>CAJNOP010000004.1:3413478-3535763 GCA_905250075.1 Rotaria sp. Silwood1 | reverse complement strand
TTTCACTTAAACATTGAACAATATCATCATCTAACGATACTAATTCAAAATGATCATTAGAATCATCATCATTATCTTGTAATGATTCATCATCATTGTTACGACCATCATTTTCAAAATATGTTTCAAATCCTGGAAGTAAAATATTATCAAATGCTTTTATATTATTAGCTGCATTATCGGTAATTAAACGTACTAATTTCTTTTCAATACGATAATAGTTAATTACTTTTTCAAATTCAGCCAGTAAAACATCAGCTGTATGGCGACCTTTTAATGGTGCAAATGACAATAAATATGATCTTAATTCACCATCAACAAATGTATGTAAAGTAATACCGATATAAGAACGTAAACGTCTATCACTCCATAAATCTAATGTAACTGATACATGTTCAACATTATTACATAATACTTTTAATTTCGTAATCATATTATCATGTAATTTTGGAAGTTTATCACGAGTTATTTGTCGACGACTTAAAAGTGAATACATTGGATCAACTATTTCCATGAAATTTTTAAAACCATTTTGTTCTACTAATGATAATGGTATACCACATTCAATTATTAAATCTTTTATTATTGATTCAGTTAATTTAACTTGTCTTGGATTAATTGATAAATATTTACTTGTTTTTTGCTTTATCATATCATCAATATTTCGTTGTTTTGTATCAAGATTAACATTTTTCTTAGCTAACCATTCTTCATATTCACTTTCATGTTTTGTCTTCATATGTCGTACAAAATTAGACGTGGTGCCATATGTATCAGCAACACCTTGTGAACATATTGAGCATTTACCATGCCACGAATTTGGTTTTCTTGCTTGAACATCAATAAAAAATTTATTCACCACAGATTACTTTAATTCAGTTATATTATTCGTTGAACTTGAACAACCCAATGTTGTTGATGAACTGGCAGAATTTGACATTTTAAAAATTTAATTAATTTTAATAAATTTATATATTAACCAAAATGCTTTTTATTCAATAATATATTTTATACACACGATTATATAATAAGGTGGTAGTTAATATAATAATTATACAAAATGCAATATCAAGCTTTCGATGATAACTATGACCATTATCAAGAAAAAATTATAAGACAAAATTAAGAGAAGAAAACTATCATATATATATATATATCAGATGATTTTGACTGATCCAAATAGACAGAAAAGAACAAAACAGACAGCAAAGAAAATTATGTTCTTTTCTGTCTATTTGTATTGGTCAAAATCAGCTGATATATAGAGAAAATTTCCCTAATAACGACGCGACAATTTTGTCTTCTTTTATTTTGCTTCGTATTCATCTGCTGTAGATCCAATCAAAATCATTTTTATATTTTGAGAATCCTTAGATGCTCCTCTTTCGAATGATGTATAAATCTTGGTTTTACCTACATGTTACCATGGAGACATTAGCGGTCTATGATGAAGAGGTCTCTCCGTCGTTATTAAGTATCGATTCCCTAATAACGTCGGCCAGCAAAATTACTGACCCTAATAACGACTCTCCAGCAAAATATAAGAGAAAAACTAATTTTAAAGAAAAAAACCTTTTTTCACGTTTTCTGTGGGAAATCGAGATATGGTGTCTTAGACAATTTTGTAGAGCAAATCAAACTCTACTATCATCTAGCGGTTCACGAAGAAGCAACTATCTTTTAGTGGAATGCAAAATATAATGAAAAAATATCTAAAATTGATTTTTAACAAAATGACCTTAATTACGACGGCCAACAATTTTTTGTCCTTAATAACGACGTTCAGTAATTTTTTTGACCCTAATAACGACGGCAAGCTATTTTTTGACCTTAATAACGACGATAGTTATTTTTGACCCTAATAACGTAACGACGGTAGCTGTTTTTTGACCCTAATAACGACGACACGCTAGTTTTTATCCTTAATAAGGACATATTCTTTAGAAGCTAATATAAAATCAAACAAAGATGTAAGTTCAAGTCATTTTTTTCCTCAAAACTGTTGTTCTTATCATATATAGAATCTATCTAATCTTTTGGAAACGTCGCACTGTCACATTTGTTATAGGAGTTAATTTGAAACTGCTATAATACTCTTTAGTTTTTTAAATCTAGTACACCTTCAAAAATAATTAGTATTTGTATTTCTAATACTTTTTCTCTGAATTAGACGATTACCATTTTTTTGTTATCTCATATTGACATGGATATATTAACAGCTTTTTGAAATTTTAAGATATTTCTCGCCTATATTTTGCGCTTGCATTGCTTTGTGTTGAGCAAAATTGAAATATGAGAGAAAATCAAAGTAATATGACAAATGAAAACATGTCATAAAATATATGAAATCTCATTACTTGAGAAAATTTCAATAGTTCCAAGGACAACCTCATCTAGTTTTGATGATTACTAAATCTATGCATCTGTTCTCTAATAACCATTATGAGAGAAGCTGGATACTTCAACGTATTGAAAGCACTAGCACATATAATGCTTGATAAGAGCGTAAGTCATATAAAAATTTATAATTCAATTATATTGAAAATCTCTTTTTACTACATAATTTGTTGATAATCATATTGATAAAATCCAATAATAAAGTTTAATAACATGTCACGACAAAAAGAAGTTCGTTTTTTTATGTAGAAAACAATATATGAATAGTATCTGCAAAAAGCTTGTATGATTTTTTTTTTCTGAAAAGACTAAGTTCTTTCTTTACTCAATATAATAATACATGTAAAATTCATGGAAGTGTCTTGACATACTTGCAAGATCGTAATCTAAATTTTAGGTCTTTTCTACGTTGTTTACTTTAAAATAACCGAACACCTACGTTTGAGACAATATAAAAGAGCTATTCCTGAAAATTTCTATCAGAAAAATAGCGATAAAACACCAAAAATTAAAAGAATGCGTCATTAAGAAATATAAAACAAAGATAAAATTGAAATGTCCTTGTAATAGAAGTAGATTAAATTAGAGTAAAGTTGAACATATTACTCTATTTAGTTGTAGATAAAAGGAAGGATTCCTATGATCCTATTTGAAGTACTTTTAGGTCGTCAAGTTATTTAGGGTATCAATACAATTTTCGCTAATTAAATTTTAATATTTATAATTATAGTATTGCAAAAAAAAAGTGGAAAGCAATTGTATCTACATATTTTCGAAAAACACAAAGAAAATCCATTAGGAAGATCGATTTTCCGAAATTGTTCAATGATCTTTATACCAGCTTCATTTCACCAAGTACTATTTCTGGTGGCTTTCGACGGGCGGGCGTCTGGCCGTTCGATGCTGATGTCATGAAAGATAAAGTAGTTCGTCGAGCTGCGTCATACTATAATCGTACAACAAATACGTAATAAATAACAAAATTACTTATTGTTTAAAAACTTTTATGTTATAGACCATCAGCAGCTGAAACTTTATCCACATTATTCAATGCGATAAATACATCTACTTCTAATGCAAATAATTCAAATGATCAACTTGCTTCAACTGCAATGGATATTGAGTATGTTTAAATCGTTTCAATCTTTTAAACGCACAAATGGAGCTCATCATTTGTTAGAGTAGGTGTAGGATTATTCTCTTCATTGATAGATTAGTTAGAATTGCCTGCAATATCGGCTAAACTCAGTAATATGTCTGATATGAAGTACCTTTGCCAATAATGTACTCTGTTTATACTATTTTACCACAAAGTGTACTTCTATGGGATAATCATGGTACACCTGTGTTTCAAGTTTTGTTTTTACTTATAAGAACTTTTCTTTATATAGTATTTCCATATAAGACATAATTATTATACTTCCTTCTTGAATTTTTTTGTTCTCTTAAGTATTACTCTTGAATAGCAGTATTCTTAATGAAAGTAGATCTCTAAGTTTAAAATTATTTAAACCTATTTTGTCTTTAATTTATGCACAGTCCTCCACCATCATCAACTAATCGTCAACGTACATTTGATGATGACGATAGTAGTGAAAGGTATAAAATAAATTAATGCCAAAATGTTTTTTATCCATGTTTCTAATTTTATATTTAAGTGATTCTGATTTTAATCTTGCAACTGATAGAGAAATATCTATTCAAAAAACATCAACGTACAACAATTCATCAAATTCAAGTAGAAATCCTATCAATACTTTTTATGGTAATTCTTTTCGTTAACATATTTTAGATTTGAACCAACAATTGAATTTTTCTTCTAATCAATATGATACCAATTCAGCAAGTGAGTCATCACCAGCACAAGCTCAAACAAGTCCTCGATCTTTATTTTATATTAATGTCCATTTCAAATTAAAAGATCAGTGGTTGTTTTTTTGAGTAACTTTTGTTAGAAATGAGATGAAGACCTGCGGTTTTCACCATTCGAAACAGTATATGAAACTGCATCGAACTGTATAGATCGGATTTTTCTGAGGCGGTTTCCTAAGACCACCAGTCAACTTTATCAAAAATAAAAGTTTGAGTCGTGTGGAGATTTTGTAAACTTAATTTTAAGGAATGCATCAGGATGCCTAACAAAGGTTCTATAAATTATACAAGTCCGACGTCAATAGTTCTAATCAATCGTGAGTTTTAGATATTTTACAGTAGTTTTTTCACCGATTTTTCACAAAAAAACAACTTTTTTTGTATTTGGTGATGAAAAATAGGTCTTTCAACTTACGAAACAGCACAATTTTTTTGAAAAAATTTCACTGAAGCTTTGAAAAATCTGTTCCGAAAAATTTGGTCTATGCAGATCGATGCAGCTTCATCTCCTCTTTCGAATGATAAAAACCACAAGTCCTCATCTAATTCCTAACAAAAGTTATTCAAAAAACAACCGTCCTACTTTTAATATGAAATGAACATTAGTTTCTAAAGAATATGTCCTTATTAAGGATAAAAACTAGCTTGTCGTCGTTATTAGGGTCAAAAAACAGCTACCGTCGTTACGTTATTAGGGTCAAAAATAACTATCGTCGTTATTAAGGTCAAAAAATAGCTTGCCGTCGTTATTAGGGTCAAAAAAATTACTGAACGTCGTTATTAAGGACAAAAAATTGTTGGCCGTCGTAATTAAGGTCATTTTGTTAAAAATCAATTTTAGATATTTTTTCATTATATTTTGCATTCCACTAAAAGATAGTTGCTTCTTCGTGAACCGCTAGATGATAGTAGAGTTTGATTTGCTCTACAAAATTGTCTAAGACACCATATCTCGATTTCCCACAGAAAACGTGAAAAAAGGTTTTTTTCTTTAAAATTAGTTTTTCTCTTATATTTTGCTGGAGAGTCGTTATTAGGGTCAGTAATTTTGCTGGCCGACGTTATTAGGGAATCGATACTTAATAACGACGGAGAGACCTCTTCATCATAGACCGCTAATGTCTCCATGGTAACATGTAGGTAAAACCAAGATTTATACATCATTCGAAAGAGGAGCATCTAAGGATTCTCGAAATATAAAAATGATTTTGATTGGATCTACAGCAGATGAATACGAAGCAAAATAAAAGAAGACAAAATTGTTGCGTCGTTATTAGGGAAATTTTCTGTACCGAAAATCAATAATCCACCTAATATACCACAAGGGCGTCCTATTGAAGATTTCTGGGGTGTCTTGGCTCAATTAGTATACGAAAAAAATTGGAAAGCACATATCGTAAAACAACTCGAACGTCGGATAAAAAAAAATTGAAAGAAGTTGACATATCAGTTTTACAACTTATGATGGACGATGTTCGAAAGAACCTCCGAAAAATGTATACCGATGGCGTTTTTTCAACTTGTCATTAAACGTTTTTTTGTAGAGGACGGTAAGATCTTTCAAATAAAAAAAATTAAGACTTCTAGCATTTAGAATGGCGGAAATATATAGTTCTACTTTTTTCCAGGAACTTTTGCAACACCCGTTAGGAAAAGACAAATATCATTTTACTATTCATTTCGTTGATCTAACTACCATTGTTAACTTGGTATGCACACTGATATAATTATTCAGTAATTTTCTGAGCACACCATCGTCTCTCCTGATAAACACTGAAATATGCTATAGAGTTTTGCCTAAGCTTAGAATCCAATTAGCTTATACTTGTTTATGTTTGTGCTATTCTAATTCTACTAGATCAATAATACTACTATCCTATTGACTGGCACCGACAATCAGATCTTTCCATTGCATTCATCATCAAAACCTGAAATATTTAGATACATGCCCATTTAAAAAGAAAAGCGGGTGGGATATTTCTTGAATAGCGTTTGATAGACACAAGATAAAAAGCTGCGACTTTCATCTTCAGAAAGAGGAGTGAAGACATGAGTTGTTTATTATAAATTTTTTCCACATGCTTTTTAAAGATTTTAATTAATGTTTTTAAAAATCAACTTATCGTGTGAGGTAACTACAGTAAATTTTCAATTATGAGGTGTGCATTCGAACCAGTGATGGGAGATCTACGAAACTGCACCAGTTTCAGATTTTTAGATTTAATCATTTAGGGACCAACGCTATTTTAGTTCACATTTTCGATCGATTTTTCAAGCAATTTCTGTAAAAAAAACCATATTATTCCTTTTCTCTCATGTTTAAAAGGAAACCTTTTTGCGTCACTTTTTCAGAAAATTGATTGAAAAATGTTTAGAAAATATATTCGAAAAAATGATAATATATGATTACATGGGTTTTAATTTCCTGTTTCTAAAGGTGCAAAACGGCAGCTTTCTATCTTATTTCTGTCAAAAATTGTTCAAGAAATACTCACCCGCCTTTTGTTGTTGAAATGGACATTAGTTGGAACTTGTAGAATTTCAAAATAATCGAAGCATTGTTATCACTCAAACATCTTTTCCTATTTCTGGCTGAAGTATCAACCCTAGTCGAACATCTTGTAAGCAAGATCTTGGCCGAAATCTTAGGTAGAGAAAAGTGAACAGATCTTGAAAATTTAGGTACAAGATAATCGTATTATCCTGTACCAAGATCTTGAATTAGATCTTGGGTACAGATTCATAAGATCTTGGGTACACACTAAGATAAAACGTGTTGCATATGTCGTGATTTGCGACACAATGTATGATACATTCTGAAAGCATGGTTTGAACCGATCATATAGCGCATTTATTATTTTTTTCTGTAAAAGCATGTTATGACATTTTTTTCAATTTATTTCCACCCAGGGCGAACAATCGGACATTAAGATCGGACAAGATTCTGCGTCTGATCATATACGATCTTGTACGATTTGGTGTGAATCGTAAAAAAAATTGTAGTCTCTGAAATCTTACAGGAATTTTACAGTAAGAATTGATGTAAGATTTCAGAGACTACGATTTTTTGTACGATTTCATATGATCGTACAAGACTTACTGTCAGATTTTTTGACCTAGGCATTTTAATTATTCCTATCCCGAATAACTGAAGAAAGTCAGATCTTGAAACCTGCCTGACCTTGAAATAGTCCGATCTCCATCAGACTGTTTCAGAGTAGTCCTCTCTCAATCATCAATCGAGATCAGCATGTTCTCGAATAATCAATAGTCGAGAAATATTTTAGAAAATTTTTTTTGAAAATGTTTGTTTCGGGTGTTTAATCATGTTGTTTATATACGGCTCTGTATGCATAAATAAATGGTGAATGACCAGTTAGCGTGTAAACACACCAATGGTATCGCTTTTTGTTTGACTCAAGATCTTGTGAGAAGATAATAGTAAACGATATTTTTTCCATGATCTTGACAAGATCTTAGGTACAGATTTACCTCATACAATCAACATATGCACATACAAATTATTTTTTCAAGATCTTATCAAGATTTTGCTTATCGGTCCCAAGATTTCAAGATCTTGCTTACAAGATGTTCGATTAGGGAAATCACAATTTAACTTGCTCCTGTCTCCGTTGCTACGCAAGTCTATCTAATAATCTTTGCTCTAGCTTCTCTCACCTTCGATTATTAGGATCTGAAAAGGATGGAAGGGGAGGGGAAGCAACACAAAAACTTCGGTTTAAATCTACACTCATTATTTTCTTGGAAAATACATGCGACTTGCATCTGCTACGATCTTCAGTACAACTTCATTAGCTGCAGAGAAAGAATAAAGTACAAAAAGCAATTGACTTCAGAAAAATAGAAGAATAATGTCAGAAATTTTCATAATGAGTTGGACAGCTATTTTTTACATTGACATCTATGCAAACGGCATGTCATAGCTATATCTTTAATTTCATGGCAGTTAAATATATAACGAATAAATGTGTCATGTAAAAGAAAATGTCAGCTAGTTTCAAACTTTGAAAAAGTATTTGTTGCTAAGATTATGTTTTCCATTCAGATAAACACAATAGATTGTTATATCACAACAAAACTCAACATACTTTCAAAGTCTCAAAATCCGAATATACAATAAAAAAAAAAGTGGGTGAGTTAATGATAAAATGTATATTGCTGTGCATTTTCCTTTAAAATTTATTATGATATGAAATAAGAAATTATTATTCTTTTATTTAAAAGGGTGTGAGTGTTAGTATCTTTTTACACACTTTAGAATAATGTATTGGTTGTTAATGAATCAATTAGTGCTGTTCAGAGTAGCTTGAAACTGCCTATTGACGTAGCTATTTCATTCAAGAGGTAAAAAATTGATTTTATTGCTGACTTCAATAAGCTTTTTGCTTTAGTTAGTGTCATGTGTGCCACATTCAGTTGATTCCACCAGCTGTTACTATTAAAAAAGAACATCAAAACAATATTTTAATTGATTGTAATTATGAAATCTCAGAAAGATCGCATTGCTGCAAAGATCATAGAACAAATGAACATTTAACGCACGAATCCTTCTTTATATTAACTGCTTACAAAACTGATCATAAAATATTCGATAAGCCATATATTTTTATACATTTTTCTTAAGCAGTACCTGGTGCATTGACTAATATGTAACAGTAGTTTCTCCAATGGGCTTTTTAGTGCGATGCACTCTTAAGTTGGTTTAAATACTACGGCTCATGTACCCTTTACCATATATATATATATATGGTCAAATATTTAGAAAAAAAATTGTGTCTTGGCGAAAAATTTTATACAGTTAAATATTAGAATCAATTACCTTGCTAACCATATAACATTAGGGGATCTCTTCTTAAAATTTTCGAATGGGGCCGATTTTGCTAAGATATCCATCCCCGTTTTTTTAAAAAAGCAAATAGTTTAAAGTTATTTGAAATTAACAGAAAATGACACTCATTTGTGTGATGGTGAGTATTTTACTCCCACTATTTTATACCCACACTACTACACTAATAGTTATAACTAAACGTCATCATATTATCGAACAGTAACTACTTACAATATATAGTAAAAAGCGTGCACTGAAGCATGCAAGTATTATATTATCCATCGGTCGCCCAAGATCAACAGCTATTTTCTTTTTTAGGAGGTTGTCTGGTCATATGGCGCACAATCTGATCGAATGAAGGGTTTCCATCTGATGCTGTTCTCGTTGATGATTGTGAAGGCAACTCATCACAGATGATACAACTGTATATTGGTTTTATCGATTTACAAATCGGGAGTTTTCATGGTCCTTGCGACGATTTAGTACTATGTTATGTAAAACGCCATAGCGTAGACAGCGATGGCAAGGCTGCAACAACTATTTACTACTCTTACGCTGGTAACGCAATCAAATCCAATAGCGACAGCATAGTCTAGACATATTGACAAATCCTACCTGTTTAAAATTAGTTTGGCTACCGGATAAAATGAGACAGGTACCAGAAAATGCAATGAATTGAAATATATAGACAATGAAACTTAGGAACTGATGTACATTGAGTGTACAATTGATAGTAAGATTATTGGCAAAGTTCATTCATTACACATATGTTTAGATTTTCCAAATTTCGAAACATCAAAGAAAGAAAAGAGAGGAGAATATGACGTATTGTGCATTGCCCGAGTATAATCGTGGACAATTAGCTTATTTTCAACGCTAACATTCACATCTGCATTCGCCATTTTTGTCCTTATCATAATAAGTAACTCTGTTGTTGCATAATTAAATATTATACACTCGCGAACAAAAGCTTTTCTCTCCCTTCTTTCTTTCATAAAACTTACTATTCGCTTTCTTCTTACTCTGGAACTGATTTGTAACATAAATACAGCTCTAAACAATGAGCCTTCTCCGTTAGCTATCGAATTTACCAAAGACTGAATGACCACATAGGAGTTCTCCAAATCCTTTTTTCTGCATAAAGATTGCAAATTTTCGGTATAAATACCTTCAACGTCAACCAAATTTTTGTATAAATTATAATCAGTTTTATTCGCTCTACTTGATACTTTTATATGCCCAATTTAAAAAGAGAACTTCTAAGAGTTGATAAGATTTGGTTTAAACTGCATATTTCCATCAAATCCTACCAAATCTTGGAAGTTCTCATTTAAAACTGGTATGTAAAGTACCAGTATCACGTAGAGCGAAAATAACTGGTTATAAGTGACACAAACAGTTTCTTGGATTTGGGAGTTTTTATATCAAAAATTTTCAATCTTACTGCAGAAAAAAAGAATTAAAGTTACTTCACAAACTGTAAAAGAGGAAGGTGTGGATAAAGATCTGAGTATTGTGAGACGTGGATGATGCGAAACTGAAGGAAATTATGGTCTACATGTAGAATAGCTTTTGCTCACAGACAAACATTGTAAGCAACGACTCATCCGGATTTGCAGCAGCAAAACCTCAATTGGAATAACGTTATTTTTACTGATGAGAAGGCTTCGAAACTGTACAATAGCAGAAGAAAAGTCTGGCGGTTTCCAGGTATCACAAAAATTGTTCGTACAGCTAAACATCCGCTTAAGTCATATATCTGGGGATATGTTTTAAAAACAGATTTCAGGCAATTAATTACTTTTAGATATAAGTTGTTAGGAGACTTTATGTGCCATGTATATGAGAATGGTCTTGTGCTTACTGTTCATCGTCGATTTTCTGAAGGTTCAGCTGACTAGATCCTCCAAGATGACGATGATCCTAAACACAGATCCCGTCTAGCAATTGACTGAAAGATTGATAATCGAATTCATGTTCTGCCTTGGCTCTCTTAGTCATCGGATCAAAGCCCAATAGAAGAGAGACAGGAAAGGCACTTCCAATCGACTTGGTTGTCAAATAGGTCGGCAGTATGTGAAGATGAGTGCAGTGCTTGATTGAGATCAATATTGAAGACACAGCATGTTAAAGGAATACGTCTTTGATGTAAATTAGTTCGATAATAAAAAAGAAAGTCAATATTAAAAATTTTGAAAAGTATGAGAGGAATACTTTTGTCGACGGGTATATGCAATAAGTAAAATGAATTCGTAAGAAGTGGTAACAATATAAAATCCATTCAATTAGCTTTTTCTAATAAGTAAACACAATATAAACTTTACTTTCATGAATGTATGATCGAACACTTGTCGTCATCAATGTGCTTCATCCTACAACTTAAAAAGTCCACACTGGAATTGTTACGAGATTGCAAGGAACTTTTATAATCTGACGAAAACAAGAAAAAATTAGCGTTTCGAACAATTGTTCAAAGTCAACGTACATCTACCATTCAAATGTAATGTTTCGAACTGACCCAATTGTAATCGTAGTGTGTTATAATGATAAACTTTCTCTCGCACATTTCCATTCCATTGTCTTGGTAGCATCAGATATTATTACTATTTATTCACTTGATTAAGCGTTTGCACAACTCAATGCAAGATATTCATGATAAAGTTTAATCGAATGTACAAATCTAGATAGTACCTATCTCTCGACCATATGTATATATTTGTCTTTGAAAAATATAGATAAAAGAAAAAAAGAGCTTTTCTTTTATAATATTGATCGAGAACAACTTTCATCTCTCACATCCACCGTATTACAGTACTGAATATTATTAACTAGCTAAAAAGTTATACATTATGAAAAAATAAGAAAAAGGAACTACACGTTACTATTTTGTTCCATATCGATATCATCTCAGTTTTTTTGATAGATTAGAAAAAATAACATATTATGAAAATCAAAGAGCTCCCACATTGTTATTTGAAGGTTCGTGAAGTCCATTGTGATTGAATGAAAGTGAAAATAACTACAGTTATCATATTGACAGTGATTCGAAACACTATTGTTGATCTATGGTGAAACAGAACTAATAACTAAGCACTATTCGAAAATATTAAAGAGTTGGATTCCACCAAGCATGATACATGTTTGAAAGAGTACTGAAAACAAATATTTAATATAGATTTAGGCTAGAGAACATAGTATATGTCTTATAAAAACTTTTATCGTCTTCTTAATTTAGTTAAAAAACATTGAAATGAATGATTTAATCCTTAATGTTGTTGATGATGTCTGTTTACAGCTACTGTATTGTTTTTAAATCAACAACATTCCATATCATAAATTTTATCGAATTACAACCATGTTAATGAGTTATAGCAATACATCAATGGCTTATGTCATTGGATATAACCAATCATCTAGTGTTTCCATTAAACACGACGATAAAGATGACACATATCTCGTTGATACTGAATCTAAACAAATTTTATCTAGATTTCTATCCTATCATAAGAGATTTGAAATGTATAAAATTCAAGTAACTAGTAAGCTATATTTGTTTTTTACTTCAAGCTTTTATTGTTTATTTCATCAACACCTGAGTAATAATCTATAAGCAAACTACAAACGTTTTATACTGAACAAATTAGAAGAAAATGTATCAGTCATTCGTTATACTTAATTTACCAAATAACTTTCTAAGAATTTAAATCGGTAAATCATACGTTATTTAAAAATATAAAATATTCATTGTAATCTAAACAGAAGTATATTCTAAAGGGTGATCCAAAAGTTTTGACCCCTGTCAGTAAATCGATGATATCTATAAGAAACTTATATGAAGTTATTAATCAAATTATGTCATTTTGTAGAGGAAAATTAGAGCTATCATCTGAAAAAAATATAGTTCGAAATACATAAATGTATTAAAGCTTATGGTCATTTTACTAATCTTGAGTGAAAGTTTTTACGTTACACTTTTTTGAAATAAACAAAATGCGTTTGTAACATCTTAAGCGACATATTGTTTTCTAGATATTTTTACATGATTCGAGAGAGTTCGATAAGCTCTACAAGAATATGTATGGTTGCAAAGCTTTTGATCTTATTTTGAATATGAACCTTAAAGGAAACCAGAAAAACTAAGAAAAATTTCATGTATAAAATATTAGAGAGAGTAGGTTGATCTTTCAAAAGTTTTAGCTGGTTGACTGTTCTATCTATTCAGGTAGCTCAGAAGAGTTATTTTCAGCTTCAGTATGTAACCCTGCATTTCGAAACATCAATTAACAGTCGATCAGCTAAAGTCTTTGGGACTTAAGCGTCTTATCTCATGAAAGCTATTCAAGATTTCATTAAAAGTTTTTTTGATTATTTCAAAAAATGTAACGTAAAAATTTTCACTCAAGATTAGTAAAATAATCATAAGATTGTAATAGATTTATGTATTTTGAACTATTTCTTTTCAGATGATAGCACTAATCTTCCTCTACAAAATGACATAATTTGATTAATAACATCATATAAGTTTCTTATAGATATCATCGATTTACTGAGAGGGATCGAAACTTTTGGACCACCCTTTAGTAAATGCATCAATGATCATATTTCGCTTGAAGTTTTATACATATCTAAATTGACTAAAACGACGTAAAGTAAATAGGCAAGATAGTATTAAAAAAACAGATACATTGTGTAAGTGATGTTATAAAAGAATGTTGAACATGATATACTATAGTATTGGTTTGCGTCATCAAAATTTATATGATATAAACCATATTCACTGATCAATATATAATCATTTCATCTTTATGACTATACATAAGAGTTAACGAAACATTTCTTAAATATCAATGATTGTACTATTAAATTAGAAAGTTCATGACTAGAGATATTTAATATGATTATCAGTTGATTTTTATTTATTTCATAAAACAATAAAATATGCGCGAAATGTGTAATCGAAACAATCTATCTGTCGCATAAATTTATTAGAAGCGTAAAGACACGAAAATACTGTTTAGATATTGTATACATCTATTCTTTTTTAAATAGCAGAGTTAAATCAGATATTTGTAGGCGAAAGAAGTCGATATTTGCTAAAGTTCATCGAATGATTTCAATATACTAGCGCCCACTATTGCGTAAAATAGTGGCATCAGTTCTATATTTTAATCATTGTTTTAATTCTGTTTATAGATGATTATTAATTTAATTCATTATATTGTTTATTAATCATCGTTGATTTTCTGTCTGATAATAATTATTATCAGTACAATACTCACAGTTTATCCAACATCATGCGATAGTAAATAAATAAACAATCATATCAAGATTTATACATTCATAAATCATACTTGAATGTTCGCTCTATGAATGAAATTAAATAAATATTGAAGACTGGTTTTTTTTTCTTCAAATGTATAATTATTATTTATTTCATGTAAATCATATTCAATTCATATCAAAAACTGTTTCCTTTTTTTTGATTGCAACATGAGTTGCTAAGGTTATTTATCATTTGACAAAAAAAAGAAATGACTCGATCTCAATCATTTATAGATTTACTAAGTACAAATTTGGCTTATCTATTTCATAATTATTTACTTGTTAAAAATAAACAAACATGTGCACATAAATTATTTTCGGATAAGACTTTAAATTTAATGAAAAAAGTTCGTATTGATACAAATAAATATGGTCATTTATTAAGTTCAAACTTTTCTCAAGAAATAAATAATAATAATAATATAATAAATAAAGATCTTCCATTGAAGAAAAAGTAAGTATAGAAAATTTTAATAGTATTTCATATGTCATATAATTTTATTTCAGAAAAGTACATCAAATGGATGAGAAACATAATCAAAGCAAAACGAAAAATAGAAAAATCAAGTAAGTTTAATATTATGCAAAAACCAATCTCTAGAATATTAATTAGATAATAATAAGTATTAGTCTTAATCAAATATATACATATATGTTTTTTTTAATTCTTTCTGAAAGTTGAAAATAAAATAAATGCAACAAAGAGAAACATATGATTCTTTTCCATTGTAATGAGATAGTTTTGATCAAATGATCAAGCATTGCGTCTAATGAATTGAATCAAACACCACTATTCATTTGTTTCAATAAATAGTTGAATAATATAGTTCGCATAATGTAACTATCTGTAAATTTGATTCTTTCAATAAGAAATTACGGACTTGAAAAACAGCGATGAATTTAGTGTTCAAATCATTTCTATGAAATTTCATGGAAAACTGTGACAGATCGACGTAAATGTTAATAGAATTCAATTGAAACAATAACGATCATGATAAAGTAGAAGATTGAAATGAAACTTTCTTTGATGGTCATTTTTTATATGAAAGATATCTTCATAACTTCTTTGGTCTTCTTTTTTTTGAAAAGACTATCGAATTTTTCTTATTCTAGTAAATATATGCGAATGTGAAAATTCAAAATGAAATCGCTCGTCTGTAAATCACAAAAATATAATTACAAATATAATTTTATTTCAAATATTAGATCGAAAAAAGTAAGAATACACCGAGAAAAGAAACCACAATCAAATACAATGATTCCTATACAATCAAGTGTACCAAGAATAGACTATCATCAATCATCTATGGTAAGATGAGACTCTCTTTTTTTTTTCTCTATTTACAAAAAGATTAACTTATTTTCATCGATCTTATAGATTAGTCGTGTGTCATCTTCTACTTCATCAGTATTATCTGACATACAAATTCTTGAGCAAAACAATCACTCAATAGATTCTACTTTATATGTATCAGATCAATGTCGAGAAAAAATGCAATTTCTATATAATATGGGTCCAATAGTGAATAAAAAATACATCAATACAAAATACTTATCAAATGAATTAGATGCAATAAAAAGTCATCAGTATAAAAAAATAAATGAATATTCTAAAAATTTAAAACCTGAACAACTCTTTCGTTGTCCAAAAGATTCAAGATCAAAACGACGAAAATGTTGTGGAGGTAAAATATACATCCATATACGTACAATTTAAATATTAACATTTCATACTTTCTTTGTTTTTTATGTGTTTTTTCTTATATAGTATATTATGAATTATTCAATGACGTATTACGTTTACTCGAACAATGGTTTACGATAACATAAAAGTATTTCATACTTAGGAGCAAAACAAAAATAATGGTTTTATTTATTTATTTGTTTTATATAATTCTATAAGTTTTTTATTTTGAAAAAAAGTACTTTAGAAGAGTCTTACGTGAACGTAAAGGTAAGGTCAAAGTCCAAAAAAAGAAGTCTCATCGAAAGATTACAAAGTGTTTTTTCATTAAAAAAACACAAAGTAACGTACACGTTTTTTGTCTTTTTGATACTTAGAATGTAGTAAAAATGGTCATGAATGTAAATATCTTGCATGCAAATATGCCTTTTAGTAAGATTTTATAGGTCAGAATTTCTATCCAAAAAAAAAATGTACGACACAATATTTTTTTTATCATTATGTATCTATTTCTTTTTTAATAGCAAAATTTAACTACATCTCATTTCGTTATCTTTTTCTTTCATCAAATAGTGACTTGGCATAGACAAGTAGCTTTAGAAAAAAAAAAACCTTGGATATGTCGGTTTTTTTCTTTGTGTTTTTTATCTCTACTCCTAGCATATGACGTATTTATTACACACATACGCATCGAACGTTCCTTATCCGAGGTCAAAAATTATGTCCTAAAAAAACTAATTTATATATTTATATAATCTGTTTTTGATTTTTCAATTAGAAGAAAAAAAAGAAAATTAAATGAAAGTGAGAAGTTAATTAACCACATGTTTTTGTTTAAGATAATCTGTATTATGCATATAGTCGATATCTCCTCCTTTTTTTTTTGCAACTATATCTCTAATCACGTCTCCAATCAATTGTATGAAGACAAGATGATAATGGATGAGGCGATGACGAATAGGCATATATAACAAAGGTGATCACTTTAGACAGTATAATGATAGGTTTCTTTTTTCGATTTTTTTTTATAATTGATGTTTATCGTCTACTAAAATAATTGATCGAATAGAAGTTTTGATAGAAGAAAATTGTTCTTTGTGGTATTTTATTTGTTTTTATTAATTTTTTCTCTGTTCTTGTTCAATAATTCTTATTTTTATGTTAAGTTCATTCATCTCTTCGATATATCATATGTATAACCCTTTAAATAGATAATCCTTTGCCCAGCCTGAACAGTAATCACATGATGTTGATGATGTAAGACCTAACGTCATCGTATGGTGAAACAACATCCAATTGGATAGTTGTGCGTCATCATTGACGTGGCACATGTATATAATCATAGGATCCTTCTATTTTTCTTTTTTTTTTTCTTTCGTCGATGTTTATATGCTGTTTTCTTTTTCTCTTTAGTTTTAATATAATTATTACATTGTCAGGTAAATATTTAACGATGAGAGAAAAACAAATATTCAAGTACAAAAAAAATTCTTTTTCTTTATTTTTATTTTTATTAAAAAGCCTCGATTTACAGATATAAATACATTGAAACAATTGATTACATATGCATAACAACGCATTATATATTGCATATTTCTATCATACGTAGTTTGCATTGACAAAATGTCACAATAACTCTATTTAGTGCATTGAATATCAGTGTAGGATATTAATGGTTTTTGTATGAATGTGTACTGTCTATTATCAATTCATTGATATGATAGATAAAAATAGATGTGAATGAAAAAGAAGTTTGATAAGCGAACAAAAACGTTCATATTGTTTATCAGTTTTTTTCTTTTTCTTTTTTTTTTTGTATGATTAACGTTACTTCCGATGACGCTCAAAGTATATATTATTCTATAAAAATGTTCTAGTCAACTAACATAATAGTTGGCTTATTCTCTTGTGTTCTAATTATCTTTCTTGCATTTTTTTTTCTATACACAGAGCGCAATCGCGTCGATTCATATGAGTACAAACAGTGAGTGAAAATAATTCTATTCTTTTGCTGCATTTTTCTTTTTGTTGCCTACATATGCTTCTAATAGATCGTGTACAGCAACCCTTGGCTTCTGAATGTTTCCGGATGAGACGAGACGATGACTTGTCTGTTCTTGCTCTTCCAGGTTTTTTCTTTTTTTTTCTCTTCTTTCTCTCATTCTGGCATTGAATTCTCAATGCTTATATATTCAATAAGCAGCTGATAGATGCGGTTTTTTTTTTAGGAATAGAAAATAAAAAGAAAGCAAGTCGCAAGAGAACAAGCACACGTCTACGAGTCGTTGTATTCTGGCATTATTGATTTAGCCATCAGCAGAAACAGCGACATTCCTATTTCTTTTCAGTTGAATCATTTCTTTTTTCTGTTTGCCGTTTTTTTTCTAGTTATATTGAGTTGAGTGCTTTTTTTTCGTTTCTTACTTTTCGCTAGACGAAAGAGGAAAAGGTAATAGTAGTAATAGGGACGAAAAGGATGACGATGATGATGCTTTCATCTTCAAGTGAATGAATGATTGACTGACTGAATGTGGCGGGCATGCTTGAGGCAACTAGTTGCACAGCATAGAGGAAAAAAAGAAGAAAGACACATCAATGCACCACTCGAGAATAAAAAAAACAGATGCATTGTTGCTTGTCGGAACAGTAAGTCGTCGACCAAGTAGCTAATGTGAAAATATCTACATGTGCTAGTGATTGCTAGTATATATGTATGTAAACGCATTCATAGGAGATTTATAGACAAAGGACTTTTTTCTTTTCGTTCTTTTTTTTTTCTTTTCTTTTGTGAGTATTGTGTACGTATCTTTCGAGAACAAGGACTTACGTTGTTGTGCGTAGCTGACAATAAAATTATCGAACAAAAGAGATGCATGAATAGATGGAGAATGGGGAAGGACGTAGAAAAAAGAAAAAGGAACGTGTACCATATCCATCCCGTCCATCACAGATGTGAACGAGCGATTGTTGATGACAAAGCTATTACGCTATCTATAGAACGTGGAGGCCAATTGTCCTGATATGATCCATTTTTCTCTCCTTTTGCTTCTTCGTCTTATTGCTTATTTCAACAGCTGATACTGGCATCAGCAGCTCATATCGAGAAACACTTGAATACAGAAGAATTTTTAAGAATAAAAAGAACTCTTTTTTTTCTTTCTGAGGTTTTATTTATAATACCTTTTTAAAACAAAAAAAAAATAGGTAAAGAACCTGGATATCGAGTTTAATTCTTTCACTATTTCTTTTTTTTCTTTCTCTTTCGATTAATAGAGAAAAGAGAGAGATGCACTGAGTGTATGTTAGACCATCGATCTAGGGTAATGTGAAGAAGAATACGATGACGAGAAGAAGGAGAAGGTCATTTTCACGTATATCTCTTTTTCTAACTGAGGTATGCTTTTACTTTTAGATTTTTTTTTTAAATATTATTTAATTCCATCGTAATCAGAAGTAGTATGTTGACTGAGAGTAATTATCATCATCGGTCTCATCATCATCATAATAGTGGTCCGGTGATTTCTCAACATCGTACACATTATGCTCCTTATCAACATCCATTACATACAACGAAGTCAACACAACAAGTTCAACATCAACAAGTGCAACAGGCACAACAACAACCGCAACAACAACAGACTGAAGTACAACAACCGAAATTTGATTTACATCATGCTGTTCGAACAAATGATGTTTCGGGAATAATTCTTTTACATAGTCGACTTCGACAGCAACCAATGGTAGCTGATACATGTTTACTTGATTCAAATGGACATACACCATTGTATACAGCTATTGCTAATGGAAGACTTGCTATGGTTGATCTGCTTCTTCATCTCGGCCATAATCCTGTAAGTCTGATTATTGTAAAATGTAGGAATCAATAAAAATTAACAAAAAAAAGAGAAAAAGAACAACAATAACAGAATGTTTTGAGTTCTCATGTGATCAATTATGCATCATTAAGTAATCTCGCTTATAAGTGAAGAAAAACTAAACAGAAAATATGAATCATATTTTTTCTTATAGAAAAAAATCAACGAATAGGTGTATTTTTCTTCAGTTAAATTTATTTAGTGAATGAAAATAAAAATATAACTCGTGGATTAGTCTATTTAAACCTGATAGGTTAGGGTGGTTTGTTTTTTGTATGTTTTTCGATTTGAAGATTTGTGAAAATAATCTAGAGATACTTTATGGAGTGTACAACATTTTCAATAGAAAATTTTCAGACAAAAAAGATAATATTTACATCATATTTTTAAATATCATCATTATTTCTTTCTTGAGTGTTTTATGTGAAAAGAAATATATTTGTTTTATTTCATGTTAGTATTGCATCTCGGTGGCTCGTGAATCAGCATTAAATGTTGCCATAGGTTTTGGTCGCCTTGATATAATAGATTATTTATTAACACGTGGTTTTCCTGTTGATTATCCTGGCTTTGAAGATAAAACTCCATTAGAACGAGCTATTGAATGTAATCAAGGTTCTGTTGTTGTTACTTTACTTAAACATGGTAGTGATTGGCGTCGTTATGAAGAACGACGTAAAACCGGCGATATGTCACTTGTTGAATGGGCACTTGCACATGAGCATCCTCAAGTATTAGGTGTACTTATTGATTTATATGGCGATGATGAATCTGTATTTAATCAGATCGGTATGATGTAAAAAATATTTGTACATAAAAATTTTACATATATATGTATACATAAAATATGTGTGTGTGTATAACAACCAGACCATTTTTCAGGTATCTATTACTTTTATTTCTGTGTGTTGTAAATTAAGTGAGAGTGAGAGAGAGAGGTCATTTTCCCGGTTTAGCACCATTAGTTCGTTTCATGTTACATTTTTTCTTCTCTCTTTTTTTTGTTGCGTTTCATTGCTTCACAATCAACTGATTTGTTGTTTGTTTGTTCGGTTTATTGTTCGAGTTTTTCTTTTTGTTTTCGTGCATAAAGTTGATGAACAGTTTCATGTCTTGTCTTTTTTTTTTTTGTTTTTTTTCTCTCTGTACATATTTGTATATCTACTATTCTCTATATTACAGTACGCGTCATTGTTCCATCTGTGATTTTTTTTTGTCACTGTCTCTCTCTTACATATGAATTTGTGTTTTGGCTTTATGTACATTTGATGATGAAAAAAAAAACTAGAAATAACAAACATTATTCTGTTGTATATATGTATAAAAACTTTGATGTGACCATTTTGTTGCTTCTATATATAAGAGCAAGTATATAGAACGGGTTCATTTGTTGTTTTTTTAAATACCCGGCCTTTCGTTTTTTTTTCTATTTCGAGCATCGGCTTTTTTTTTTGTGTACAGTATCTTTTTCCCGTGTGTATGCGCGTGTGTTTTTGTTTATTAGGAAAAAAAAGCTTAATATTCAAGAGATATTACTTGAATTAAATCTTATTTTTGACTGATCCAATAGAAATTTTTGATCAAAATAACAGATGTCACTTTGAGGATAAAATGTTCTTTTTCGTCGTTAGTTAAAATGAAAAAACAAAAAAAATTATTAAATAATTGATTTAAAGAATTCTCTATAAAAACTATTTCGAAAATATTTTTCTTCGGATTAGTCTGATTCTCGTTGGCCAATCATATAACAAAGAGATATCATCAATTGATCATTGTTCATTTGTTCTTTCTCTATCATTAGACAGATAGCGGTCAATCTCGGGAAGACATTTCTTGTTCTTTTTTTTTTTTTTATCTACCACAGATTTATATATATATATATATTCATATCATTTAAATAATGGATCAACAACATAACATTGCTGCTCTAAACGATAGTGCTGGTGTTTTACCAATGGATACTGGTGTAACATATAATGGTATTCATGGTAAAGAAATTTCTTGTTATGCATGTTTTTGCTAATCAAAATATATTTCTTATTTAGATGAAAGTGTAACTAATCCATCATCATCAGGCAAAGCAGGTGCAAAAAAAGGTCGTGGTCGTCCACCAAAATCCGGAAGTACAATAAAAGGAAGTAGTGGTTCTGCTACACCAAAACGTGGACGTGGTCGACCACCAAAAGGAGGTGAAACACCTTCATCAACTAAAAAGGTTACTGCTGCATTAAAAAACAAAAAAGAAGAAATTACAGCAACAAATGTCGATTTAAATAAAAAAAAACGTGGTAGACCGTCGAAGAGTAGTGCATCACATGAACAAATCAATGGCATAAGCAAACCACAAGTAAATGAGAAAAAAAAAACGAACATTATTTGAATAGAAATGACATTTTATTGTTTGTTTTTAGGTTCAAGTAACTCCAGTTTCATATCAACAAGAAAAACAAGTTGTTACTGATGAACCAATGAAGAGAAAACGTGGACGACCATCAGGATCATCACCAAAAAAAACTGTTGTAGCTGTCGTAGCAACACCATCAAAAGAAGCATCACCAGCAAGAAAACGTGGTCGTCCATCAGGATCTGGTAGTAGTAAAAAATCATCATCAAAACCTAAGGCATTAGCCGGTACTGATGGTTCAACTAGAAAACGAGGTCGACCAAAAAAATCAACCGCAACACCATCAATAACCGGATCTGTCGCATCAGTTAATGAAACAGCTACGCCTACACCAAATAATGTTCAATAAAACAACAACATTTTTAAAAACAAGCATTTGAATGACATAATAATATGTCAAAGTCATTAATTAATATCTCATTTTTACTTCTATTTCATTGTATGTATTTTCTGTGTGTGTGCGTGTGCGTGTACTTGTCGTTCTAGACACTAAAACAAGTCAATTATTGTTTATTCATTTATTACTTGTTTGTTTATTATGTTCATAAGTAGTCTGTATGTACGCATATACCTTTTTTTTTCTTGTCTATATTTCATTTATTTGCTGTCTATTGCGCTCATAAAATAGATTATATACTAGATATGTTCGTTGTTTTTCGATCAAAGAATAAATGACTTTTTACACGAACTTAAAATGATTATATCATTATGTGCTCATATTTTTATTTTTGTTCAAAATGAAACATTAAAAAGGATAAGGAACAATATAAATATAATTATATGAAAGTATGATAAAAAGTTTATATAAGACATACCAAGAGTCATATTAGTAACATACTAATACTTTGGCAAAATGCTTCAGGAAATTTTCTCTATATAAACAAATACTGATATTGTAAATAGAGCTCTGTAATTCTGTGATATTTGATCATTCTTGTTTTGCTATGATAATATTAAAATTTCGATCAAAGTTGTCAAGCTCGACTTTAGATGAATAAAAAAAACAACTTATGGTTCGACATTAAAATTTGTATTGTTCAAGTGAGAATAATTTGTGATAAATTATATTCTATTTTCAACGGACAGACTTCACCTTTCAGAACAATTGAAAGGTAATAGGATTGGTTCCGTGAAGGATGAGAAAAATGATTTACCAGACCGGTTATCAAGACCGTATCTTTCATGATCAATCTTAAAGTTTGACGCTTCAATATACAACAATCGATAATCTTTTTAAGTTGAAGATGATCGAAGATTATTTGTTTAATAGTGTCATGACTCAAATCAGTTTGCGTTTGTAATTTACCTATTGTTTTAGAAAGACTATCATTCATACGGCAATGAATATGTTTGATCACAGCTATCTACTGAATTGTACTACGTGTTCAATATCTTTTGGGCTTCCACAAAATTGAGTCTGATCGACGAAAAGAAAATGCAATACAACACAGACTTAAATATAAAAGAGAAAATTTGCCTTATCCATCTAAATCAGAAATGAACAGCATTGATCAACATTCTAATACTATTATATCAAATAAAGAGTAATGAAATACTATAGAGTACTGTTTGGCTTGTTAGTATTTGTATATACAGAGAAAATATCCCGAAGTCTTTTTTGATAAAGTATTATAGTACTACTGCCATTACTCTTGGTATGCCTTAAGTATATTTGAACTTGTTTTTGGAGTTTTTTAGTAGTCTAAATCGAAGTAATCAAAAGAGTTGATCAATTATTGTTCTATATTCAACGGCATGTTTTTCTTTCATAGTCATTTTTTATTCAATTACGAGAACTACATAAATAAACAATTGTTGAGTAGCGAAACCAAGTAAACTTATGGATACATTGTTTTCCACGTTTGAGAGAAAGTCTCAAAAATTATTTTATGTTGAGATTGTCATTTTTGGAATAACTCATTGATATATATAGAAGGTACTTAGGCTAATATCTTTTTCTTCTATTCATAATATTACATTAGAGATATCTCATTTATCTCTCATAGGAATATTAATCAATGAAGGATATAAGAAAAATTTCTCATTTAGGTAATACCAACTGTTTTATCGTTTAACGACAATATGTTTCATATTGTTAGTGTGTCTGTAAGATACTATCTATCAAAGTAGCTATTTT
Source organism: Rotaria sp. Silwood1 (assembly GCA_905250075.1). NCBI lineage: Eukaryota > Metazoa > Rotifera > Eurotatoria > Philodinida > Philodinidae > Rotaria > Rotaria sp. Silwood1. The sequence goes on along the minus strand of CAJNOP010000004.1, from coordinate 3,511,223 downwards.
TGTTTCTCTCATTTATGCCATAGAAATCCTATCATTATCAATCAATCTGGACTTTTGCTTTTCGATATATTTATCTCTTTCGAATAGTTAAAATGTCTTCAAGGATAAAATAAATACAAATTTCTTGAGTAAATCATCCATATATTCAATCAATGAAATTTAAATTATTGATTAATTGACCAACAGAAAATGTCAAGTATAATAAAAATAATAAAAACTTCATTATTTTCGACTCATCATATATCGTTCCATTTCATGAAATATGAAAAAGTTTATTTGGTTATACATAAATTTAATATGAACAGCATTTTGTTTATATTTTGACATGATTAGCTATTATCGAATATGTCTTCAATCGTCATGTCTTCCTATTGTCGTCAATTTATGTCTTAGGAAAAAAAATAAGATATAAAGAAAAAAAAAAGAAAGAAATAGAAGTAGAAAAGAAATAGAAAGACGATAGAGAAAAGAAGCCGTCTTTTTATCATCATCTCATTTCTTTTTGCAGGATTTATTCTTTCTCGCCTATTATTGATTTACTACTTTCTTCTTTCTTCCGGATGCTTTCTGTATACAAACATATAATTCTCTGTCTTACTTATTATTGTTAGTTTTTCTTGTACGCTATCCTGATTGTTAGTCGTGTCCTAGAATATTAGCTTTTCCTGATTAAGACGTACAAATGCTAGTGTTTTTTTTCTTAATATAGATAACGCCAATTGTAATATGCTGATTGTGTGGTTTTTACAATTGTTTATTTTAAACAATATTATTTTTGCACAACCACCAACTTGTTTTCGTTCATCACGATATTTAGTACCACAAACACCAGGTGATAATGGTTTTCGTATAACAGTTGAAGGTAGTTTTAAAACATATGTACCAGGACGAACATATAAAAGTAATATTTAGTTTTCATTTTTTTGTATCTTTGAAATTATTTGAGACTAGGAAGAAAATAATAAAAGATATTTCATTGTAGTTTCATTAAATGGTTTTAAAAACCAATTTTATCAATCATCATTTAAAGAATTTATGCTTATTGCTGTACCATCAACATGGTCTGATGAACAACCATATCGACTGATAGGGCATTTTGAATTATTACCATCAACAAATACTAATGATGAATTAACACAAGAAGCTATTATTAGTCAACGTAATTGTCCTGGTGGTGTTACAGATGCAAATCCAGATAAATTAAAAAATACTATATCTGTTGATTGGATTGCACCACGTCATCCACAAGGATGTGTTTCATTTAAGTAAAAAATTTCTTTCCAAGAAAATATTCTAATAACAATACACTTCTCTTTCATTTATATAGAGCTACTGTTGTACGTTCAGATACAACATGGTTCAAAGATGACAATGCTCTTACGTATACCATGTGCGAAGATCGTTTGTATTCTATAAAATAATCAATCATGCATTTAATGAGATATTATTTCTATTTAGAAATGCATATGAAGAAAATGATGCAACAATGTTGTGCATGCGGTGAAGCAAAATATCAATTAACATTTAAAGGACTTTGGTCACCAGAAACACATAAAAAGGATTGGCCATCAAAAACAGGTAAAGAAAATTTTCTTTAGACTATTGCTGTCATCTTTTCGGAAGATTTTTGAGAATAATTCATCAGAAAAATTTGAAATATCAGAGATATCTTGATGAATAGAACAAAAGTTGTTATAGACTTAAAGTTCTCGCATGTTATCACGGATAACACACTGGTATCACAATGACCTTAATTTTCACCTCCGTTTTTTCGAGATCCCATTTACAAACACTAGACATTGTTTATGATGAGCACGTTTCCATTTTTTATTCTTCGAATAAACAAGCTAAATATCGAAGACATCGAAAAAGACACACGTTTTATTTTATAAAAGCTACCAACAATCAGCAGAGCAATGTTTTTCGAAACCCTAAAAACTATCCATCCCAAAGAGTGCATAGTATATATGAGAAAAAAAGTTTCAACTCGATTGGATACACTAGCCTTGAAGAAACTAAAACATGTCAATACATTTTTCCGTTTTAATTTAGCTCATTTTTCAACAACTGTTGGTGCTGTTCATAATTCCAATTATTCAATGTTTCAAGTTGGTTCATATGCCAATCGTGGTTTAAGTCAATTAGTTTTAACTGGTGAAACACATGCACTTGAACAAGAATTAGCAAATGAAGTTAGTATATATATATATATATATAAATACATATACGTATATCAAAAGAAAAAAAAAATGAAAATTATTTTTATTGAATTCTACTAGCAACGTAACAGAGGATATGTTGGTTTACGTTTTCTTATGTCCGGTTCATCGTGGCATCAAGCTATTCGAGTTAATCGTAATTTTCATCGATTATCTCTCGTTAATAAATATATTGATGAAAATATAAAATCAACCGATTCTTTTATAGGTAGATTTTCGTTTTTAGAACATGATAAAGAAAATTCTTTTCTTTTGTTGTATCATATGTAATGTCTTTTTATGTTTATTGTTGTTGTATATGTGTAAATGGTGCTTCTTGTTTATTATAGTCATTCAATGGAGTTATTCGTAGTTTATTATTTGCTCAACCTTTAAAACTATCATCTAATGAAGTTGAATCAACAATGAATGTATTTACAGTTTCGCCTCATCATCCTAAATTGAGTTTTGTTAGCAAATTTTCACCTAGTCCTGATTGGTTTACAGGTATATTTTTTTTTAGTTCATGCTTCATTATTTATTTAGTGAAGTTTTTTTTAAATTACTGATGAATAAAATTATATTATTCTTTATAAATAGGAGTTGATTCAATTGATTTATGTTTGTCAAATTGTACATGGCTTGAACAATATTCAGAAGATCTTTATCCATTAGATGCTGGTATTGATAGTGGAACGACATATACAGTAGGTTTAGTTGATTCTTTGCTTCTTTGTATAAGGATTAAATATATTATTTCATTTTAGTCAAGTCGTTTACCAACAATACCACTAGAAAAAATTCATACACTTACTGGTACTGTGTCACCATCATCACCTTTTCATGATCCTATGAGTTAGTATTAAGAATTTATTTTTGTTGTTGTTAACGTATTTCTTTTTTTGACAAACCTTGATAGGTAAACCAATAATGCCTGTAGCACGTGTTATTCTTCAACGTACACTTGTTCGTGGTACTCAATGTCCAAATAATCAATATGGTACACAAAATTTGCATAGAGTTCAAAATAATCATCAAGATTCATCACTTGATATTGATTTATCACAAACAAAACATCGAAATGAACGATTGAAACAAAAATATGATTATTCAGGAAAATTGATGTATGCTTATGGTAAACTATTGAATAAATTATTGTTTTAAAAAAATGTTCTAATCACTTCTTTTTTTGTTTTATTTATTTTAAAGAGGAAGCATTAGTACCTGAATGTCGTATGACTGAATGGTCACCATGGTCATCATGTTCGGTTAGTTGTGGTCATGGAATCAAAACACGACGACGTGCTTATCTTATGCCAGACAAAGCTTTTCGTAGTCATTGTAATCAAAGAACGTATGATATGGTTTCATGCCATTTGACATCGTGTTTATCAACAATGGCAAATGATAATTCAAAATCATCAAATAATGCAATGTAAATAGTCCATTCTTTTTATGATTAAAAATTGATCAGAAAAGCAAAATTTGTATTTTAGGTGTATGGTAAGCGAATGGTCATCATGGTCACATTGTTCTGTAACATGTGGTACAGGAATGCGTACTCGTTCTCGTACAATGTTGAAAGGTCGAGATAAACCTCAATGTCAATCAGAATATCAATTAATGGAAAAAGAAACATGTCATGGAATGAAACCATCATGTGAACAAGGCCGTTTAACAGATATGATAGAAAAAAAACGTATATGTATGCAATCACTTGAAACTGGTTCATGCACACAATATGAACGACGTTTTTATTTTAATTTGGATATGAGTAAATGTCTTGAATTTGATTATAGTGGTTGTGGTGCTAATGATAATAATTTTCTTACACGTGATGCATGTGAAGATACATGCGATATTTTATTACGTGGACGAACAGGTTATAATATAGAAAAATAAATTATATTAATTTTGTTTTTTTAAAATATATTTCGTTCTTTAGAGGATGGTAAAGATACACGTTGTATGACATTACCATGGTCAGAATGGAGTGCTTGTTCAGCTGTTTGTGGACGTGGAACACAAGTTCGATTTCGTGCATATAAAGTAAAATTTTTAGCTATGGGCTTCTGTGCGGAACCATTAGAAGAATTTCGTGATTGTGAAGTGCCTTGTGATCCAGCACAAATGCATCGTTTATCCGATACACGAAAAGCAATGATTAAAAGTATGGAAACAGCTGAAAAAAAACGTATGTTAAAATAAATTTAAAAAGAAAATATTTATTTTTTTTTGTATTTGTATTTAGATAAATGTATGCAACCACTTGAACCAGGTCCATGTACTAAATTTATTGATAGATTCTATTTTGATGTAACAACACGTAAATGTTCGAAATTTCAATATGGTGGATGTAGAGGTATTGATGAAATATTTCATAAATGTTTCTTCATTTATTAAATCTTTCTTTCAATAGGGAATGAAAATAATTTTATGACAAATGAAGAATGTGAAGCTATGTGTGATGAACTTATTCATGATCAAAAATCAAGTATGTTGTTTTAACTTATATGATCATTTCTTTTTTTTTTAATTTAAATTTTTTCGGCTATTATAGTGGTTCATGATCCACGTTGTCTTGTTTCAATGTGGAGTGAATGGTCATCATGTATGAATGCTACATGTCATCGACCAGGTACACAAGTTCGAACAAGAATGTATGCAGATAAACGAGCAGCTATGATGGCTCAATGTACGGAACATTTGGAACAACAACGACAATGTACACTTGATTGTGATGATAATCATTCGAAAAATAAACAGAAAGAAATGATGATGATGAGTTAGTTTAGATTAAGAAAATGGAACATTTTATGAAAAATATCTTGTTTTAACCTAGATATGCCGAAAGCAGTTCATCGACCTCGACATTCATGTTGTGCATGTGACGAAGCGAAATTTCAATTTATATTTCATGGTCTTTGGTCAAAACAAACACATCCAAAAGATTGGCCACCTGGTAGAAATATTTCTAGAGAAATTTAACATATGTTTTTTTCTTATTTCCTTTATAGAACATCTTCTTCATTGGTCTGATATAATTGGAGCTGTTCACAATGAAGAATATTCATGTAATGATATACATATTTCTGGAAGCAAATAGTTGTAGTCGTTATTTTGTTTATATCTTCAGTAAAAAAAAACAAAAAAAAGAGTAATCCTATGTTCTGATAGTGCTCGAACTTCTCTACGACTCTGTGTATTTAATATTAGACTTATTCTTGTCTTCAGATTTTCACAAACTGCATTTTTACAACTTCTTTGGTTTTAATTGAATTCTATTATGAGTATAGAAAGATCTTTTTAAAAAAGTAATCATAACTTCGGATAGTATGTGAAACTCTCTAACATTCTCTATATTATTGTATGCATAGTTGTTCGTCTTTCAGTCATAATCTTACTACTATGGAGTATGAGATTGTATAATCATTATACGAAAAAAACACTTGAAGGACTATAACATACAATTCATAGGAATGTGAAGATGTAGATGCAATAAAAAAAAAGATTTGATACGTTTGCCAGTAAATAATCGTAAGTCAAGGCAGACTTTCACGCGCAACCGCAATTTTTAATTAATTTTTTTAAAAGACATAATTATAACTCATAACACATTTTAATTCATAGTAAAAAAAAAAGAAGCCATAAAAAGCAATGTGTGAAAATCTGAAGATGAAAGTATTTTTTTCTGTACTCGGAATATCGTTCAATCGTTCAACGCAAGCCTAATACAAAATATACAGGCTTGTAGAGAATTCCAAGCGGTATCGGAATATATGATTTCTCTTATATGCTAGAGACATAGTCCATATATCGACTACAGCGATTTATTTCTCAGGATATATATGTTATATATATTATTTATTTTGTTTTTGAATAGTATGGAACTATGGTGATTTTGCAAGTGATGGTCTTAAACAAGTAGCTGAATGGGGAGCAATTGGTACAATGCAAAAAGAAATAAAAAATCATGTAAATCTCTTCGTACTTTTTACATAACAGTTTGAAAAAAAAAATATTCATTTAGACTAAATTTGGTGTTATTCGTAATTTAATGATTGTACCTGGTCTTTGGACAGTTAATGTAAGCAAATCAACTACAGGTGCTTTTACAACTTCAAGAAATCATCATTTCTTATCATTTGTTACTATGCTTGGACCATCACCTGATTGGATTACTGGTAGAAATCTATTGAATTCAATGTTTTATTTTACTATTATCATTTATAGGTGTATCTGGCCTTGATTTATGTCTGCCAAATTGTACATGGGTAGATAGTTATGACGAATTACTTCATCCAATTGATGCTGGAACTGATATGGGTGTTCGATATGATGTAAATAACGATATCATTTTTTTTTGTTAGAATAACGTAAAAAAAAACAAATTTTATTTATTTAGGGTCCTAAACGACCAGAGAATCAACGTAAACCAATTGCACCAATTCTTTCAAGTAACATAACAGATAATCGATCACCATTTTTTGGTATGAATTTAATTACAAAAATAAAAATAAAATGCTAACATTTAATTTTTCATTGTTTAGGCAATCAACCACCTCCATTTGCTAAAATAAGTATTAAACGAGTTATGACACAAGGTGTAGCTTGTCCACATGGTCGACCACAACATACTGAAACATCACCCGCTATTGACTTTGGTTCAAATTTTGTTGATTTAAGTCGTATGAGTGAAACTGAAAGTGAAAAAGATATTGCAAAAACAAATATAGAATTACTTGGTAATTTTGTTCTCTACTGATTATATTTATACAAAATATTTTTTTTGATGGTTTTAGATGAACAATCATCTGATTTACGGTGTATGACATCACCATGGACAGATTGGAGTCCATGTAATGTTAAATGTGGAAATGGATTGAGAACACGAACAAGGTTTATTTGAATATTAAAAAATTTTTTATATGAATATTTAAATTTGTTTTTAGAATGTATAAAAATGCTAATCATCATGGATGTAATGAACGATTAAGTGAAAGTGAAATGTGTTATTCAAGAATAGGTGATGATTGTGATGATGAACATCAACAAGTTGCACCGTACGTTGGCTTTATCAAAAACTAAATAAATAAAACATTTTAAATGATTTATTTTCTCTTGATATAGATGTGCTGTAACAGATTGGTCATCATTTTCACCATGTTCAGTATCATGTGGTCAAGGTATAACAGAAAGACGCCGATGGTATATCAATGAAAATTCACATCATGATCAAAAATGTAAAGACGTTCATTTAATTGAAAAACGTCAATGTCATGGTGCAAAGTCTGCTCAATGTGATACTAATGGAAATAAAGGTAGTTTTATTATAATATCTTTGATTATAAGACGTTCAGAGATACATTTTATTCTATCAACATAAGAAACTTCTTGAAAACAAAAATGTTAATATTAATCAATTCACGTGGATTTTTTAAATTTATAGACGATAGACATACGTTATTAAAAATGAAAAAAAAAAACGAATTTCAAAGTTTTAAGCATGAGAAGTATTGTGATAAAGAATTCGTATACGAAAAGTAAGATCCTATGTGGTACGTTTTTCCGCGTTACAGCAGTGTCACATATCCAAGATTTTGGAGATGCCACCACGTCTCCCGCGGGAGATGCCGTATCTCGCGCGAGAGATGCGGTTGTGGGTGTGGGGGATACGCATCTCTAAAGGAGATCTTACATCTCCAGTGGTGAATGACCATATCTCTCGAGTGTGGGTGTCGCGTCTCCCGCTGGAGACACGGCATCTCCCACGGGACATGTGGTGGCATCTCCAAAATCTTGGATATGTGACACTACTCTCATTTTGGCATTTAGTCAAAACAAAATTTTTGCAAGCTTGACCGATTATTGTACCTACTTAGCAGCCAATAACTTCTAAGTGCTTTGCTTTTGATTTTTACTATGGTTGGAAAACTGTACAAGTCCTATCATACACTATTTTCTCACTCTGCTTGATTATTATTTGTAAATGAAAATAAAAGAAAAAACTCATATCAAGTTATCAATATTCGTATATTTGATTATCACGATGATGGATTACTAACTTTAACTGTACTGATATCTTATCTATCATCAGTTTCCATAAAAACGACACTACGTTTTTTTTCATTCTCCTTGTCAATGTCATTTTTCAGTTGTTCAATATTATTATATTTCTGTCCTGTTAAGTTTTATTTTAATATTCACGCCCAATGTTTCTTATAGACCTAACATCAATTGATTTTGCCGCCGAATTTTTCTATCTAATTCAATCCATCAAAATTTATTTAATGGCATTCAAAGTCAACTGTATACTTACCTTATGATCTTCATCATATTGATTAATTGCATTTCGTAATTCGTCTAATTCTTTAGCTACATTTTCTATTACAATATTTCGAATGAGTTTTGCATATCTGTCTCTAGTAAAGTACATTGTCTAATGGTAAATACTAGAGGTGTCGTCTGATAAACTCCATTCACAGATTGATAAAAATAAATGCCTAAGAAATTCATCAATTTAGGTTATATGAGAATTCCAAATATTAGAACACAATAATGTCGATACAGTTTCTCAATTGTAGTAAAAGCTATAGACTTGAAAATTCGGAGCTATTTAGAATTAAATAAATACAATTATCTGCCAAAATTGCAGAGTTTATTTCAGTCAAAAGCAAGAATAATAAATTTTAAATCGTTTCAGAATTTTTAGGATATATTTTATAATCATTACAGAATATTTCTTACTTTCTCAGAGCTATTTACGAAATATTTTTAATGATAGAACTCAATAAACTAATTAGTCCTAGAAAAATTTGCTAGCTCTAGTTAATTTCATTCAAATTCTAATGTTCTAGAGTCAACTGTTTTCCTGACGAATTATTTAAAAACAAACATTTAATAAAATTTATTCACTTTTTTTTAGAACGATGTATGTCTGAGCCAGTTGCAGATAATCGATGTCGTGGATTACAACGATATTATTATAATAAAACCAGTATGTCATGTGAACCATTTGCTGGTAATAGTGCATGTCCTGCTCGTGGTAATAATAAAAATAATTTTGCTGATAAAATGGAATGTGAAACTATTTGTAATAATTTTGTGGCTCAAAGTAAGTGTGAAAACAAACACATGTGGAAAATAAACAATCCATTTTTCTTCATTAGGTAATGATTTATCATGTCCAATGAGTCCTTGGAGTGAATGGAGTGAATGTTCAGTAACATGTGGTCGTAATGGTATCCGACGCCGTATGCGAACATTATTGAATAATCATAGAGCAGTTGATCAATATCATTGTCAATCATTACCACTTGAAGAAACTCAACCATGTCATTTAAGTCCTTGTCGTACGTATTTATTTAAGATTCTTTTTAGTTATACATTTTAATTATTTGTTTTTGTTTCGTTTTATTTAGCACCAACTGATTGTGTTGTTAGTCAATGGAGTACATGGTCTTCATGTACAGGTTGTGGACAAGATGCAATACAAACACGTACACGTAATCCTGTACGTCGTGCACGTAATGGTGGCAAACGATGTGGACCATTAAAAGAAACAAGATATTGTCAAACAGCTATACCATGTTAAACAAATTCAAATAACAAAACAAATTGAATTGGTGCTATTATTAAAATAGACAGAAAAAAAAAATAATATTATTTATTCATTCTTTCTTTTATTGTGTTCATTTTAGAATTATGTTAAGAAAAAATAATAATAGTTTTGTGTTAAAATGAAATTGTTTTTTGTTTTTAATTTGATTAATATAGAATAAGTATTATGTGAGGTTTCCTTTACAATAAAAAAAAATTATGTTATTTTTAAACCAGCCAGAGAACTATGAATAGAGACATAATTTTAAAAAAATAAAAAGATCCTCCATTCTTTCGAGGAATCTTTCGACAATGATTTACTTCACAATTAAGTTGAAATTCTCAAATACTCAAGACATTTCATACATTACATAACTGCAAAGTATGTCTCATTAAATAAGAAAAACAAAGCAAGTAGAGTTCAGATCGATTATCTACAGTCTATTCAATAGATTAGTATCTTTTATGAGACCTAAACAAAAATAATCGAAATTATGATCAAGTAACAGTAATGCCCTGAATATACATGAAGCGTTATTCCATTTACTTAATGTAGATAAAGTGATATTCTTCAATGAGACTTATTGACTTTCTTTTTTTGATTAAAATTAAACAAACACTTTTCATTGAAACTATTTGCTAAAGAATATATTTTTTCGGGGCATGAAAACAAATATCCATTTACGTCTATTACGTGACATATCCTTGAAAATTCATTGCTAATCCATGATATGACCATTAATAGTGTTATTAGATGTACACTTAACAATGTAAGACGATCGATTGAGCGACCGCCGCTGCTGTAAATATTTATTGCAAATTCCAGTTAGCACTGTTACAACACTAAACGTCTTCTATCCAAGATGCGTTGTCACTTGTGGTTTTGTCCATTTTTCTTTTCCTATATGTTCTTTATCTTTATTTTTTATTTTTTTATTTCAAAATTTCTCAGAAAACTATCTGACAACAAACATTGAGACTTTTCAGCCATCGATCCGTGTATCGGTTAAAATCTGTATGCACTAAGATCTCAACTAAAACGTCCATTAATTAACCAATTGGTTACTGATATACGAAAGACAAAAATAATTTGTCCCAAAAGTCCTTATTACTATTTATGGAATGACTCTAACATGCGTCATAACCAATTGATGACGTGATAGTTTCTACTGTCTGACGTTTGCTTTTATGCGAGTGTTTATAAAAAAAAAACTATTATGGTCAATTGCGTTAGTTTCACGTAGTGATAAAACTCGTGACATATATATGCGTCGTTGATAACGAAAAGGTTAAACTTGATTTTTTTTTTAAACATGCAATTACTCTATCAAAATATTAGTGATCATTCGAATAATAAACAATTCCTATTGATAAATAGAAATGTAAATTATTCAAAACTTGAACAAAAAAAAACACAGTGATTAAATAAAATTGATCTAAAAAAAGAAGTCTTTATATTATAAGAAAATAAATTAATCAATTACATGTGTTTCAACAGAAGAAAAAAATCGAACAATTACAACTATCAAAAAAAAAAAGAATCACTATTGCAAAATATTTGGTAATATCAATCAGTAGCATTAAGTGGTTGCATGAAATTGGATGACGATGATGATCGAGATAATAATCGACTTGTATCATTTATAGTACCTGAAATAAGTTCAGACAAACGTTTAAATGATTGATCATGAACAGAACGAGCTTCAATATGAGTTAAAATACGTTTCTAAATAAAAGAAACAAAGAATTATGTTTAATCTAATCAAGAATTTTATTTACAGCAAGTTTTTGTGCATCTGGATTCAGATTTTTTTGTGCTAAATTCCAAAGATTAACAGCAAATTTAATACATTTTGGTTGATTTAAATCTCCATGTGCAATTAAACGATTGAAAAATTCAAGTGCTAATGTTGATTGTCGTTTTGGATTCTATGTATAAAAAAAAACATATATATACATTTTATTTCTACTATTTTCACAGTTATTACTGTATTTGCTAAATCTTTAAGCGTTTGTATAATTTGTTCACAAATACGACTTAATCTTTGATGCATTTCATTAAGAAAATTTTCATCATTACCATATAAAGTATCATTTGATTCGACTAATTATACAACAAAAACAAAGTCTTCTTAATATCATTAAATAACGGATGGACTAGTATGAATCGGCTTACTTGTAAATGCAATTTTTCAATCATTTATTATTCATACAATAATTTTCGTTTATATATCGAAAAAGAAGAATTTCAAGTTTTACAAAACTATACACTTCACTTTTTCACTATGTTTTTTATTACATGCTAAGTAATTAATTTAACAGTTCCGTATTTAAGGGTATGGTGTGGGTGTGTCGCGCTTATGAGTGTATGTGTCTGCGTCTGCCTTCCTAACAGGAGCACCCACATCCACACCCCTGACCACATATTATTAATTTACTGAATAAGGAATTAGTTAACTGAGCAAATGTAATAATTACTGAACACTCATTTTTATACTGATAGTTGGATTTGTTAAATGATTATTCGTATATAATACTGAGCAATGAATCATATTAAGCATTTCATTTGTTCTCGTTATAAAATATTCTCGATAAAATTATCTATCTTCAAAATATCAAACAACTGTTGAATGTGAAAACTCAGAACACAAGAAATATTAAAAAAAAAACCAAAATTTTATATCCATTTTAGGGTGTACTCAGTGACATGTCGTACTGCGGTTCACCAGCCATATAGTGTTGTGGAAAACTAAATTCTACATTTTATCGATATTGAAAAAATAGACTTAGCAACTGGAATTTGACTCAAAAAAAGACAACTTTATTTTTAAAAAGATCCTGACATAATTACTATGAAGGATATATTCAATCCTCCAATAAAGTTTGGGTATCTGAACGTAGATTAGTCAAATTTAGAACGAAATTCTCTATCGTTAAATATAAAATTCTTTGCTTTCGATACCTTCAACATTTTTTTGCAAAGCACGAACAATGATGTGTCGCAGTGTGAATAGAGATTTACAAGACTAAAGAAAGAAAATTTGCTGAGGCTAAGATTCGAACTACACGAACAAACATTGGCGGAGCAAGAACTCAAGTTTATAGGAAAATATTCTGTGGTGTTAAGCAAATTATTTTATAAATCATATGAATCAGAATAAAATTCATGGTATGAATATATTCTGAAAAAGTTTTCTATAAAACGGGACCACTAGAAAAGAAATTGTCGAGATTGGACTAGGACAAGGATTATATTAAATTTATCGAAACCAAAAAAAGCTTGACTCGCACATCTCTAAGTTGGAATATACAGGATATATAAATGTTTGGATTCTAGTGCAATAACAAAATATTCTTCGTAAAAGTGAAGATTTTAGGTTTATAAAACTTAAAATTCTCTATGTTTTGGTATATAAATGTATTTATATAAGAAGAAAATTTCATTTGCATTTCGTCCGATTCATTATGGCTTATTTTTTATATTTCTAAAATATGAATTTACTTTTTGGAATATGATACGGTAAAAATGTTTGAATTTGAGTTGAAATAAGACATAACATATTCATAAAAAGCATAACACGTGTTTCACTTGTATCATCAAAACATTTCATTTGATTAATAACATTATTTAAACCATGAGCAAGATATAAAACACCTGCATCTGGATTATCCTAAAACAACATTCGAATATATATATTTTTTTTGTCATTTTTTGTTTTCAATCTATAATTACATACAGGTACAACAACAAGTGTTGACATTATATTTGTAATTGACTCATACAAATGTTTATCACTTGATACTAATTTTCCATCTATTTCAATTTGTTTTGGAAAATCCGATAAAAGTGTTATAGCCATTTTAAGAAAACCATCACCTAAATTAATATTTTTGAAATAATAAGAAGAAATTTATTTTTAATAGATATTTTCAAACCTTGTGAAAGACTTTGATTTAAATATGATGTTTGTGCACATAATGTATATAATTGAAGTTTAGTTAAAGGATGTTCTAATGATGGTATTGATATATAACAAAAAGCCATACAAGCACGTATAAAAGATGATGTTGCAGTTGAATGTACACCATTAACAATACGATGTGTTGATACAGCTAATGTATTTACTTTCTATAGAATAAATAAATAATTTAATAAACTTTATCATGTAATATTCAAAAACAAAAGACTAGGTTTATTAGAAAAGGAAAAGATATGATGTTTTTAATGTATGATGTTGAAGATTCGATTATTTGAATTTTCAGTTTTTAGTTATGATTAATACTTAATTAAGTTGATGGAAATAATGATACTGACTCATTCATAGAAACTATCTGTTTGGAATAATAAAGGATCCATTTGAGATAGTTGTCGAATAATGTGTATAGCTTTTAAGAAGCTAGAAATTCGAAAAAGAGTAAACCTCTTTTCATTTTGTCTTGTCTGAGATTTCAAAAACAATGTTTTTTCAAAAAAAATTAAAAACTTCTTTTTTATTTAATTACATAGATTGATCTTTATATTGATATATATTACTGGGATGTTATCTATGTAAACAGTAGTTTTTCAACAGTTTTTGATTATGGATATGAAAGCTACATGTTCCATGATAACTTGGATCATTTTTGACTCAATCATAGTCTTAACATTTAAATTGTTTTTTTTTCTTTAATAATTATTTTATTTTCAATAAAATCTCGTAAATAATATGATTTTCATATTGCAAGCTTCATTTGAATTTATACTCAACCAAAAAGCATACTATGATTGTCTTCAAATATGTTCTTATCGATAAAAGATAGAAAACTGAAGCTTTTGTTATACCTTCCATCATCTGAATGAAATCTCGACAATAGGAATGAGTGACTTTAACATGATTCTAGAAATGAAAGATCTAATTTCAATCCAAAAATAGTCACTTTTTCAAATATCTAACTATACATACACCTCCGAAATAACTCGTGGAATAATTAGCTTTCAAATCTCATTAATAATAAATTCAATTTTTATATTATTCATGGTGAATGGATCATCTATTGCTTATTCTTTATCTTCACAGTGAAATAATTTCTTTTATCGTCAATGTCTGTTTTTTAAACATATCTATGCGTACAATAATTTAAGAATAATTTTTCTCTAAAAAGTCATTCTCAATTATTTAATCACATTATTGAATTGATGTTTTTTCTATATTTACCTGTATAAGTGTGATAGTAACTGAATCTAAATAACCAAATACACCACGAGCTTCTACACAAAATTTAAGTTCTTGTTCAACATCTTTTCCATAATCAACTTTACGTATTAATGAAGATAAAAGTCCACTAACTTCACGTAATTCATCATCATTTGTCAAAGCTCTTAAATGAAAAAAGAAAATTTTTTCAATATAATTTTTGTTTGTTTTTACATTAAAAATAAACAAACCCAAGTGTATCATGAACATTTTTAGCACAATGCATCATAGCAGCTATTAATACAGGATCATTTGTTTTTTCTTGTGGATTTCTAGAATAATAAATTTCAATGAAACAAAAAAAAACCAAAATTCAAAAATGATTTTGTTTTTTTTACGTATACTAACTTATTAATAAACGCATATAAAATTGATTTAAATAAATCTACTCGAACATGTTCACGTTGAAATAAATCAAGAAATGGTAATATTTTATCCTATGATAAAAATTAATCAGATTATTTGACCTATTTTTTTTTGCCTTCTCTCGGAAATACCATAGCAAATAATGATGCAGTATCTGGAATATTGGATAGCAGCTTAATCATAATTGCATGTAATTTTCCATAATATTCTTCAAAAGCACGATCGGGTGTTAAATGTTTAATAATATCACCCAACATTGTATTCAATTCTCGTGTCTACAAAACTAATAAATTATTAAACAAAAATTTTGCTTTCTGATTATCTCACCGTATATTCTTTTGATGTTAATTCAACCCAAACTTCAGCACATGCCATATAGGCCTATAATGAATAAGTTAATTCTTTCAAATTTACACAAAAACAAATGATATTTGAAAAAAAATTCGTTGTTCAATTAATAGAATAGAAATTACAACAGTCTTTTGACATTAGTTTCAATTAATTTAAAATCTGTTTTGTCAATCAAAATAAAACCTCTCTAATATGAGTACGATCGGAACCGACCAAGAATGTTCATTTAATGAAGGTTTATCTTCGGTTGCACAAGATCATCTTTTTCTTTTTTTTTCAATAATTTCTTTATTCAATTTTTTTACATCCGAGGAAAATCAACATGTGTTGTCATAATTTTATTTTACTAGCTTTTAATACAAAAAGGACAACATGTGACACCGAGCATTGTTTCTATTGTATAATATTGCGTTATTTTGTTTCAAATATGCACAATGAGTCCATTCCCTTTTTATATATGTCCCGTGATTATTTATTATAGCGTAAAAAACATAATATCGTTTTGTTTCATCCTACATATGAATGACAAAACATATGTTGCTTACATTTAAATGGTTGTTATTACTAATGAGACCAGAAATAAGTACCAACTGCCCATTATAAGGAGGTGTTCGCATAGACTATTTTGAGTATACATGAAAATATCGTGATAGTTAGATTTATTCATGTGACAGTAGCTTCCAAGACTTAGTGTTTCGGAACTTTTCTATAAATCTTCATGGCACATTTTATCATTGAATACAAAGAACTAGATTGATGATAGATACCTAACAAGGAGAAACGATAGTTATGGCAGACGCGCAGCTGAGGATGTTGCTTTACTCATCAGAAGTATGACTATTGTTTTTGATAGCTACAATGTATGATATGTTATCAATAGATAAATTTAAATAGATTGGATGGTTTAAATAAATCTTGGTAGTATCTTTTATAAATTTCAATAATAACATCAAATTTTGAAAAATTTATTTTACCGATGGTTCTTTAAATTTTGTCACTACTTTCCAAACACTATTTAGCATTTGAAGATCAGATGGTGTCGATGATGGTGATGATAATAGAAGAGAAAGGCCAAGCGAACGATAAAGTATACTCTAGAATCCAAAAACAAAAAAGAATAAGGGATAATATTCTAAAACATATTAAACTTGTTTAATAATTTATTTACTTTTGGAAAATATTGTTCGTCACATTCACTAATCATTTCAATGTATTGTTGAACTTTCGAACGAACATGACTTGGTGGAAGTGTATTTAACAATGCATTTAATATAACACCACCACTAATAAATAGAAAATGATACTAAATCAAATTATTCAAAACATTTCTATTGAACCCAGAAAGTCGAGACATATTCAAAAGCTACAAAAACGAAGATATATACATTCTTCTAATAATTGAAAATTATTTTTTATTACTCAGTAAGACTATCAAAAAATTTTTAAATGTGTTAATATCTCTATAAGACATTATCTTATACACTCTTCCTTCCTAATTTTGTGATTTTCGTATGTAAATTTTTCTTTCAAACCTCAACATATTAAGTTCTGATCGTGTTTTATTAATAATTTTTTCCATTTTATTTTCATCTAATTTATGTAATAAACATTGAACAATCCAATCTAATGCTGGTGAATAAAGTGATAAATAAACACTAGTTGTTAATTTTTGTGATTGATACATATTTTTAACTGTTGTTGTATTTATTTGATGAAATGAATAACATAGATCTGTAAAAGCTATTTCAATTGGTTCACGATATTTAAAATCAATATCAATTGTAACCTTTAAAAATATAATGAAAAATTTTTATTGTTTAATCATGCAAAAGAAAAAGAAAATTTTTAATTTAATTTTACTCGACATATATAACAACGAGTATATGCAGCTACTAATGGATCTCCTATTCCACGACACATTTTAACTAATTGTACAAGAGCTGATCGATAATGACTAAAAGACAAACAAATAAAACACTTTTGTTTTGATGAAAAAAAAATTTTTTTTTTTTTTTTTTCATTTTTACGTTGTAGATAAAAAATTATAACATTTAAGAATAGCTGCTTCAATAAGTATACGTGGTAATAATTCACGAATAATAGCTATTTTATAAAACCAATTACGAGCTGTTTCACGTGTAGGTTCTGGAATAAGATCAGGTACAACACGATCAGCTAAAAATTCAAAAATTTTATAATTTTAAAAATGACATTCTAGAATTATCTATTTACGAATTTTTCCAGTTGATGATGCACTTTTTTCTAATAAACGTGTATAAACTAGTTTTCCTAAATAAATATTAAATGATCATTTTTTTTTTCAAACTTCAATTCTAAATTATCTTACCAAAATTATCTAATAGATCTGTAATTAAACAAAATTTACTTGGATAAAATTCCATAACATTCATGTCAGCTAATAATTTACAACACTAATAGAATAATAAGAAAAAAAAAATTAAAAATGAAGATTTCTTTTAACTTAGGATAAGAAAGTCTTGACATAAAATATTCACTCATATGTAGGGCAACTAAAGACAGTTGGTTAGAGTCAGAAGCAGTCAGTGAAATCAGATCTTTCCGAATATCTTATGTTGAAAGTTCTTCTAAAGTAAGATTGGATCGAAGCTGTCGATATTTTCTAAAATTAGGAGAAGTTGAAACTTCGACAGAAAGCTCTTTCATAAATGATGACTAGCAGAGGTAAAAACGAAATCCATATTGGTTCAGTTCTCTCTACAACAAACGATTTGATACCAGACCATCTCTCTCCGATTCTATTCTCCTTGCAACCACATTGTCTGTTCATTTTTATTCCAGTTTTCGTCAGAAAGTTGGATATCTTTGGGGAAGGAGAAAAATCTCTCAATTGGTCACCTTGAATTAGACAATTATTGTCAAGTTATTTCAAAGAATCCAAAAACAATGTAATACCGAATTTGTCATTGTTCTAAGATACAAACTAAAGACTACTTAAAAACTACAATTTTGCTGCGTATAGACATAATTTTAGACTTTCCGATCAGTTTTCTTTTACTAATCGAAAAATGAGCAAATATTTTGTGTCAAGATTTTCGAATCATCAATTACTTGTATAGCAATTTTTAATGTTTTAACACGTTGATCATTTTTCCATGCTTGATTCATATCTTTACTCATCTCATTAATACGATTTATATACTCTTGTTGTGTTAAACTTTGTGTTTGTTGTCCACCCTTAAAGAAAATGTTTCAAAAAAACAAAAAGAAAAAAAATAATAATTTTACTTCAAATGCATCTAATTGTTCAAGACGACTTTTAACTCTTTCCGATGTTGTTGTCATATCTGCTACTAGAAAACAAACAAATTAATCAGATAAAATATGTATGTTCTTTTTGTGTTTTTGTTTTTTCAATACTTTTAATATTATCAATGATCGAATCATCATTAGTATTATTCATAGCTGTTGTCATACTAATTTTTTTTGTTGTTATAAATTGATTTAAAATAAGACCTTTTTTACTTGACCATGGTTCAAATGTATCTGTGATTGTTGATGAATATTCATCCGTTGAATCTTTTTTTGATGTTATTGCTGCTGCTAATGCACGTGATAATGGATCAATTTCAGCTTGAGTTGTTTTTACTGAAAGTGGATCAATTATTGAAGATGACGATGTTGCTGTCTGTGGTTTATTTGTCTAAAAAATTTTAACAAAACAAAAAAAAATTTGTAAATATTTCGCCTTTTTTTAAATACATACAACAATAACACCAAGAGGATGAGTTGTTGTAACATTTGTAGTTTTGTTCAATTGTTTATGTTCAGATATATAATCACGTTTTTTTGGTGTCCATTTTGTTGAAATAGAAGTCATTTTGATTGAAATCAAATAGTTCTTTTCTAAGTCAGTTAGTTAGATAGAATTCTTCTTATCAGAACAGAATAAATGACTCATTCCGATTTTGAAATTATTGGTTTAAATTTTTTTTTCATGGTAATATCAAAGATTTTTAATTATTGAAAGAACAAGAAAGAGAAATTCTAGAAATTTCATATAAATATTCTAATTTTTTGTTTAAAACGAATAATAATGGATCCTAGCGTCATCTGTTCAATAATCGTTCATTACATGCCTCAATCAAACTATCATCACTTTTTTTTTGTCGTTGATTATTGAATAAAATTAATAATATAATTCGAATTATATGAACCACTAAAACTAAATAATATCAATTGCTCCTTCTAATTATATGAATTTGAAAAAAGCTGTCGTTTAATCAAGGATATTCATTGATAGAAAGGTATGGATGTATAGTCGAGGATAACTATAAGTCCATCAGTCGAACGAATTTATTTCAAACAAACATACAATAAAAATCATTAGATCAGTCTCAATCAGATGAAGATAATTCTATCATCAATAATCAACGATTGAATTTTTTTTCTTTGTTTTTTAAGCTTCAGAAATATGTTACTCCTATATGAAGTGAAATATATATTCAAGTATTTTGAAGAAATGATCATTCTTACTCATCCATTTATCATGCAGTAGAAAAAAACGTCCTTAATGATACTCTCGTAGACTCTATCACCATGAAAACATGCTGCATTAGTCGACATGTCATCGAATGTTTGCTAAGTATTCATCTATCATTTTTCTTTAGACATCCGTAACTATAAATAAATTGCTCGATTGATCATATTGGATTTATACATTTTCGTATATTTTATTTTTCAGATTATTTTTTCAATCAATCATAGTTCCACAATTGGTTAATAGATCGAATTACTTTGCAACGTTTTGATCAATATCAAATCAATTCGAAATATTGAAATTTTTGAGATCTCTCATCGTCGTACATTAAAAAAAAACTAGATATTACTTAAATGAATTATATTAAAAAAAAATATAATTATTATTCTTTTTTGTCGAGGACATAACGAATACAATGAAGACTAGATTGAATTATTAAATATTCAAAATATGTCACATGCACAACCTTATGTTGCAATTTAATGTATCATACAATGTAACTCATAGTACGACGCATTTTATGTTTGTAATGAAATACTATTTGTATATCTTGATGGTTAATAAACTTGAAGAGATATAACAGCATGTTTTATTCAATCTCAAATAGTTCTTTTTTATTTGTTCCAAATAAATTTTCATTTAATGAATAAGCATTATTGATTTAGTCTTGTTCATCGAAAGATCAATTCTTTCAAGTGCATTCTGTATAATATTCTATATTTATTCATTTTTTTTTTTTCGTTTTTATGTTATACAGTTTTCTTTGTATCATTTACGTATTGTAAAATTTTTGTGTGGTTTATTTTTGTCATTGTTGGATTGATTAACATATGATGATTGACATCTTTGAAATTATGTATCATCTCAACACATGGTACAGCAAGAAGATACATATTATTATAAAAATAAAATGAATCAATTATCTTTCTATGATATAAATAAAATTTTGATATTTTATTGATTTTTCAAAGAAAGTTTTTTTGTGATAATAATTCATATAAAAGTTTGAAATACGATAATAAATAATATTTTTTATAAAAAAACAGAAAATCTCTATTCGTTTTTTTTTTGTTGAATATTCTTGAAAGTACATTGATTTATGAAAATATGTAAACTGCGTAGTAGAAGATCAAAATTCTTTTCACACTAACAGAACACGTACGACAAAAACCCATATAGTATTCTTGTGATGATTGTCTTTTATCACAATAATAAATGCGTAATAAAAGAGAAAAAGGTTGACCCCAAACAGTACTTAAGAAACGTTGAGTCACTCTTATCGATGTAACATGATTTCCACATGTTGCTTTTTTATTTTGTTCTTGGAATATTTATTTGATTTTTTTTTTTAAAATGTTGATATCAAAATTAATGATTAAAATAAAGAAGACATTGACCTTTAATAGGTACATATTAAATTTGTAATGAAAGACAACAAGAATAAAACGAAAACACTGCATGAAAATATCAATTGTTTGATTTAATTTTCCCCAGGATTTGACTATTCTTTGGTAAAGAAATACTTTCTTTGAACTATATTTTTCTTGTATTTTTAAATTAAGAAATTCTTCTTTTTTTCATTGACATACATATTTTCTTTTTTTCTGAATGAAATGCCCTTGAATGTCTTTTTTACGAGAGAGAGCATTTGCGTCATTGAATTATTGGCATGCATGACAGTTCCAAAGATCACTCTTTTTTTTGCGTTCTGTTTGTTGATTTAGGTACTTTTTGATCATACATACCATCAGTCCTTAGAGAAACGAAAAAATGACACTCTTAAATCTAGATCGTTCAGAACATCGATAGATTCAACTATAGTTAAGAAAAATTTATTCGAATTATTTACTTATTAAAACATAGCATAACTAGTTTTTGATCATTAAAACAACATATATATGCTTTTTTTTATCATTGATTAGAATCATAAATGATAAATTATTGCGTTTTTTCTGTTTTTTTTTTTTTAAGTACAACTGAAAATAACAACAAAAGAATGATTAGTCGCATATGTGAAAGTTTCCCACACACCGTCTCATGTTGTAGTTTATTTCGTATCGTTGATTCTGAAGACATGGTTCACTGTCTACATATAATTACTATTTTTGTATATTTGTAGTAAAAAAAAAAAAAGAAACGACGCAGAATATTGAACCATGTTCTACGTGTACTCTGTTCTTAGGAAATATGCTGATCACGCATGTAACTAATAATGTTGCTTACTTTTTATTAGCAAGGACGACGCAAAAGAAAGAGAATGTAATGAAACAGCATGCAGTTGCAGCGTGATAGCATCAGCCGACGTTTTCTTTCCTCCCCCTTCTTATCCAGCCTATAAATATCGAGTGCAAAGTTGTTTTGCAAATCTTATTTGACGTCGGTTATTCGAAATCAAACCATAACCAAACAAACAAGCCTTTGAAAATTTGTCATATATTCTCATAAGCCAAAAAAAGGTAAAAGGATTTATAACAGCTGTAACTGTAAGAGGCATGATCCAACCGAGAAGGTGTGTTAGTTACACCCCCCTAAATAAAAAAAAATTACAGAAGAATGTATATTTATAAAACCAAGATAAGACTGATCTTTTGAACCGAACATGAATTGTACTTGTTTATTTCATCTTATTTCGACCTTGAAACCGACCAATAAAAGCTTGAGTTTGTCGCTGATCATCTCATTCAAAGTTCTCCGAGTTATTTTTATGATAAGAAAACGAACTTAAGTACAAATTTTGTTATCATATGGACCATATCGTCAACGCATGTCATCGTCTGTTGGTAACATTGGTCACATGATTCCGTTGAGTTTCACCACCAATCGTCTTTTTTCTTATTCTCATCGAATGCGCATGACGGTAGTAGAAAGAGGGAGAAAAGAAAGGACAAGTTAACGCATGTAAGGCGCGTGATAGTGTAGATGCGTCTATTTTTTCTCGAATAATGTTTCCTATGTGAATGAATTAGGAAGCGTAGCTGAAAGAAAAAAAAACTCGAAAAGAAGAGAGAGAAAGAGGGGTACAGAGAGAGAGAGAAAAAAAAATAGATTTACTATACAATAAATACGACGGTCCAATTGAGAATTACAAACGAGTGCAAAAAAAATTTTGATACATATTTTCATCATCAATTTAGTTTACTAAATTTACTATTTCAAAATGCCTGCAATTGATTCAAACGACATTTACTATCCAGTATCATGGATTAAAATAACAACTGATCTTCTACTAAATTTATTTAATAGTCCTCAAAAGACTAAACGTTCTCTACCTGAAGAAGCCGAATGTGGCTCATTAGAAGGTATTAAATGTTGGATACGTGAAGGTAATATATTTGAAATATCATGTAAATATTTATTTTGAGTTTGTTTGTTTGTTTTTTTTCTTAGGTGCCGATATTAATGCACCTGATGCATATGGTTATACACCACTAATTAATGCGGCAATGCTTGGTCGAGCTGATATTGTTAAAGAATTAATTGATGCTGGTGCTGATATACAAAAACCAGGTCAATTTGGTTATACAGCTTTACATGCTGCTGCTCAAAATGGTCATTTAGAAGTTGTTCAAACACTTGTTAAATATGGAGCAAGTGTTAATTGTAAAAATGATGATGGAGATATTCCACTAATACTTGGTAAGTTATTTTCGAAAAAGAAAAGAACAAAACAAGATAATTTTATTTTTGTATTTGTTTTTCTCTGCAGCTGTTCGTGGTACACATGCGGAAATTATTGATTATCTACTTAAAGCCGGTTCGGATATACATCAAAATGGTTGGCTTGGACAATCAGCAGTTCATACAGCTAGTAAGTTTTTAAATTTATTTTATTGTTTAATATGTATATAATTTTTTTTTTGTTATATTCTAGTTGCTACTGGTGATCAAGCAACAGCTGATACATTATTAAATCGTGAAATGATGATTGGATGTTCATCATCTGAGTCACATCGTCATGCACGTGAACATCTTCGACAATCATCAATGTCAATAGATGATTGAACTTTATAAATCATTTTTACCTGATCCCTTTAATTGACCTTTAGAATACCAAAAACTGGAAAGTGTAAACGGATTTATTCAGTGTGTTCATAATGCTTTTTTAATTTACGCATCAGTCAAAGTTCCTTGTATCCAGCAATATCTTCTCAGTTTTTACCTCATCTCGTAGTGAAAAGTGCTGATTGTTGTCTTATCAGGTACTTAAGAACAGTGTTTTGTTTCTTTTGCTCTTTCTTTCATTTCTTTTCTCTTTTGTATGTACATAAGAATGACAGGTTATTATTGTTGTTTAGTTGTTCACTTTGTTATAGTCTTGTTTTTTTTTTCTTTTACCTACTTTCTAGTATATGTTTTAGTTTGCCGATTGTACATAACATTTTCGTTTTTTTTTTCTGTCTTTTTATTTCATCATGGAGCGATTTAAACATGTTGGATCATCAAGTTTATCTACATATTAAAAAAAAAAAGGATAGACAACAAAGATAATTAAATAGTTTTAGTGATGAATTTCAACTTTCAATAATTGATTATTTTTGTTTGTTTGTTTTTCTTGGGATAATTTATCTCAGTGATGATTCAATATGTTTGCAAAATTAAATCATTCTATTAATATTAGAACGAAATAAAGATGAAGTAATATAAATTTAAAAGTTTTTCTTTGAAGCATATTTTCATACCAATAATATCTATCATCAAAATGTATAAATTAATGTTGAATAGTCTAGTTTTTACAGAATATTTTTCTTAGATTTTATCATAACTTTCAACAAGCCTAGGTAATTCTTAGATAGAAAATCCTACTAATATATTATTCTACTATAATAACATGAATCTACGACATTAACATAATTCATTTATTTTCATAACATTTATTTCGAGGACAAAAGAAAAAGATCGATAATAACGAACAGACGGACGACATACATAGATTAGAACAAAAACAAGACACAAAAAAATATATAAATATGTATATTGTATTTTATTCGAGTATTTTTCTTCAAAAATTTAAAAAGAACTTCTTTATTTTCTGTTTAGAACAATATGAATAGCAGATCATAAATATGAATTGTTTCTTTTTTTTTTTTTTTCTATTTTAATTTTATTGTATATATATTTAGTACCAAGTAAAAACATCTGCTGTTTGTCCATGTTGATTGGCACGATTTTTAACTGCTATATATGATATTAAACCACGAACAAAAAGAAAAAATCCAGCAAATAAAACAATTGCAAAGACAAAATTTTGTGCTGGATCATGAACTGCTGTTCGATGATATGTTGTTGACATATTACCAGATCCAACATATGATGAATTATTAAATTCATGATAACGCATAACTGTTATCCATTTAGCTACACTTAAACCAAAACCAGACATTGCACCAAAACGTGCTGCGATTGTTGGTATAAGACAAACAACAGCAAGAAAACCAAGCCAATTGAAAAAGAATGCAATAACACTTGTTTAAATAAATATTACAAAAAAATTAGATGAAAGAATAAAAAAAAAAAAACAAATGAATTAACTTACAAAGCCATTAAAAATGTACAATCAGTACCAATATCCATATTTGAGCCAGATGAAAGCCAAGCAGCAATAGCTGCTTGATTATGTTGTCGAGATGACTAGAAACGCATCACAAAAAAAAAATAAATACAACAATAGAAAGTTTTAAAATAAAATTGTTCTTATTTTACTTGTTCAGTGCTATGATTACTGTTCGTATTAAGATCAATGATTTCTACAGGTGTTGGGTG
This sequence comes from Rotaria sp. Silwood1, assembly GCA_905250075.1. Classification (NCBI taxonomy): domain Eukaryota; kingdom Metazoa; phylum Rotifera; class Eurotatoria; order Philodinida; family Philodinidae; genus Rotaria; species Rotaria sp. Silwood1. The sequence continues at coordinate 3,485,196 of CAJNOP010000004.1, read as the reverse complement.
TGGATAATGTGGTAAATGATCCATATTACGAATTTTACTTGGATCAACAAGACAATATGGTGGTGGTGGTTCAACAATACCAGCTGCTGCTGCACCAATATTATCTTGTTCAGTCTCATTACGATTATTGTTTGATGTCGGAGTTATTTCATATGCTGGTGGTGGTCCATCTATTTTAAAATAAATAGAATAGAAATCTTTTATTATTAAGATATTCTTTATGCAAAAAAACTGAAAATATCTAAATGTGAATAATTTCCATGTTTTTTTTTGTGAGGTTTCACATTGTTTACATTTTTTCAAATATGTATCTTATGCAAGAATCTGTTAATTTCGTCTTGGACTTAATCCAAAAGGCTATATACTAACAGTAACAGCCAATAAGTAAATAACTGCTACAAAATACATTAAAATTTTATGTCAAATTTTCAGTTTGCACTCACCATTGTTATTAAGAACGAATAAAAACAAAAGAAATGAGAGAGAACTATTACATAAATGTATATCGATGCAATTGACTTCTGATAACAAAGCAAATGTACTCTTTTATAACAGACATCGTATCGTCTTTCTCTATTCAAGGTCATTTTATCAAAGACATTAATTGTATCTATATATATATATATGTCATAAATCTTTCTCGTTTCTTTCGTTGTTATTGTTTACTAATAATAACAAGTTCATATCCTTCGGACTTTTCAAAAGGATCCACTCTATAAGGAGATTAAAGATTTTCTACAAACAATTGTTTTACGTATCTGAAAGATGTTAGTAAATAACAAAATATTTGACTATTGCTCATTATTGCTTTTCTTTTCACGCATCTTCATATGTAAAAAAATTAGTAATTGTTAACACGTTGTAAAATATCTCTGTTGTATAAACAATTAAGACTTTTGAAAATTTTTTACGAAGTATGACTTGATTGTTAGAAAAAGTCTAAGATGTGTTAATAGCATTATACGAAGTGTTTATCAGATATAGATTAAAACATTTAGTTCAACTTAGAACTACAGAGGTCAATGATTTCAATCTCAGGAAATACTGGAAATCGATAGAATATGAAAGTAATATTTTGAATCAAAGAAGTTCTGTAATTTTCTAGATAACTTCTAATTGTTTCCTGTCGGAAATTATAGACTGTTGATTGAAAGTCATCGGAAAGAATTCAAAGATTTTTCTTCCGGAATCGATTCGTATGCATTCACTTCAGTACACAATTTAGATCCGATAAATGTTGTAGCCTACAAACTCTATTTTGATAATAAATAGAAAATGTTAATTACAAAATAAAACGAAGAACACATCGAGAATTGATAATATGTGTTATAGTTTATGAGAATATATTTTATTAACTTATATTCTTACCAACTGTAGTAGCTTGTATTGTTGCAGGTACATCTGTTACCTCATGAATTGATGCTGTAGTTGTTGTCGATTGTTCGACTACAACTGTTCCAGGATTCGTACTGTTATTATTCATAATATATGTATATAGTTAAATGCCAAAAAAAGAAAAGATCTAAAATTAAATCATGAATTATAATATTTATATATATATATATATTAAAAAAAATCAGAATCAAAAAAAAATCTTATTATTGTTCTTCTCTTTTCTTATTATCTCGTAATATTATTGTTTGTTTTGAAGGTTTCAATATCAGAGAAGATCTGTTAGAAAAATAGTGCATACATATATAAATCAAAGCAACCGAGAAAAAAAAATGTTTAGATAGAATAAGAACTGCAAGAAATAAAGTCAATAGATTAAAAAAAAGATGGACAAAACACACAATCTGATTGCAACAAATAAGAAAAACGAAAGATATTACTTTATACAAAAAAAAAAAAACACGGAAGAAAAAAGAAAACATTGACCTGAATTTGAACTCGAATAAACAAAAAAAAACAACAACAATGAAAATAAGAATCACTGTATTCACAAAATAAAAATATTAATATTCCATATTTATATATATATGTATTACTTATGTGTTGTTGTTCCATTACCATTCGTTGTATTTGAAATAAAGGAATTTGAACTATTTGAATGTTGTAAACTAATCATTGATGCACGATTATTATGTTGAGAATTTCTTGTTAATAATTGTTTATCATGTGGAGATAATTGAACAGCTGCATTAGCAGTATAATAATGTATATTTTGCATTGTATCAGTTAAATCAGCAATATTAATACCTAATTTTGTTATTTCATTATCTAATTGTAATAATTCACCTCGTTGTTTTTCTACAAGTATTGAATTTTGTCGAGTACGATCTTCATTATATTCAGCTAATTCATGTTGCATCTAAATCAAATTTATTTGTTAATAATTTATCAACATTGTAATAAAGTTAAACTAAGATATGAATTTATGCAAAAAAAACAATGATACCTATATATTTTATTCTATTATTTATTAAGATCCTTTATCATTCTTTTCAAAAAAAAAAACATATCGAAAACATTTCAAGTTATCTTTGTTTATATTTATCTAAGCATGATAATTAATTCATGTGTCTACGACAAATTTTCGATGCATGAATTGTTTAAACTATTGATACTAAGATAAACATAAATAATGTTACGAGCTTTAATATTTATTTAAAAAAGAAAAAAGTCTCGAACATTCACGTTCGTTATTGTCCTTGAACATTACTAAGCATTTTTATTCAAGTAAAGTAATCTATTGGATCTTCTGTTAAAAAAAATTATCAGGTGTATCCTGTACAGTTGGTCGAAAAGAATAATAATGTGTTTAGGTTGAATGTAGGTGAAGAGTAGACAGACTAGAACTTACACCTACATTTCTTATGCCAAAAAAATTCAGAATGTTTTATTAATTTAAATTTTCTTCCGACCACATACGCCTTGTGATCCCCTGAGAACCAGAAAACATCTCAATACTGGATAATATTAACGCTAAAATGACCATATGTAAGTCTACTATTTATTGTTTACACGAATTTGTTATTGAGTTTTTTTTTTCATGGTCTTTTCATTCTCTATTTTCAATGAGATTGAAGACACGCATCATTATTCGAACTTTATATATAATTTTAATTACTCTAGCGTACAAATTACAACTACGTATGATTGACTGATGTTATCAATATACTTTATAAAGCGTCTTCAATGCATACCTAAAAAAGATATGGTACGATTACTGTTTACGAATGCATACCATTACAAAGAATCTCACTAGAGTCGAGATAAACGTTTACATGTACTATAGAGCATATCCAGGATATGAAAGTGAGCTTATCTGATATTCTGGACTTATAAAAGCCTAATACAACTAATGTCGGCGCCAGAAATAGATGGAGAAAACTCTAGAACGAATATCTCGAGAACAGTAGCAACTAGAGACTTGCGGCTTTCACTATTGGAAAGAGCGATGTCGAGGGCATCGATCGATATAAAATTCGTTAAGTTCAGAGAGTTCTTTCATGGATAATTTTGGATTGACATTTTGTTCACTGCCTTTTTTCATCAGTTTTCAAAGGAATTTTAACCCAAATTATATCAAAATGTAGCCCCCAAACACCTCGTGTTCAAGCTAAAATTTTCACAATTTTTTATTATCTTTTCAACGTTTTCCTTCGATGAGGCTTCTAAAGAACACGATAATTTTCATAGGAATATATAGTGTCTCGGGCTACATTTTGGCATAATTTGGGTTAAAATTCCTCTGAAAACTGATGAAAAAAGGCAGTGAACAAAATGCCAATCCAAAATTATCCATGAAAGAACTCTCCGAACCTAATGAATTTTATGTCGATCGATGCCACCGACATCGTTCTTTTCAATGGTGAAAACCACAGGTCTCTAGTTACTACTGTTCTCGAGATATTCGTTCTAGAGTTTTCTTCATCTATTTCTGACGCCGACATTAGTTAGGATTCGTGCAGATTCCATGTGATTATCTCGGAATTAATTTCTGATAGTAATCTAGCTCAATTAGAATATTTAACAACCCATAAAATTTTGAAAAAAAATGTTGAGTTATTTTGTTATAGATTTTCTTAATCAAGATCTTGTCTTAATATTTACAATTAATAAAAAAAAATACCTGTTCATTAAGTTTTCTTAAACGATCTTCAATATTTCGTTCTAATTGTCGTCTTTCATCAGCATGTTGTTGTTCCATTCGACGATAACTTTCTTCTTGTAATTGAAGTAAATTATGATGATCTTCATCAAGTGTTATTTTCAATGAATTACGTTCACGTTCTTGATCAGAATTAAGTTTTATCTTGAAAAACAAACAAAAAAAAAAAATAATAAAAAAAAAATTCTTCAATTGAATTTTCTTCTTACATTTTGTTGATCAAGCATTTTTTGTACTGCTTCTTCAAAACGTAAATAAAGCATATCAAATTTTCTTCGTTGTTCATCTTTAATAGTTTTTAATTTTGAATCAAGTTCTTCACGTGATTGACTTGATGTTGAATACATATATTCTTGACGTATTTTTTCTTTTAATGCTTTATATTGTTGAGATTGAGCATTATATGCTTCTTTATATTGACGTTTTATTTCAGCTTGTTTAATCTGAAAGAAAAATTTTTTTTTTAAATTGAAATTTTTTTTTTCTATAAGATTTTCTATTTTACTTTAATATTTTTTGGAAATTGTTTTTGATTTAATGCATGTCGTTTAATTAATTCTTTTTGACGACGATTACTATATTCATTAAAATTCATTATTTCAGTTTGATGTTGTTTATGTGTAAAATCATTTCGCATTCTAAAAAACAAAGAACAATATTAATATTTCATAAATTACTTAGAAGAAAAGTTGAATATTCGGGAGATATAATGCATAAAAGTTTATTATTGTATGATAACTTTAAAAATGAATAATCTTATGTTAATTTAATTTAGTTAAATAGTTTTAAAATCAAAAATAGATTATTTAAATGAAAAAAAAAAAAGAAATTTTACATCTTCAGGGTGTAACTCTCTCTCTATTCTAAATAGTAGTTTGTATGATTCAAGGAGATAAAGCCTTTTTTTTTTGTATTCCTATGAGTTCTATCTATAAGGTTAACCATAGAGAATAGTAATTCTAGAATGTTATGTATATCGAGATTGCTGTTGACATTGGCATTAACAATTAAAGATTAAATAACAAAAACACATGATTTCATAAACAACAGAAATTTAATATCTTAATGACGTTGCATACAATAAGAATTTTAAATATCTACGAAAAGGCATAATCCAAAAATTTCTTATTCGACAAGCTCTTAAAGTTCAAAAGTGTAACGTGTCATATTGAATTGAATGCATATAAGCTAAATGAGATTAAAGGATTTCTACTCATATGTCGCTATGTTTCTCGCGTTAAGAATCTTTGAATAGTTTTTCTACCTGTGACACTAGAGACATACATAAAAAAATTGAACTAAAGAATTTTAACTTCAAAATTTTTTCAATAGATTAAATTCATGCTAAATTGACATTTCGAGAAATTTTAGCCAAAAAAAATGTCCTATTTTCACGAGGTATTGAATTATAGAACAGTCAAATTTTAGATGTTTTTTTTTTGGGATATTTGAATCATTTTTTTTTCGAAAAGTTATTATCTTAAGAATAGTACATTCTTTTTCAAGTGAAATTTTCAAGAATGTCAATTCAGTATAAGATTTATCTATAGACAAAATTCCAAAGCAAAAATTTTCTAGTTCGATTCTTTTCATGTATATTCACTCACAATGTATATTTATTTGCATTATTAGGTTATTCATAAATACTCACGGTACATCAGAATTGAAGAAAAATAACATAGAAAGAATGATTCTTTTCTAGTTTCAAAGAGTTATAAAAACTGATATATATCAGTACGTCACACTTGAGTAGTTTTCTCTTTGTAAGTTCTTGTTATAAGATATTATTCAATAATACAGAAATAATCTTGGAAAATGCATTTTTTAAGCTAGAGTATTATTTGAACTCTAATTACTCATTTTCTTCAAGGTAAATATATATTACTAAAAATAATATTCAACCTTTTAGTGATGAAAAACGTATATAAGTACGTTTTGATCTTTTGTGCAGATTTTAATGTGTACGATCATCTATTTTCTTTTTTCTCTTAATTTCCTCATATCACACATCATCATGTGATACACTTATGCAAGAATATCAAAGACAAACAAGAAATTACTCGAGAATTTATAAAATCTCTACATCAAAAACTTTTTAGAACAAAATGAACTCAAACAGAATTTCATAATATCCTATATGAATCCTAGAAGCATTATTATTTAATGGAACTATTGTTATTCATAAAGCTCTAATGTTGCAAATCAAATATTAGATTTAATGAGATCTGTATATTGTTATTATAAGGATTTTAAAGTTCTCTATGGAATCATCTGAAGAATTAATTCTATAAGATTCTGCACTTTTATAGAAAAAAATCATAATCTTTGTATCATTTCAATAACCTTGTCGTATTATGATAGAAATCAACATATTCTATGTCATATTTAATAAAAAATTTGATCGATCTAATTCTATTAATTTGTAATTACTTATGTAGATTAGTTAATTGTCGAAGTTCAACATCTTTTGTTTGTTCATGATGTTTTTTAAGTAGTACATGTCGTTGTACAATGATATCCATACTTTTTGTACATTTCTAAAATAAGATAAAAAAAAAATCATTTGTTTTTTTTTTATTTTTATTTCTGTTTAATAATTTAAACAAACTTCTTCAAATAAATTTCTTTCAAGAGTATGTAATAATAATAATTTTTGTCGTTTTGTTTGTAATCGTCTAACTGTATAATTATGTATTAATTGTGTTCGTAATTTTTGTTCATCATTACGAAATTTTAATTGTAAATCATCTTTTAATCGACGAATTTCATCTTCTTTTTCATTTTTTGTTAACATTGTTGAACTTAATATTTGCTTAAAACAAATAAAAATACATAAAAACAATTTCTTAAATGTTTTTTTTATTTTACTTTTTTAAATTCTTCTTTTTTTATTTTATATTGTTTTGTTTGTTCTTGATGAAAACGTTTAAGTTCATTTTCTAAATCTTCATCATGTTGACGTTCTAAGGTTTTCATATGATTTTGATTATATTTAACTCGATCAGCTAATTCTTTACGATGTTTTTCTAATAAACGATTATTATCTATATTAACTTGTTCTTGAAATATATTATATTCACGTTCAAGTTTTGAACGTAATTCAATTTTTTCATTTCGACATCGTTCTTCGAACTATTTTATATTTAAATTTTTGTATAAGAAATAAATAATGAAAGAAATAGAAACCTGTTTAAGTTGTTTTTGATGTTGATGTCTCATTTGTTTATAACCACGAAATTGTTCAAGTTGTTGATCATCTTGATCATGTTCACGTTGTTCACGTATAACAATACGTGAAGTTTTTATTGTAGAAAATTCAGTAAGAGATTGATGATTATGACGTGATGATGATGGATCAGATGTTTTCAACTGAAATTATATAAAAATTAATTATTCAAAAATTTTAATAAATAACAATAATAATAATTGAAAATCATTGAAATCAATGCTAAAAGCTAATTATAAATTGATTATGATTAAAATTGTCAGAGAAACTAGTTGCATAGTATAACTAATAGAAAATAGAAAGGATATTATATGTTCGGAGTGACTATTAGATTCGGATTAGAATAATTTAATTGAGAATATTACGAGTATGACTTAGACTTATCGAACTCTAAGAAGATTAGACTTAATTTAAAAAAAAAAGAAAATCATCAATTTCGAATATTTCTGTTTAATTAAAATTGTTAATACATCAATCGGAAGTTGTTGTCATATTCGCTTTAGTTCTAAAATTATTAGTAGGTTAACTAGAATGAAAGAAAAAGTAATTGAAGAAGTTATAATAAAATAGAAGATAACATGAGATGAGACTAGATTCTACAAGATTAATATAAATTATAATTCATGTTCTATATGAATGGCTGATCTTGACTTACTCAAATTTGGATATGAAAATTTCCTATTGATCGAGTCTGGAACTAACCCAACGGTTCTTATTTTAACCATATAATTCCCATTGAAGCGTTTTTACATTCTGATAAACGCCTAAAAAAAGTTTTTAAGATCTCTCTCTCATGATGTTTTCAAAATATAGTTCATTTATTCTTTGTGAATCTTTTTTTTATTAATTTCCTACTCTTTTGACAGAAGAAAAGTTCAATGTCTAGAAGAAAAATGTTCTAATTATAAACGTACTCTTTTATATAATACTAATAACGCATAATATAAAAAAACAGAAACTTAATTATGTTTGATATCTCGACATGTTCTTTCAGAATAAAAGAAAAAAAAATCACTTACATTATTTCTTATTTGTACATTTGATTCATTAATATTACTTTGTAATGGTGATGGTTGATTAACATTTGATGGTAAGGTTATATCAGTACCTGATAAATGTCGATTAAGATTATTAATATTAGCTGGCATTCCTGTATAAATTGGATTATTTATTGGTTGAGATGTTGTTGATATTGGTTTTGTTATAATGACACCTTTAAATACAGCTGCTGGTGGTTGTTGAAGACTTGAACGACTTGAATTTAAACTTTCATTATCATCATTTAATTGCATACGATTACTTCGAGATAGAAAATCTACACTTTGTGTATCATCATCATCATCTAATGTTGGATCATCCTATATAAGTAATAATAATTAAATAGAAAAATCTTTATCTTTTTTTAAATATTTCTGCTTACTAAAATATCATTTTGAATATTACTTGAACTATCAACATCAATATTAATAAAATCATTTGTTTGACTAATATTTGTATTTGATGTATTTTGTTCTTCATTATCCATTAAAACTTTTTTCATTCGACGATAACGTATATTATCAAATTCTTTAACAGCTTCTTTTGTACGACGTATTAAATTGATTAATATATCTCGATTACTATTACTTTTAATAAATGATGTCTAAAAAAATAAAATAAACTTGAAAAAGAATTATTTTAGTTTTCAATTTTTTTTATTTACCTGATGAAGTTCATTAGCTGTTGGTCGTTTATTTGGATTTTTTTGTAAACACATTGCTATAAATAAAATAAAATCATTTGTATATGATGGATTTGTTGGTTGATTCTCATTTTTTATCATTAATGTTGGTGGATCATTTTGTGCTATATGATAAAGTGCTGACATTGGATTCATATTAAATAATGGTGGTTTACGTTCAGCTAAATATTTCAAAAAACAAAATTAAGAATGTTAATTCAAATAAAGACATACCAAGTTCAATACAAGTTATACCAAGTGACCATATATCAACTTTTCCATCATATTGACCATTTTCCATAGCTAATATTACTTCTGGTGCTATCCAATAACTATTTAAAATAAACTTTTGTTATTTTTTACAGTCTTAAATGAATAAATATATTTTGATACATACGGTGTACCGACAAAACTATTTGCTGGACTTGTAAATGAAGCAGAACCAAAATCAGCTGACAAGACAGAAAAAAAAAACAAATGAAATTTGATCTGATAGAGGCGATAGAATAAATGACGGTTTCAGTTTTTTTTTTTCAATAACTTAATACCTTTTCTCAGTATATAAATCCTAGAAAGATTTAGGTTTCTATGACTATTTGACTAAACTATCGAATTTTAATCTGAAACTTTGCATATATAGAGAATGAAATCACCATAGGAACTGAAAACTTTTTATAGTTTTTATTAAAATACCTATAGAGAAAAAAAAGTCATCAAAATCGAAATTCGACATCTGAGACGGTTTCCTCGTAAGTTGTATTAAATGTTTAAAAAAAAAACCACAAAGTATTCTTCTAATAAAAGAAAAATAATGAGACTGTCATTTCTTCTGTTGCATAAGTTATTTCTAATAGACTTTAATTACCTAATTTAACAATAGCATCTTCGGTTAAGAGAATATTTCCGGCTTTTATATCACGATGTATTCGATGCATTGAATGAAGATAGTCAAGTGCAGATAAAGTATCACATACAATCGTAGCTATTTCACCTTCAGTTAAAGGTTTCTTATGAACTAAATTTCATTAAATAAAAACAAACAAAAATTTATATATAATTTCAATTATTATTTGTTTTTGTTTTTCTAACCTTCAATAAGATCTGCTGCTGAACCAACACAATATTCCATAGCAAGCCATGTTGTATATTCTTTTAAATAACATCCCCGATAAGCTATACAATGACGATGATTAAGTTCACGTAAAAAACGAATTTCATTTAGAATATCTTGCCATGTCTAAAAAATAGATATTAAATTTTCAAAAAAAAAAATAAAAATTACACAAAAATTTTTTTTTTAATTTCATAAAACAAACTTCAGCATTTTGTTTTCGTCCAGCAGACATTTTTTTAATTGCAACAATTTCATTTGTTTCTGAATTTCGTGCCTAAATAAATAGATTTATTTTAATAAAGATTTGTTTTATTTGAACTTACATAATAAACAGCTCCAAAATTTCCATGACCAATTTCTCGTAAATCAACAAATAATTTTTCAGGATCTTCTTTAGAAAACAAATTACCATATTCACTATCGTTTTCTACAAGGTCTTTAATTGAACGAGGCAGTGGCATATCTTTTTTTTTTCTATTAAATTTGATGTTACGTGATTAAATACAAAACAAAAAAACCTACATCAAAAGATGAGGTCACATCTATTAAAAAAAACGCAAAAATAAAATGAATAAAAATCATGTCATGCAAAAGAAATGAGTAATTCATTTATTCAATCGTTTCAGGTGACTGAATCGATCAACTTATCGCCATTTTTGTGTTTAACAAACATTTATTTTTTTTTTCTCTATTCTGCTTGATTTAGGTAATCAACTGAATACTGAGCAATAAGAAAATATGTTGCAATATATTGTAAAGAGGACGCTACTCGACGGCAAATGAATTTGTTTGAAGTTCACTATCAATTGATATATTTATAATAAGAATTTCAATTAACAATATACGATTTAGGCTTTAAATGAAATATTAATAGAAGTTGTACGAGAGTACCAAGATTGGGGGAAGTCTACAAGAAAATATCCCATAGATATAGAAAAAAATTCCAAAGCTCTTGATAGTTTTATTGGATGCTAATAAAGAGTTGTCAATTATTTGGGAGAGCTGTGTACACACACCCTCTGCTTTCGTGGCTTCGAAGTATGAGATGTTACTATTTAATTAAATCTTATTGTACGAAGACAATTCTTTATATAAAAAATCATCTTAAATGAAGTGTTAAATATTGATAGAGGTTTTTATTTAAAACTACATCGATTTACTATAGTTTTGTTATACTGAAAATTTTATTTTAAAAATAAACTATTAAAATTAATAGATTGAAAAATCAATTAATAAAAGAAGATACGGTCATTGAATATTGGTAAAATACTCTCTAACCCATTCTAAGTGCTATTCTACTTGGATCATCTACCAGTCGATAGAGCTTAAAGTGCTGAGTCTACTGAATCCTACTCTGAGCCTAAACATCAACAAAATTAATGTTTAAACAATGAAGTCAAATGTAGCTCTGCTATTTAAATTAAACTGACTACATTCATAAAGTCACATAATGTTACTATTCCGAACATTTAATTATTTGACACTTTGGCATAGAGTGAGAACTAGAAGACTTCGAATTTTAAACTCTATCAATTGATATAAGTCCGCAGAAACACAGTGGTCAGAGTGAATTTTACTAATTAATTAATGGAAAGAATTATATCTATTCTTTATAAATACTCGATTAATATTAATTAATCTATGATATGGAAGTCTTTATAAATCATGTTTGCTCATCTTTCGATCACTTAGAAGACATAAGTTAGAATCTAAATCTTCTTCTGACATAAGCTTAGTCAACTGTGAGACAATTTTTCAAAGAATCTTAAATGATATTTGCACAATTCTGAGTTTTTGTAATTTGGATTTAAGAATAATTTTAATTCTATATTACTATCGAATATTCCATTGTCTACAAAATATACTATTAGAATAAGTAAAATTTCACATTACTCAAAAATGATGCATATTTTATCAAGAACTACTTCCTATTTCAAATAACATTTGTCAAAAAATTGTTGTATTTTACAAATACAAAATATTTCCTAGTTTTATTTTTAACATCTAAAACAAAAAGGCTATTCGAACATTTTTGTAGAATTAGCTTTACTCTACAGAATTGAATTATTAAAAACTATTTCAAATTTTGTATTGAGTTCATTTGAGTAAAAATTCACATTGATAAAAATAAAAATTCTGTCTAAATAACATTTTAGACTTTTGTAAAATTTTTTCTATAGTTGATCAAGCTTCCATAAGAAGAAAACTTTGATTCTAACTAATTGCTTCTAACTCTCAATAGTTCCTTCTAAGGAACTGAGCAATGAACAAATATTATCTAGAAGAGCTTTCGCACTATTTAATACCTTACAAGCAGTTATGGGGTCATGTATAATAGCTGTCCAAGAAAAGAGAAAGAGTAGAACGAAATTCTCAATCAGAGGAGCTTTTCCCTCCCGAGAAATGTTCGACTTTCTGTCAATTTTTTACAGTTTCATTCTAACAAGAAGTTCTTTCTGAAAATGTTTGTAAACTGGATGTTCAAAGAGAGAAAGTTGTCAAAAAATTCGACTTTTACTCGGACATCGTTTATGCATGGTTTCTGAACTGACTGATTTCATATAGAATACTGTTTTGATTTTGTACATTCATGCTCCCAATAGTACAAAAGTCTTGAATTGTGTAATTTTAATTCAATTTACATCATTGTTTTATCCCATATAAATTGAATCATTCGAATGAAATATCGTTACTAAACATTTTTCATATCGTTTTCTTGAAAACTGTGTGTACGCATGCATACAAATCCAAAAAAAACAACTTAATAAGACTTGCACAAGAACAATAAACGAAAGATGAATCAGAGAAAACAAACCACACATGTTGTTGTTTTGTATATTCGCTGTACAAGAGAAAAAGAAAAAAAAATGAAATGGAAAAAAAGAAAACAAAACAAAGCAAATAAGATTCAGATAGTTCGATGGTCAAACGAGCACAAGTTTAATTCAACAAAAAGTGAAGAAAAAAAAAATCCTTTTTTGTTTTTGTTTGTTTGCTATATAACACAACATAAAAGCACCGGAGCGTGAAATATATTTCAAAAAAACAAAAAATAATCACGATTAATAATAAAGAAAAACAAAAAAGAAAAAAAAAAGAGGTTTTTTGTTCATTATCAAATCACATTAGAGAACACCAACGATCATCGCTTATTAATGGAAATTCATTAGCAACTTGTTTTTTTCCTTCAACGTTCGGCATATAGCAACGATGATCGAGGGATTCACGTTCATAAAATAATAAATAAGCTGACGATGAACATTGTTCAAGTACACTTTCAGAAACAGGCTAAAAGAATTAAAATATTTTTAGAGAAAAAAAAAACGTGTTTTTTTTTTTTTGTCTAAAGTGAATATTTTACTTTGCATGAACTATCGTTAAAACAATACCATTGTTGATTTGTATGATTTTTAACAAATGCTACATAATGACCACCACCAATAACTCCATAATGACACTAATAATAAAGAAGAAAGAAAAAAAACAATATATATAGATAAAATAGATCTTTTTGTTTGATATTAATTTCTTACAACAAGTGCATATAAATTATATGCAGCATTATCAGCATCAAAACTATTATCACCAAAACTAAGTGTACGATCTACCATTTGACTAAATCTTGGTGGATTTAAAGTACGTTGAGAATTGTCAATTTCAAATTTTTTACGTCGTCGTCCAAAACGTTTTTTTTTCTTTTTTTTTATTGATTCATTTATTGTTTCGGGTGGTGGTAAACCTTTATGTTGTTCATTTGTTTGTTTTAAATAATTATGATTACCATTAACTAAACGAGATGGTGATAATATAAGCATATTATCAATTGACGATGATGAAACAGCTTCAGGTGTTGTTGTTGTTGTTGTTGTTATTGATGATAATGATGATGATGATGATGTACTTATATTATCATCTCTAGGTTGAAATTGTAAAGAATTTGTTGAAGATCGTTGAGCAAGATATTTTGATGGATGAAATGAAGTAATTGGAAAACGTACTGGTCGAGATGATTTTATCCAACGATTATTTGATAGTTGAAAACGTTTTATATGAAATATCTATGAATATATGATGATAATAATATATAGGTTTCGTTGGAATAGAAGAGTTCAATAAATTTTGTTCTAGATTATATTATCTTGATTTTGAAGTTTTTGGAAATATTTTAAGAACGTACTAAAGAAACTTTTAGCCGTCGACAATATTCATCTTTTCGTATTCGAATAATATGTAGCTAACGATTTATTTTTGACTGACTATGAATAGAAAAAAGCAAGTCAAATAGAATGAATAACGATTATCTGTATAAATCATCAGGCAAAGATCTATTGACAAAGACAATAAGAAGACTTAGTACCTGGTGGCAGTGTTTTATCCAGATTTCATCTTTCGGAAGAGTGAATAACTATTTTTGAGATTATAGATACAGTGTATATGGCACATGTTATGAAATAATTAATCCGATCTCCGAAGAAATGCAGCTTCTTCAGCTTTCATGCAGGATAAAACACTATGTGGTAGGATTGAACTCAAGAGATTTTCACGAAGCTAAACACACGTTTGCTTAGATGTATGCCACATCAAGCATCATAATGAACATGACATGAACTCATAGTACTAACTAATTTTATTCATTGTTCATATATCTTAGATATACCTCAAAAGCAGTTATAAACATAAATACATTTTATTACATACTAGATACCATGATTCATATAATAAATTTATTCTCGTTAATGTGTGCTTTCAGATTTATTATATTTGAATGAGAAAGATTTAAATAACTTTTTAAAATATATATGTGTGAATAAAAAAAAATCAAAACTAAATCTCAAAAGTTTTTCGATATTTTGTTTTGGTTTTTTTTGTACAAGATTAACACTTTCGTATTTTTCTTTTTAATATTTATTATGAAAGTTCAATCATAGTTTTATTCTTACCAGACATGGTGGCAATTTCCATATATCCAGTTTTTTATCTGCTGGTTGTAATTTTTTACATATTTTACAATTAAACATTTCTTTTTGATCAAGATTTTCCCATTTAATAAATGATTCAAGACAATCTTCTAAACGAACTATTGATGATAATTCATCAGGATTTGAATCATTATTTAATGAACGAGTTAATTTTACACTCGAATGAATTTCAACATCCTAAAGCAAAATGCAAAAAAAAAAAAACTATATAAAATAAATGTAACAAAAATGAATTTACTTGTTCACGATTTGATAAATAACGAAGATAATAAGCTGCTGATTCCCATTCAATAGCAATACTATCACCTGTATTATTAAATTCTTTAGTATTCGATTCAAATGAACAACCAAGGCAAAAACTAAAAACAAAATCAAAATAAAATAATGAAAAATTCTTTCAATGAAAAATATTTTTACCGATTCCATGAACATATTGAACATTTTTTTCCATCTTCAATAACATGTTTTAATACAAATGGATAACGTTCTTTAACTGAATCATCACAATTAAATTCATGATTAGATGTATATAGTGAATCACTACTTTTTCTTAATAAACGTTCTAATTGTTTATAAACAATTTTATAAATATGCTCATTTGTTATTTTACTCTCTGAATTATAAGGTATAAGTATTGGTTGACCAAAAAATATTATTTTATGACGTGTCATTGGTGATACATAACGTTCTTGACGTTCTAATCGACGATGCATTGCTTTTATATATGGTAATGAACGGTTTGTTGATGATGTTTTATCATTTGATATTTCTGATGATTCATTTATTAATGGTAATTCATAAGCAAGTAATTCACGAAGACTTAATTGTTTGATTTTTGTTTGATTATTATCCATTAATGGATTACGACGAAGACATGATAATGCTATTATATCAAAAAATCCAATTTGTTCGATTGATAATGATGATAATGTTGCTAGTTGAGTTTTTAAATGATTAATTGTTAAATCACCATCAAGTCTTATACCATAACGAGTTGGTCGTGCACCATTCAAACGAATAACTGAAATATATATATATGAGTAAATTATGTGTTAGGAAACGATTCAAATGTCACTGAATCGGATCGATTTGATTATAATACAGTTCCTAAGCCGTGCATGGCTTTTTCAAGATCATTCTATGACTAATCATGTCGAGACTCGAGCACGATACTTAGTGAGTATGCATTGAGTACCGTTAACACTTAAATATATCAGCTGCGAGTGTTCACGATGATTTTAGTATGTACAAAACAAAGTATTCGTTTTGAACGGCTTTTTTTTTGATTAATTTTTCTGTGAGAGATTTTAATAGAAAGATGGAATTTCGAAGAAAAGATCAGCAACAGTAACAAAAAAGCAAATTCTTAGATTCAATAACTATCAATTCTTTATTAAATAATACGACAAGAACTTCGAAATTATAGACATGTCAATCTTCAGAAATATTCCAATATCTATACAAGTAGAACGTATATATGTCTCTTGATTAACTATTATGTTTAGTTTCAATTTTTTTCAGTGCCACCAATCCTAAGAAAAATCAAAATATTGATTTTCGTAGAGATTTTAATTTTCAACAAAATTCTCCAAGATAAATATGAAGCTTTTCAAGATTAAGACATCTGAAAAACCAAATATTTCCACTCCTTCCCATGTAGCCGATTTCTCGAAATAATGTACATTGCCATGCATTATTTTTCAATAGAAATGCAATGGACACAATTACATAATAATGCATTGCTTAGTTTAATTCATTGCAATGGATGAACATCCCAACGCATTACAAAGCATCCAGAACTCTATGCATGTTCCTGCACAGAGATATTAACACCACCTAACACATTTCTGTTCATTATATTTATTCCTGGCTCAAATATTATTGAGGCATCTAATAACTATAGAAACCTAACTAATAATTGGTTTCTTTTCTAACGTATTCTTTAAATATCATTTCAAATTCATTGCAATCTACTCGCATCACTTTGAATATATGCACCAATGGGGTATTCATCTTGTATTTCTTTCTCTCTGAAAAACAGCCAGCAATTTCAAAACCCACGTTCAAAGAGCAACTAGTCACCGGTGTATACGAATGAGTATACCGGACTTTGAGCATATTCCTACTCATATGAAAGGAAAAAACCAAAAACAATAATCAAAAATAAATGACAATGGATATATTCCTATGCATATGAAAGGAAAAAAACCAAAAACAATAATAAAAAACAAATGACTGTGAACTTGCTACTTTCATTACCAAGGAGCTACATAAGTTTTGCATGAATGATTTTTTGAAGAAGATGGGTGGTATTATGTCTTCGAAATAATAAGAAATAGAGAAAAGTTTGATAATTGTTTTAGTGATGTTATTTGATTAAAGTATTGTTTTCTAGCTGATCTAGGTACGGGTGTTACGTGAAGAAAAAGTTTAAAAAAATACATTTGAAAAAGAAGATTCAAGGGCAAAATATGTTTATTGTGTCTCAAATTAATCTAGAATCATAGTAAACGAGTATTTCCAGTTCTAAGAGGTCGCAGACATGGGTGTGGAGTACGAGCGTGGGTCGGATTTTGGTGTGAAGTGTGGTTGTCGGGTATGGGCATGGTTGTTGACTTCCGTCACACCCACACCGCTACAGCTACCATACACACCCACCCACACCTGCAATCTACCCCATCCTCGAACATGGTTGATTTTAAATGTTCAACAGCAAATGATATCTACCATTATCCTCATATTCAAACTGAGTCCTTGGACAAGGAAACACACAGCGTATTCTTTATTGAAAGCGACATCGTTGAGAAACGTGTTTTTACGAAC
Source organism: Rotaria sp. Silwood1 (assembly GCA_905250075.1). Classification (NCBI taxonomy): domain Eukaryota; kingdom Metazoa; phylum Rotifera; class Eurotatoria; order Philodinida; family Philodinidae; genus Rotaria; species Rotaria sp. Silwood1. The sequence goes on along the minus strand of CAJNOP010000004.1, from coordinate 3,467,220 downwards.
GAACCAATAGGACTTGCATTTTTTATAGATTTCCAAATTTAGAAGAATTCTCTTAAAATAGATTTGATACGCAAAAACTTTCAAACGTCCTTGTTGAGGGCACTTCAACACGAATCCATACCTCTCGCTTTCGCACAAAATAGCGAATTCTCAAACATTAGAATACTAAAGCAAAGAATATCCTCCAATGCTGTGAAAATTTATTGAACTTTATAAATTTCAACACTATTTCTAATAACGCATGACAATACATTGACTTTGACTGCATTATCCATCATTAGTAGATTATTTCTGAAAAATGCATAGAATTTCGTTAAAATTACGAATAATAATATATGATCATTAATTATTTCATGTTTTTCACAAAATAATGGAAAATAATGGGTGATTTTTTTCATTATTTATCCATTTTCGGCTATATGGGTTGAATTTACAATTAAAATTCTATTTGAATTATCCACAATGATAGAGCAAACTATTCTCTACAAAATAAGACATATTCCACCGTTCTTCAAAGTTTTCTTGCCAGAATATATCAACATCACGAAAACACAGAGAACTAATGTTTCTATACGAAATAAGAAAAAAAATGACTTTTGTGCCTTCTGTAAGGTTAATATATCTTAGTGAAAAACCGTCATAGAGGGTTAGAAGACATTTCATTACGTAGAAAACATACGTTCCATTATTCTAGATAACTCAAATAGTATTGTATTTGTAAATTCAAGAAGCTGAAAAATTTAGTTTTCAGAAGTTTTATCCCCAAGATGCTAGTAATCGTTTTTATTTTCAAAACTTCTATCAATCTGTGTATCCTTCTTAGCAGTATTTTGTACAGCGGGCGAACCGAGAGGGCATCATCCCTCTAAAAATTCGATTGGTCTTCCCACGATTTATAGTTATTGTAGTACGAACTGCATGTCTATGCTCTCAAAAACAGCTATTCACTCTTCGGAAGTTTTAAATCACTCCTGTGGAACATCTAGTCCATATAAAACACTGCTTTTTAGCATTGACGACAAGGAAAAAAATTTGAAACTAATCTTGATCGAGTAATTTTCGCAGTCCTTGTATGTAAAACCTAAGTTGTATGATTATTCATTATAGAAAAACATCTTGCATTTGATTTTCTAGTCTCTCTCTATTCATTGTTACTAGTCATTTAGTATAAATAAAATTAAATCACAATAGTTCTGAATAATTCTTATTCTATTTTTTTGTTGTCTTATAAATATTTTAACATACGTTTAATTTCAATATAAATTGATGTATCCATTGGTAATGGTAATGATAAAATATTAAATGGATCAAATCGAACACTTTTTAATTCACATACGTGACATTTTACTTGTGAACGAAGTAAACCATGAAATAAATCAACAATAATTGATGTATTTCGTGCTAAATGATTAGTCCAATGTTCATAAGCAACCTAGTTCAAAAACAAAAAAAGAAAAACAAATATTATTTAAATTATTTTTTGTAAATAGTTTTACATCTTCATCAGGTCTATTATCACTATCTTTAAGTTCAACATAAGGTTTATTATGAACACGATTAAGATCTTCATGTAAACCGTCAAGTAAAAATGAAAGAAATTCTTGTGAATCATGTTGTTGAAAATCTGTAAAACGTGATGAACCAAATTTTGCAACTGAATCCTAAACAACAAAAAAAAAATTATTTGTTTTTGTTTTTGAAAATAATTAAACATGGAAACAAACTCGTAATTCAAATGGTGCTAATGGTCCACGAACATTACTCCAAAGTTTAGCAATAAGTTGTCCATAACGAAGTGCAATATTACCTTGCATACCTATTGGATTGTCTCTACAATAATAATAATAATAATTGTATTAAAATAATTTAAGTTTTATTTGTTTACTTCTTTTTTTTCTTTCTCTTACTTATTTATTTCGAATAAATGATATTTATGTAGAAAATAAAATGTTAATGGAAATGAATGACTAAGACATTGTACAGCTGCATTAAGAAAACATGTATTTCCTAAATTTGATAAACCTATTAAACCACGTCCTTCTTCTTCAACACTTTCTATCGAATTATTATTTGATAATGATAATCCTATAGCTTTTGATCGTGTTGCTAATGTATATAATTCTTCAGGCCATGTCAAATCATTATTACGTGTTTCCAATAAGATATCAATATTTTGTTCGAAACCAGCATTATGACATTCAATCTCATCGATTGATTCAAAATCAATCTGACGAAGATCATTCTAAAAAAATAGATGAAAATACATTTCATTCATATATTTATTAGTATTTTAAATATTGTTTCTAATTTAAAAAATATCGCTTCACTCTAATGGATAAAACACATACAATATACGAAGCTGTTATTAGTTTATTATGAACATGTGAAGATTGGATTACAAGAAGAATAAATAGAAAAGCAGTTAGTTTATAGTTTATTGTTCTAGTCTCTTAACTACTCTATCATGAGATGGACAATTGCATATGATTGACTGATGTTATTAACGCACTGTGCTTAGTTTAAGTATGCATCCAAATCCAATAATTGTATTTGGATATGTTTAAGTTTAATAAGAGACTGAAATAAAACTAAAAAAACAATCCAAAGTCAAATCCAAACTCACTAGGTTTGGTTTTCTTTTATTAAGTCTAATATATAGTCTAAAAACGTAGCTAAAATTCTTCTTTTGACATTCTTTAGTATCATTCCCCTGTTTCAGTTTTTTCATCGAAGGAAAAATATTATATTTCATGATACAGTAGATAAGGGCATTTTTTTTTTCATTTAGGCTAAAATGATCCAAACGATTTGAATACATGCCTAATTAAGTGTTTCTATGCACTTCGAAATGATCTATTTGCATTAATAATATCAATACGTCATTGGAAGATATTATCAGAATAGTCTAATAGTCTTAACTAGAGCATATCCTACAAGATGAACGATTTTATTTGATATTGGATACTTATAAAATAGTATGATAAAACCAGCTGGAGCCTTCGCAGCTCTCAGGTGGTCATGTCACAGTGAAAGAAATCATATCTTCTTTGTTAACAAAAGAAACTCTCTCAAAACAAAATTGAAAATGCTGTTAAACACATGTGAAGTGATCTATTTTAAGAATCATGTTACCATTAAAGTCAACATTATTCTAGCTAAGAGTTTTTAGTAGATTGTCTATATAATAGAAATCAAAGTTTTTAATTCATCATGATTAATTAAACAAAATCTAGACTAGTATACATGTTATTATCTGTCAGTCAGGTGCTCAATTTTCATAACTTGCTTCAATCCAAGAACGAACAAACGGATTTTCTTTTCTACTTCTAATAAAAGCGACTTTACTTCAAATGAATAACCACTACAAAAAAATCATCCTGAGGTGTCAGTCAAAAAAAAACACAGAATAAACAAACATGATCTTTTGAATACATATTTAAATATAATTAAAAAAAGAAACTAACTTCACTATATCTAATCCATATTCTTATTTCATCTAATGATTTTCCAAATTTTCTTGAAAGATCTTCAGCAAGTGATCGAACTGTTTGATACGGACTAACAAAATATAAACATGATAAATAATGTCTTTGTGTATTATTGGATATTGCATTTGATGAGCCACCTGAACCTAAAAAAATAACGATATCAAAAAGTTAAATCTTAAAAAAAAATAAAAATCTTTGCAAAAATTTTTACTAAAAATGCTTGCTGATACATAGTTAAGTAATGGATAAACAAAAAGCATTGAATGTGAATTATTATTATTATATGATGTTGTTGTATTTGTTGCTATAGCTTGCATTTGCTGTGGTGACAGATTTTGATTACGATATATTTTAATTAATAACTTAATAAAATAAAAAAACAAAAACAAATTGATCGATTTTAAAAATTCCTAAAAACAAAACATCTTACTGGATAAAGATCAAGTTCAGGTTTATTAATTTTTTTTCTATATGTTACTTTTCTACATATAGCTGGTCCATTACAACGATAATATTTTTTTAAAAATAACCATAATGATTCAGGTACCATTTCAAAATGAATATTACGACGAAGACCAAATTTAAGTTGTACACAATCATCATTTACTATACGAGTATTATTTGTTGAATTTTTATCTATTAATAATGAATTATCTATATCACCAGGTTCTCGTCTGAACAAAAAAAAAGAAACAGTAATCATAGAAAAAACTTTTTTTTTTTGTCTTTCGGTTTTTATTTACTTATGATCAGGTCCATTAGTTAATTTATTAAGTTTCGTAAAAGAATTTTTTTTATACATTGATGTTACTATTAGGTCATGTGAATTAATATTTGGTGATGAGGATGATGATAATGCTGATGATTCCCAACGAAGCCACCAATCCATTGAAATAAGATACCATGATGAACCTGGTTTTGATGTTGAACGATTACAATTAATCCAATGATAAGTTTTTGATGAAACACTTGATTGTGCTTCAAAAAATGGATACTGTTCACGTCGAAGAAATTGTCTAATGAAAAAAATTTTATTTTTATTTTTTTGAGAGTGATCGGAATTTCATTTATTGATGAAATTCTGGCAAAATTTTTGTTTTTTTTTTTTTCTTAAATAAATGACATACTTAACAATTGTTATTTCATCGTGTTTTGTTGATGGCTTTAAACCAAGTACAACATGACAAATTTGATATATAAGTTCAAGTAATTCTTTTATTAATGAATCTGTTGAACACCAATGTATGAAATCTTCTTGTTGAAAATAATTGATTTGACTATTTTTATGATTCTATATAAAAAATAAAATAAAAATAAAAACAAAATTTATTAAATAAAATATTTATAATTATTTCATTATTTATACGTCATTATTTTGTAAAATATTGTCAGCATATATATCAGGTGAATCATTCATACGAAGAGTAAGTACATAAACAAATTGAGCAACATCAATAAGACATGATGACATATGAACAATATCAGATCGATCAAGGCGACCATCATGATCACGATCAAATACACGGAATAGAACTATCAATCAACAAAAGAAGAAAAAAAAAACAAATTATCTCAAATATTAATTTGATTTTGTCATAAATGCATGTCTAGTGTTATAATTATTATTACTGTCTATAATTACCAATGGAATTCTATGTAGATTTGATTATAACTGAGAAGTGAAAAGTAGAATAATAAAATTAGTTAGCTATGAAACAATATTTAACTAATAAGTACATATGATGAAGTTTATTTGACGAAAAAGCCTGATGTGGGAATGCATTCGACTGATAATCTCCGTTTGAATTCTTATTTAGCTCATAATGTAGATAAAAATACTGAAATAGTTCGTGTCATTACATATCTCTCGTCGAATTATAAGCATTTTGCTGAATTTTGATCTTGTTGCAGGAAATCATCAGAAAGATCGCAACAAGGAGTTTCAGTCGGACATTCTCTCTAACTTGAGTAGATACTGCTTCTTTCAATAGATATGAATATATTCATTCTTCTATAAAGAGAGAACTCGTATCAATAAACCTTGTATACCTCATATGAAGAATTAAGTATAAAATGTCTTCGACTTTTCATCCTCATCAGTATGTTCTTCAGAGTGAATGTTCTTAAAAAATAATTCCTCGTCTGAAAGTATTTTTCATATTAAATGATTGTTTTTAAAATACTATATTACCAACATCAACATGACATTGTAATCCAACTAGATTTTAGCAATAATCAAATTATAGCGTAAGAATTATCAGTGAAACTTTCGAGTTGTCTTTTTGTTACAAATGAAAAATTAAATTAAAATTATTGGATTATAATGAAATAAATGACACGATTGACATTATCATTATGACTAGGTCACGTTTTTTTACTTGAAAGAACAATTTTGTTTTTTCAAGGATGAAATACCAAGGACGATTTTGACAGGATATCTACATTTAACCTTCTAGTTAAAAAATTACAATCATGTCACTGAATTTTGGATCTATAACCAAGGCTTTTCAATATGAAATATCGACAGCAGATCACAATCTATCGATCCTTAGAATATCGTGAAAGTTTCGATTAAAAACTAAATATTATTTTTTCGTGTTAGGACATCTTTCTCATCAGTTATGCATGTTTTATTAATATGACTTCACTCTTAATATGGCAGTGAACATATTTATACCCATAGAAAGAAACCACATCAACTAAAATTTTCTTCAATCTTTTCTTAGCATATGGTATCTCGAACTGAACAAAAGAATATCAATAGAAATGGCATGAACCAATTCAAGATAGGAACGCATTGCTCTTAGATTTAGTCGAAACCTATGAGTTTTTAATATTCAAGAAAATCAAACAATAGTATCCGATAGTTTTAAGTTGAATTTCATAAAACAAAAATAAACATGTTTTTCAAAAAATTTAATTATTGATATAATTCTCTAGAATAATACTTTCTTCTATTAATAAAACTTCGAAATATTAAAATACAATTCATGAATATATTTCAAATTTTACATTTTCCATAAAACAAAATCAAAATTCTTAAAATCGATTCTTTTTCTAATAAAAATTTTGTTTTATATATATATATATAAAGCTTGAATTACGATAAAAATATAACATCTGATCAAAAAAAGATTGTAATAATATCTCTTTTATTTTATAAATTCTATGATAAAAAAAACGTATCATATTTTATGGATAAGAATAGATAATAGTGTCTATATTCGAACTATAGACTTCAAGAAATATGCTTTAGTATACATATCATGCAATCATGATTTATTTAATCATTGAAACCTATTCATATAAAAAACTTACATTTATATCTTTCACGTTGTTGTCCACGACAAGCAGCACTAATACCAAAAATAAATTCTTTAAAATCAATACATCCTAGAAATATAAATAAAATTATTTTTGAAATTTTTCTTTTTTTTTTTTTTAATAAAGACAAGAAAAAAAAAAAAAACTTTTCCTACCATCACGATTTTCATCAAATGCATCAAAAAATCCTGGAATAAGTATTGGTGGAAGAACAGGTGTTAAAATATTTGAAAATGTTTCTAATGTTATTTGTTGTTGTCGATTTATATTTGAATATGTACATAAATGATTATAAGATTTTTCTAATTCTTTAATTTCAATATCCGATACTAATTTAAATAATAATAAAAAAAAACAAAAACAAAACATCATTTAGAAAAATTAACATTTCATTATTTTTATATTCATACAATGTGTTACACTAGCTAATATTGAATATTGATCAGATGTTCTATCAATTGGTGATGATATTAATTCATGTAAACGTTGATCATCCATTAACCAATCGGTTATTGTTGTTGTATGGCCTTGATGTAGTTCTAACCATGAAAGAAATTTTTCTTGTGTTACAATTTCATCATGCTATATAAAGAATAAATTTTTTTTTTTTTTTAATTTAAATAATATTTTCGATGTTCGAATGTTTAAACTTTGAGTATACAGTATTTGAATAGAAAATTTATATATCAAAACAAAACTAATAAATTTAAAATATTAGTCCAGCTTTATTGTCATATAGAAGAGAAAATGGATGCTAATTTTTTTTTTTTAATTTGAAACATACTTCTTATGATCTTACATATATTGTAAATACGTTAGAATTTGAATAACTCAATTCGGCAGTCTATTTTGTAAATTCGTTCGTTTGATAGTATAAGCTATAATTTGATTTGAATAAATCTAGTCTTATCAACTAAGAACTCAAATATCTCCATTTTTATTAGAGAATTCTGCAGATAATTTCATATGATACTATCTTACTCGTCTGTAAAACTCAATCTATAGGACATAAATAGTTTTAGATTTCTAGATAATACTTATTTTTTTTTTTTATTAAGTTTCATAAGAACTTTTATCAATCGAAGTTTATAATTTGTCATTATTTTCTTGAGAGTTACAAACAAAATAGTTTTTCTATAATAATAATTATGATATCTAACAAACATATAATAGTCTTAAAAGTAATAATCTATGAAAAATGTCTTAGATATTCTTCAATTCATTTAAGAATAATTATCGATTAGTAGTATTTTGATAATTTATACAATGAATGAAGATTTAAAAACGTATTTTTCTATAACTTACAAAAAGAAAATTCCTTTCCTATGAACGATTTAGAAATGTCATACTGTATACTCATAGTTAATATTATTCTTCGAATAGAATTAATACATTTTGAAATATTGTATCAAGTTCTTCAGGCGGATGATCACCACATTGTGAAAGAAAATCTTCAACATCTTGCCAACGTAATGTACCATTACTATTTGATATATTATGAGCAAATAATAAATAAAGAACTACATAAAATATAAAAAACAAAACACGAAAATTCAATCTATACATATATATAGAAAAGCAAACTTACGTTGCATTCGTTCTTTCGATGTACCATAATAAATTAATGCCAAACAACAAATAAGATCTTTTAATGACATACAAGATCTTGATGAAGTTGTACATACTTGATAAAGACGCTGAATAAAATAAAAATAATTCTTATAAATATTTAAAAAAAAAAGTGAAAAAGTGAAAAAGAAAAACATACACCAGCTAATTTTTCTGGTAAAAAATTTGCAAAAACATCACGTTTAAAATTTGTATAACTAAGTTCACCCGTTCCATTTGTTAAATCACGGAATGTTGTTTCAATACGTTCTAAATCGGCTGGTAAAACTAAATTAAAATAAACGTACGAAAATTATTTCTTTTGTTTATTTTTTTTGTTCATATTTCAAATTATTTTAATAACATACATCGTTTGGCAGCGTCATCATAGGATATAATTTTCGTTGATCCACTACCCATGGTGTTGATTTTCTTTTTAATCGATTCTCAAGCCATTTGTCATAATAAAAGACACAATCTTGAAAAAAAAACAAATAACAACGTAGACAAAAAACAAAAGAATTTCGTGTTTCTTTCTTTGAAAAAAAAATTTTTTTTTCCTTTTTTTCCTTCATTTTTCTGTCATACTGATTCATTTTATTTGTCATCGATAGTTCTATTGGTTGTTGAAGTAAAAAATAAAAATTTATTGGAATATATACTAATCAGAATAGAGCGTCATCTTTTGCTTTCTAATTTCAGAACAGACCGTAGATTTGTTCGAATCCTTTTAACTGTTAAATAAGGTTTCTAAGCTGTCAAATTGTTTTCTTGTTTGAAGAAACAAATTTTAATTTAAATAATGACGCATTCAAAGCAAAATGTCGAAATTAGATAGTATAATGTAAAAAAAATGTTTTTAATGGAAATAGAAAAAAAAAACAGACATGTCTTCTGTCTACAGTATTTTTAGTACTTATAATAATTGTTTAGATACTGATTATTTAATAATGAATAAGTATTGGATTTTTAAAATTTTTATTATAAACATCTTAAATGTAAATATTATAATAAAGATAATAGAAAATATGAGTCTTCCAATAATTTTGAGTATACAATATAGCAAAAGTCTTCTAAAAGATTTTATGAAGATTGATTACTCGATAATAGAATAAGCATTTGCTAATTAGACAACTAATATGAAAGATTGAAAGGTTTTCATCATATTGAAATATATCTTACGAGATGTACAGTGATTCCTGATTTTTCAATACTAAAGATTGCATATTTGTGGTAATTGCAGCTGCACATTTTTCAAGCGAAACTTAGTCAATGTTGAACCCTCTACACAAGCAGACAAACATTTTCAAAAACGCGTTTAAACGCATAAAAAAGGGCTTAAAATCCATAAAAAGTGGACATGTTTGGCTCATAGTCGTGGTTCCCAACGGTCAGCGAAAAACGACCACTTTTTGCCCTTCTTGTGCGTTTAAACGCATTTTCAGCAAAAACACGCTTGAAAACTCGTATAAACACATAAAAAGAACATAAAAAGTAGCTATCTTTTTCCTTTTCATGAACTGTGATTGTAATTATGACTGTGATTTATGAGTATGAAAAAGATAACAACTTTTTATGATCGTCTTATGCGTTTACACGTGTTTATCACCGTTTTTTTGCTGAAAACACGTTTAAACGTACAAAAAGGAAAAAAGTGGTCGTTTTTCGCTGACAGTCGGGAACCGTGATTGTGAGTCAAACACGTCCACTTTTTATGAATTTTAAGCCCTTTTCTTGTGCGTTTAAACGCGTTTTTGAAAATGTTTGTCTGCTAGGGTAGTCTGATGCTGTTCTCGTACTTGACAAAATATATAATTAAAAAGTTTAAGAATTAATGAAAGTTTCACAATTTTGACGCTTTTTTATTTGTTATTGTGTTTTATCAAATATAATGATAACACCATCTGGAGCAATTAAAGCTGACCAAGTTTTAGTCGAAGAAGCAGTCAAAATTTTCCGTTTCAAATACTGCATATATATATATAAACTTTGATATAAAGAATCAGGCAGTGCTACAATTTCTATTTCATATAAAACTCAAGAGACTATCTATATACATTGATTAATTTTGTTATATTTTTCATTAGATCTAGTGTGTGTTAACAACAACATGTATTGGAAAAGTCTATGTTTGGGCATTCTTTCTTTATTGTTCTTTTTTTCCCTCTAATTGATATGACATCTGTCAATTGTAATTGTTTATTTAATTATTATTCACCAACTATTTTCAACTGATACAAGATTATAGAGAAAAACAAAAATCTTTAAGCTAATTTTTCCTAATTTATCTTTTTTTTTTTTCATATTGAATAAGAAAATATCATGTTTTACGTATAAATGTGTAATGTAAACATACGAACAGAAGTTCTCGTGCATAATGAATTTCTCCTTGTTAAACTCTTACATAGTTTCAATCCGATCGTTGATCCTTCTGACTATAATTGCGTTCAATCGAACGAAAAAAGGGAGAGGAAGAAGAAGAACAAAAGAAAACTTAACAGCAACTAAAAAACATGAATATAATTTTTCTTTCTTTCTTTTTCTTTCATCACATAATGAATCTCTCTATTTTTTGGTTATATTTACATATCACCTTTGTCTGTTGTCCACAAACATTCATTGACATTGCCAAAATACAATGTGTCCATTGATGACGAAAAGAGAAAAAAGTGAATGTTAATGTCAGCATATGATAAAAGATAGCAGCAACAAGAAAAAAAGGAAACAAAAAAAAAAAAAAACAACGTAAGAGAACACTTTCTCTCACTCATTTTTTTAAAGCTCACACTAAAACCACGTTGACAGTGGTGAAACATTCGAAATAATTTCTTTTTTAAGTATAGCCAAAAAAAAAAAGAAAAAAAGTAACACATTCTTTCTTTTTTCTTTGTAATTTCTAGATTTATTTATTTTAATTAATGTTATTATGTTTCATCAATAGGAAGATTTTCTAGTAAATTTATCTGATAAATGTAAGTGAAAAACTACAAAAGAAAATTGCTTTTTTTTTTTAAAATAATATCATTCATTATTGTTATTTAGATTTAATCTAACAAATTACAATAAAAAGAAAATGACTGACAATAATAGTGATGATGAGTTCTATGATGCTAATGGTATCGAAAGATTTTAAATTTTCCTTTTTTTTTTTTCGTTTTTCTTTCGGGTTTTTTTTTCTTACATTTCATATGATATTGAATCAACTATTTGAAAATGATAATTTTGTTGTTCTTCCGAGATAGTAAATATTAATATAAAACCAGTATTTATTTAATAGGAATACACCAGATAAACATCTAAAGTAAAGACATTCTATACTTTTTTATTCTATATAATAATTAAACAAATTTTTTTCTCTTATATAGTCATTATTATGTAAAAAAGAATTCAAAATATTTATTGAAATTACAAAACATATATATATTTTTTTTTTAGTTTATTTTTAACAATTATTAATAATTTTGTAGAGTTTTATAATAATTATTTCTTTGTATAAATTCCTCTGAGTTTCGATTTTATTTATCAAAGTTACAAAGAAAAAGAAATATTAATTAGACTCACTAAGGACATTTAACAAAGACATATTCTCAAGAGATTTGTTCTGTTTGTTTTCATATTTTGTGTGTATATATAAGAGAAATTATTGAAAGTAATGTCCAAAAGAGTTGATGTTTATTATGTGAGCTTTCTGTTTTTTTTTGAGTCATATAATATTCATATTGTCAATAAAACAATGAACTACTACTGATTAATCTGTACTAAATATCCATTAAGTTAATGAGAATTCTCATGTTCGTAATTTATTATTTATTTCATATATTAAACGTATACAGTATTGCTTGAATTCTATTTTCAAATGATGATATTTTAGTTAATCATCTCGATGTTTCTTTTTTATATTTGTGATTCTAGTAATTCAATGATGAGTCAAATAAAATGAAAAATATTTGTCATCATCATATAAATAAGAGATAATATTGGTATAAGTATCTTCATATATTATTATTATTATTATTTAAGATAAATAGAATTGATAATTCAATTCTTATTTTCTTTTAGTTCTATACCAAAAACAAGTTCTTTAATACTGAAAGCGATTATGAGAAAAAACATAAAAATTTGTCAATTTTGAGATTAATTGTAATCGAACAAATTCTTATTGATGTTGAGATTAATATATCTAATATCATAGAATGAATCATATTTTTGCTAAAGAATGTTTTGTTGTCTATTGGAAAAAAAAACAAGGACATTATTAATACATATAGAACTTCGATTTGTTTTAATAAAATAAATTAACTATTTCATTTATTATTTTACATATATACTGTTATCTCAAGGAAAGAAAAGCTCTCTTAAAAAAAACATTTTATCTTAAATTGAATTAGAATCTGTGGTAGTCACGTACTTTCCAAGAGTGTTTTTTTTTTCAAAAATGGTCAAAGGGCGTATTTATTGTTATTGTAATATTAGTTCTACGTCATTCTGTGTTTTAAGTTATTAATAATTAAATAGCTATGCTTGAACAGTAGAATTACTATAGCGAAATGAACGACTTTCGTGATAACCATTTATAAATCATTTCAAAAATTACAAAAGAAAAGACGATGTTTACGAATTTATAAAAGTCAACAAATGACTTTAATTTAGCTTCTATCGATAGCTATTTATTATGACATTTTTATCATTTTCATATGCAAAAAATGAAAATCAATATTTATATACAAAAAGCATTTTATGAACAATAAATCATTCTATTGTTAAAAATACTATATCGAAATTTTATAAAGTTTTATTAATGATAAATATATTTTCTTACATAATGATAAAATCTATATTTATATTTATTATATACTTTTGAAGTGATCGAGTCCTTTCATTATTTATATTCTTCGAGAACTATTTTTATGCACAGCTGTCATTAACTATTATTCACTTGAATACATTTAAATATTGTCAACCAGATTACCATTCAATTTTTATATGACATACCAATAAAAAATGATTTTTGTTTTATTTCGTAGATACGGATCATTATACCACTGGTATTCAACGAGATTTGATGCGAAATTGGAATACTTTTTCTCGTCAACAATTCGGTCGGTACGTGGAATCTAAGAGCATAATTTAAACTTTTCTTCTTTACATCTCGCACTACAAATGACTCGAAGGACAGTTCTTTTTTCTCATTTCTCTTTCATTTCTAAGTAACACTCTTTCTAATCATCTCATATATTATCTTTCTCTTTCTAACACATTTTTTTTTCTTTTTTCTGACGCTGTGCTTAGACGCAACGCATAAATTTGAATAGGTGGCGTGATCAAAATAAAGAGAAAATAGGACTATATAAATTAGCAAGCATCTAGTCTTTTGCGACAATATTGTCGCTTTTCTTTAATCAATTGATATTCAATAAGACAAAAAAAACCAAGTCATTGCATACATTTTCTTTCAAATGATTAGGCAACAAATAAATCGATGCATAAAAAAACAACCTATGAATTCTAACCTCATTCAAAGTACAAAAAAAAAGAGGAGTGAATATAAGAACAAGTAAATTCGTGCTTTTTTTAATTCTTATTCGACCTTAACATATTCAGTGATAAAGTACATTTGATTCGGTCATAAATAGTATGTAATTTACAATAAAATCAATTTGTAGAAAGTTTCATTTTCTTCTGCCTTTTTTTACACAACTACTTCTTTTATTATTTCAATACATATGGAGAGAGTATCTCTTACAATAAAGAACAATGGAAGAAGGTATGTTGAAGATTTGTATTTGTTAGTTAATTAAAAAAAAAAAAAAAGAAAAAAGAATTTTTATTCTGAAAGAAAAATTCACTTTCTTTCGTTTTTGCTTATTATTTTATTTAGAACTAAACTTCCTGCACCAATGTTTGATCGATCACAAATTAGTATTTGGAGTATACTTAAGCAATGTATTGGAAAAGTAAATAATTTAATGTAACATAAATAAAATTATCTGTTAATTAAAAAGATAATATTAAGTTTCGAGATATAATTCAATTTTTGCCTAGAAATATCTCGGTTCATGTAACTCTAATTGAAAAGATTCATATTGATGCACAAGTTTTGAGTATAGTTCGACTATGATTCAATATTGTTGTACGATAATAGATTATCTCATTGAATGCATAATATATTTTTTTTTATTAAGAATAAGCAATGACAATAAATATTATGGTATCATTAACATTCCATTGACTTCATCAAGTAGCTTTAAGTTTTTAGAGATTAACAACTTCGAATTAACTTGAGATCGATAGATTATTCAGTTTGAAAAAGATTACTTCTGATAGAGACCGTATTACTTACGAAAGAAAGTCTCCAAATGATAAATTGCTTTTAAATCTGGACTTGATTCAATCGATAACGTTTAGTGAGTATGTAAATACTCTTGAATGATTCGAGCTACCAGATTTTTATTGCTGAGATAACGAGTTTTCAATGGACTTTGACTGGAAACTTTGTCTAGGTTATATGCACCGATTAGAATAGATTGTAGAAAAAAATTTCTGAATTTTTTATAAAGTCTCTTTAAGATATGAATATTGTAAAATATCGAAATTTTTTTACGATAACAATGACAATGTGCCGATATTTTAGAAAATTCGTATCTTGGTGAGACTTAGTCAAAAAATTTGGAACTTTTTTTCCACCAGTTACTTTAATCGGCGTCTTTATATGGGCAAAGTTTCAGGTCGAAATTTGAGTATATGATTTTGCTTGCAAAATAATGTCCAGCAAGACAAAAGCTTTCTAATAACTTGATATCTCAGAAAGTAAGGCTCAGTAGTTCGAATCATTCTACAGTGT
Source organism: Rotaria sp. Silwood1 (assembly GCA_905250075.1). Classification (NCBI taxonomy): domain Eukaryota; kingdom Metazoa; phylum Rotifera; class Eurotatoria; order Philodinida; family Philodinidae; genus Rotaria; species Rotaria sp. Silwood1. The sequence continues at coordinate 3,451,959 of CAJNOP010000004.1, read as the reverse complement.
TTACCAGCTCACAACAGATCGTATTAATTAAATATAGTTCCAGCTTAAAAGCGATTTATCACTTGGGAACCTACTGTTGTTAGTGTTGTGTGAAAATTTCATTCATCAACAGGAAATCACTTAACGAGAACACAATACTGTTATTACTTTTTTTTTTTTTTAATAATTTGTCAATGATTACTATTGAATTCTTTTTTTGCTATGATGAAAAACAATGGCAAAACTCTTCAATATAAACCGAATGAATTAAATCTCGAAGCTTCATTTATTCTTTTTTTTTATTTTGATTATAGACGATTGTTAAAAATTACATTTCAATATTAAGAAAAAAACAAAGAAATCATGTCTTTTAATTTATTAGGAATTATCGAAAATATCAATGCCGATAGTGTGGAATGAACCGGTTTCATTTCTTCAACGTTTTACGGAAAATGTGCTTTATTCATATTTACTTGATCGAGCCGATGAATGTACTGACCCAATAATGCGAATGCAGGTATATTTATTCCTATATATTTATCATATTTTATTTTACTGAATTTATTTTATCAAAAAGTATGTCGCAGCATTTGCTGTATCATCAATATCAAGTAATATTGATCGTTTATCAAAACCATTTAATCCACTACTGGGTGAAACATATGAATTTGTTCAGTTAGTTTTAAAACAATTTTAACTAAATAAAGTATTTTATTTTTCATCTATTAGTGATGATTTACCATTTCGTTATATGAGTGAACAAGTAAGTCATCATCCACCAGTTAGTGCATTTACATGTGAGTCAAAAGATAACGGTGATCGATGGCGATTTTACGGTAGTATTTTACCTAAAGCAAGATTTGCTGTTAAAAATATGGAAGTTAATCCAAAAGGTTTATTAACACTTGAACTTAAACGGTAAATGAAAACAACACACGCATGTAAAGAAATTCATTATAAAAATATTTTTCTTTGGTGTGTGTTTTAGACATAAAGAAATTTATACATGGGAAAGTGTAACATGTACAATTCATAATATTGTTGTTGGACGACTTTGGTTTGAATATGTACGAATATATTTTGATTTAAAAAACAAAAAAAAAATTTTCTTTTGTTTCTTTAATTAAAGCATGGTACTATGGAAATACTTAATCATTCAAATAAAATGAAAGCTATTTTAAATTTTAAACCATATTCATGGTCATCAAAAGAATTACATAAAGTTGAAGGTTATATTTATGATTCACAGTAAGATATTAGATTGGCTCTTCTTTTTTTGATATTTTAATTATAAGTATTAATATACATATATATGATTTCTTTTAATTAGAAAACGTAAAGTACGTGGTTTATATGGTTATTGGACAGATTCATTATATTCCATAGATATGGATCGTTTTGAATTATTTTTAAAACAACAAAAAAAAGAAATAAAAAATTCATCAAAATATCCTCAACAACAAACAATGAATTCATCAACAGCAACACCTAATGATATTGATAGTACAGATTTAGATGAAGAATTACCTGAAGTTGATCCATCACATGAACAACTTAATCTTCCACCAAATTCACTTACACTTTGGAGAATTATGCCAAAATTAGAATATGCATCACAAGTAAAGATATATTTTTGTTTTCATATGAATAAATCAAAAATAATATCTATGATTTTTCTATTAATAGTATTATAATTTCTCATTGTTTACTATGGCGCTTAATCAATGGACAGAAGAAGATAAAAAAACACGACCACCATTACCACCAACTGATTCACGATTTCGTCCAGATATTCGTAAAATGGAAGAAGGTGATATTGATTTAGCTGGGCAAGAAAAAGATCGTCTTGAAGAAAAACAACGTGCCACAAGACGAACAATGGAAAAACGTCGAGAAGAATGGCAACCGAGGTATAAATTTTTCTTTCATATGTTAGAAGAATATTAAACACTTAATGTTTTCTCTTTTTCTGAATATATTAGATGGTTTCGTCTCATAAAACATTCAGTAACAGGACAAGATGTATGGATATCAAATGAAAAATATTGGCATCGAAATTGGGCCAATTGTCCAGATATCTATTAGTACCATTGATTTGTTTTTTTTCTTTTGTTTTCTTGTTTTTTTTTTGACGGTGCTTATTATTCTTCAATTCAATTTCGTTACTTCGTAGTCTCTTTTTGCTTTTCTATTTCTGTCTATTTTTGTTTATGAGTATGATCTCAAATCATAAATAGGCTTCGTTGATGGTGAAAATAAATTTTGCACAAATAATTGCTCACAATAGGAGGCTTAGCCTCAAATATTGACAATAACCAGGTTTCTAACGATAGGTATTATTTGAGAGAAAAAAAATATATATAAATATAAACTCATACATTATGTGTGAGCTGTACGAATATGTATTTCACTCTTTAGTATTCTTAATTGTAAACATTCCTACTATAGATGGAATTATATTCATAGATGCAATAAAACATTGATTTTGTCTTTCATCATAACAGAAATATATTTCTAATTTTAATCAAAAGAAAAAAACAAACTCCAATTGTTTAAATATATTTTTATTCTATTAACAAAATTTCATGAAAGATAAAAAAATGTAAATAGACAAATTTTGTCCTTCAAAAAGGTAACATCTCTGGTTACTTTAAACTGATATTTGCTTCTGTTTTGTTATGTAAGATAAAAAAAAAAGATATCTAAAGTTCTAAAAGTAAACGAATATTTATTAAATATTTATTCATTTATAGATATAATTATTTTAAAAAATTATCAAGCTTTTTTTTTTTATTCTAATAAGTTCTTCTTTTTCGGAAATATTTATTTTTGGAAAAAGAGCATTTAATGTCATCTTGAGATGTGGGTATTAAGGGTTTCCTCTTTTCCTACGTCCTGCATATGTCTATTGAGAAGTAATACGTAGCTTTGTATATTATTTACGATTGTTGTCTTTGAATGCCATCAGAATAATTGTTTTTTTTTTATATGAGAAATCATGCACTAAAACAATACACTCCTATGACTAGTGTAGTGTGTGATTCAAATTAGGAATATTGATGTAAAAACAGCCATGAAAGAAAAAAACTAAGAAGGTAACCAGATATGTAGGTAAAACAGTACGACAGCTTATATTTCGCACATCATAAAAATGTTATAAATATACAAGTATTCAAGCACGCACTCATTTGTAACTAATATGTTAATTGATGTTGACAAATCTATTTTTTTAAATGTTTTTTTTTTATTCTAATGAAGAAAAAAAAGTAAAAATTTTGTTTAAACTTAATTTATCAAAAATAAACCGAATGAAATAATAAAATGCCTAAAAATCAAGCCATATTTGATCATTAGTTGAATGAAATGTTTGCATATGTGTCTGATTAGCTATCTAGATTGTACTACATTGATCGAGAAATTCAAATCTTGTAGCCTGTTTAATATCTGTAAAAAATTGTGCAAGTATATTACCATTTAAATCTTTAATTTTAATCATTAAATTATCATATAATGAATAATAACGATGAAATGGATCCAATAAAACAGGTAAACATGGTTTAATTAATTCATAATTATGTCGTATTATTGCCCAACTTTCTTGTTGTTGAATTGAAGTTTATGAAAAATCTCTCCATAAAACAAAAATATCATTACAAGCAACACCATGAAAATATGGTGGAACTATTGATAAACTTGGACAAGTATGAATTAAACCTTAGATTACTGAACCATTATCATATACTGATGATATACGAGCACTATATAAAAGAAAACTGAAAATTAATATTTTCTTTTTTCTTTATAAGTTTTCTTTTTCTTTTTTTTGTTTACTGTATATGTTTGTGGATCTAATTGTGTGTAAACAACATGTTGTCGTGTTGTATTTATTTTAATTTTTGTCCAACGTTCATTTAATAAATAATCATGAGCTTGTTCTTGAATAGTAATGCCAATTCGTCTATCGAGACTTAGAAATAGATACTCATTTTGAGTGTTTATCAATAAGTAAACGTTCTAGTTAATGATTAAAATTATCCATCCATGTATATTATAATAAATGATTTTTTATTGGATTATGAAAACGTTCTATAGGTTCAGTTTTTAATTCATTTTCAATCCAATGACGTGTTACAATACGACAATAAATCGGATCAACTAAATTATAATACTTACAATGTAAATTATGTTGACCTGACTTAAGACAGCGTGAATGATTTGGAATACAATGAAATGGATTTGATAATGAATGAATAAATGTAATTGGACATACATATGATGATAATATATTGGTTTTATTACATGGTAACTATGTTTTCATCTATAAAAAAAAAAAAAGAAATAAATTATTATATGATATGAAAAATTAATACTGTTTTCTGGTTTTTGTTTTGACTTATATGACTATCTGGTTTATATCCTAGAAGTGCTTCAGTTTGTTCTAGTCGTTGTTGACGACATGTATTTAGTCGAGTAATACTAATAATTAAAAGTAAAGCACCCATAATGAGAATTAAACTTAATAAAACTGGAAAAATTAATGATGTTAAACGAAATGAATGATGTTGATTCAAATGATGAGATTTTATTAAATCATTACCATCATCATAATCATGATTGATTTGTATTTGAAATTTATTATTACTAATAGATGTAGGAATGTTTTGATCCATGTTCATAACAGAAGAACTAAACGTATGTTATCTAGAACGATAGAAAGAATGAAAGTGAAATGTAAAAGTATTCGATTTGATGTACATGCAATAAACAAGAGAAAAATAGCGTTTTCAAAAAACATCTCGAAAAGAAATCAATCTATAAAAATAAAACGAAAGAAAAAGAAAAGTTATGTAAACATATTGTTTTCTTCATCATTAGAATGCAATTGCAATAATCAACACTTATCATATGTACTCAACACTCGAGATAAGAAAATAATTATTTACCAATAAAATCAATATCAAAACTAGATGGCATTCGAGTTTCACTTGACTGCGAAGCTATGATGGACAAATAATCGTGTATTATCAAGTGTATTCCCAGATATCAGAGTGATGACTAATATTTCTTGTTTCTTGCTAAGTTTGCAAGTACAGAAATTTGCTTTTAATTTTGGGTGACTTCCTGTAATAAATTGAAACATGCTTTTGAAGAACAAAAAAACGGATGCTATCGATTCAATCATAAAATTTTATCCTTGCATTTGAATGAGTCTTTTCTGACTTTCCGTTCTCGAGATCATAGCGGCAGATAATTACAATCCTTTGATGCGTACGTCGTAGGAAGTATTTAATAAAAAGAGATCAAAACTCGTGAAGCACTACAGAAATGTTCTACTTCACACGGCAGTATTGCTTTGTCCTTTTTAATTCATCGGTATTAATAGATTATTTCATAAAATATTCTTTATTGTTAAATATGAAGTTTTTTATCGATCATTTATTATTGACTTCGAAAGAATCCAAATAAGTATTGTTGTCTAATACAAGCAAAAATATATTCGAGACAACAAGATGTAAGTAATGTCAGATAAACTGAATTAGGAAACTTATTGAAAGGCTAATGATATCTAAAAAAAGATAACTGTAAATAATAAATATACTACTGATTTGCTTGTGGCGTTTTCAAAAGAGCAGTCAATTAATATTCTAGTCATGATTTACAAATGTTTATTAAGACAATTTCCTATGTAGAAATATCAAGCGTTCCTTCTATAATTATGGGAATTATGATGTATGAAATTTGGTTGTCATAAAAACAAACTTCTTCATCTTTATTCAAACAATATTTCCAATCTAATTTGTTTTTTTTTGTTTTCGTAACTATAGTTTAAGACAAGATATTCTACACAGTTAATCTACTTATAGTATGCTCATTTTTTCTTTCCTTGGTGGTACTCTTTGATACATTCTTCTATCTGTTTAACGCCACATTGTAGGAAAGTTTTACTGTATCTTTAACATCTTATCTATTCGATGTATCATTATATATATATATATATATATATATATACACATAGAGAGAGAGTAAATGAAGTATTGCATCATTGTACATTCACAGAAATGTTATAGATTGTTTAGATAGTAGAAATTATTATAATTATCGAATATTGTCATTTGTTTAGATTAAATATGTCATAAGAATTAATTTAAAAAAAAAACTTTAATTAAATTTTTCTTATTATTAAAAATTGAAAATATCCAAAGTCTAGTTCTTGTATCAAATGAATGTTATATATTTCTTTTTTATGTATGTTATGTTAACTATCATATTTTTCATGGCATTTATTCATTCATTTGTTCTTTTGCTTTCTTGATTGATACAAGACATTCTTTCTGCATAACAATAATCATACGAATGGTTTATAGACGACTAACAAATTCATAATCTATCTATATTGTTTTATATAACCAATGGGATGTTAAATAGATGCTAATCGAAACGCATCAATAATCATCACCATTATCACATCCATCTTTAAAGGAGTCTTTTCATTATTTATCAAAAGTGTAACATAGCTTTAGTTTTCTTTCAATGGTGTTTCCATCTGTTTTGTCTCATTAATTCGTGTAGATACAAATGGAGCTCGTCATCATATTTATAATATATATATAAATATACACATATAAGTGTATTTATTGGAATCGAAAAAAAACGGAAATAATTGTTGAAGAGAACCCATAAGAAAAACGTTAGAAAGGCACAAATAGCTATATATTCTTGCTGTTACTAATCGTTTACACGGAAACTAGAGATATCGGAAAATAGTACGATGAATGAATTTTCTATTCATTTTAGTTCTACTATCAGCAACAGTAGTAGAGTCTAGTATACATCTATGTAATAAGTGCTGCCGATCTGTTTATTCGAGTTTTCCGTTTTCTTCTCTTTTTATTTCTTTCTCTCTCTCTCTTCATCGGGCTGAGATCAATCTCAAGCAAACAACAACAACCTATCTGCATTAGCAATCGATGACACGTGTGCCTACGTATGTATTATTACTCAATCTCAGTTGATAATATTTCAAGGGTGACATTTGCCTCGGTCGGATGCTTTTTTTTCTTTTTTTTTTGACAATGACATCAAGACCTCACAAATCAATGACTCTATGTACTACTAGTTCCACTAGTTCTACTAGTCTTACTACTGTTGTTGTCAATGTAAATGACGATTATGCTAAATGGCATTGATAAAACTATAGAACCTTTATTTTGTGGAGCAGCCGTCATTCTTTCTTTTTTATCCCTATGGCGATTAGTTTGCCATCGTAGTTTCATCGTCACTACATAAAAAACCGGAAGGAAACCAAGCTAAATGCCAAGCTTTCTCTGTTTTTTTTCTCCTTCCATTTAAAACCTACAGCCTACGGGCGTCCCACGTCCACCATCAAACGATTACAGATGACTATGGCCAAGAAAATATAATCGATGCTTTTGCACCCAAACATACGAAATCTCGTTTTTTTTCTCTCTCGTCTTCATTTTTTTTTCTTCTTTTATATGTCCCATCTGTGTCACACACACAGATATATATACATATTTTCTTCGTATATGTTAATCATTTGACAGAGATACATGTTTGATTTTACATACAAACACACATACATTACAAATACAATCTTATAATTGACAGTTTGTCAAGGTATTTTTCGAAATGTGAATAGCATTGTTGAGCAGCACCATCAATTCACATTTGTCTTTATTCTTTTCTTTCAACTATCCTGTTTTTTTTGTCTTGAATGGCATCGATTAGAATATGTGTGAATGTATATGTGTAGTCTCGTTGTGTCGAATGCACAATGAAGTCAACGCTCGCAAATGAGTTGTCTCAAGGAGCTATTCCGTCATGATGCATATACACACATCCACTAGACGCGACTGCACACTACTTTATGGTGTTTTCTCGCGTCTGTGTTTTCTCTCTTCTTCTCATCTTTCTTGTTCTTCGACTTGGTTGTTATAAAAAGCAGCACATTAGTAAGACTAGCGATGAGAACGACAACGACAACGACGATGACGACTACTATTGAATAGTGACATTGTATTTCTATCAAATCTTGTGCACTCATCACAGAAGAGTTGTATGATATATTATATCATTTGTTAAGTTAGAATAGACTATCGATGTATGTATTTCTGTCTCTCTTTCTCCCTCACACTCGTTTTTTTTCTTTATTCGATTCATTGAGTATTATCTTTTGCGTTAAGTAATAATCTTTTTTCATGTCTCAATGGGCGGATTGAGGAAAATAGAATTGATCGATCTTATTTTTATGTTGAGTTCTATAGTATTTCAAGGATGATTGAAATCTAGAAAAGAACGAAGAAAAAAAAAATAAATGAAAAGTAAAGATTGTCTAGCATATTGATTGAGTGTTCGTTCGTTGATGATGTCTTTTTTTCTCGGTTTTTTTTCTCCTATCTCTCTAATTAGTAACGAGATGCAGATTCGATCTTCTTGTATGCGCGACTGACTAAATAAAATATATCTGTCTGTTGTGCGAATGCAAACAAGTCATATTATCTAGCTAGCACAAAAAAAAAAAGAAAATAAGAAGAGAAAAGATGGTATAAATACTCTGACTTAGATATAACGAATAAACATTGATCTCAGTGATAAAGCTAGGATTGACAATATTTTATATTCTTAATAGCTTATGTCATTTCATGTTCATTTCTTCATTAGAAAAAATAGTCTATCTATTCACTTTTCGAAAATGTTTGAAAGCATGTTGTTCTAGTCTCATGTAAGCAACAACTGTTGATATTTACTCGACATATATTTAATGCTGCCGTCACTCCCAATTGGTCTTAGCAAAAATATAGTCAGATGTGAAGAAAGATAAAGAACAAAGAAATTATTTTGTTTAGAATATAACGATCAATGAAGAAGAAAATTGCACACTATCATTAACAATTCCATTGTTTGCAATATGATCTTTTGTATCTAGATACATTTTTCAGATTATTTAGTCTATTTCATTTTTTTAATAGTATTGGTTCGTCGATGTCACATTAAATCTATCATCACCATCAACAACATTCCCTTGTGAAAAAAATAGTGAGAATGATGACAATTTCCGTTACTTTTTTCTGTTTCCTTTTCTTACCTTCAGATTTCTTTACTTTTTTTTTTCTTTTTAGCAATAACTACCTATGTACTGTTATATAGTTGACATGAAACTGGAAAGAAAATATAAAAGCCATTAAAGAATAGAAAATACGAACGATGATAGTGATGATAATAATAGCTAATTCTAGTCTTCTTTATATGTATTCATTCCGATGAATTCTTTATTCTCGTCTGTCGACATCTAATCATCACACAACTCCTACTACTACGAAAAAAGTGCTAGCACTATAAAACAAGATAAAGAGAGGAAAAAAAAACAAAATCTTGCGAACGATTTACGCGCTTCTCGTCATCATCTTCATTATTGAATGATGGGATAAGATCGATCAAAGAAAATCAAGACGAACATATCGCCTATAAGCAACAAGCGAACGGTATCGGTAGCACTTGCTTTTTAGTTAGTGTCAGCGCCTGTGGGAACTGTAGAAAGAGAGAAAGACAGAGAGACTGAGAGAAAGAGAAAGGGAGAACGAAGAACACACAAAGAATTTCATTAGAACGACAAGACGTAAGATGCGCACTATGTGTGTAGGGTCGCAAGCGAACATAAGGAAAGTCGTTGTGTGTTGTTCGCATGCTTACACGCGTTGATGATTATAGGGCGACGACGATCCGAAAACAAATCAAATGTAGCTATTATTTACAGCGTTTCTATCATTGAGTTTCGCTCGTTCGTTTTAGACGGGCTCACATATTAGACACACTGTCTTATGTTAGAAGAGAATCTTGACTAATACCACTCCTCTTTCTCAATTTCTATTCATGATCATATAAATAAGTTCTCTTAGTTTGTTTCCTTTTCTTCTTATTTCTTATTTTTTTTTTCTGTTGCTGCATTTCTATTGTTCTTATTCTATTCAAGACAGAATATTATAAAGTCAAAACAAATAAGAACTATCGAAATTTTTTGTCTTTTTTATTATTTTTTGTTTATATTTCAGCTATTTTTTAGCATATTTAAATATGCATATGATCGACTACTAATTCATAGATATTTTTGTGCCTGTGTGGCTATTTTATTTTTATTTTTTATTATTATTATTATTACTAATTGACAATATTTACATGTCGCGAGCTATACAACGACTTATGAAAGATTATCGTAGAGCAGAACAGTTAGTGGGACGTTCATCTAATGAACCATTTGCTGATTTTGCTAATACTTCTTCGTTTACAACACAAACATATGCACAACAAATGGCGCAATTAAGACGAGAACCAGAATTAACACAAGATGAAAAAAAATATCTTGTTGCTGTTGAACGTAAGAATGCAATTTTCTTATGTTATTATATAGGCTAAATCATTTTTTTATGATGCGTAATCAAAATGCTACTTAGTAGAAAAAACATGCCAACCTTTTTTTCTTTTCTCTCTGTGCCTGTCGCATTTTGTTTTTCTGCATCTTTTCTTTTTTTTTTTATCAAAAAAAAAGAAATCTATTTATTATTAATCATTAAAACAAAGACAAGTCTATCCTTTTTTTTTGTTTTTCATCTATTTTGATCTGATATATGAAGACATTTAGATAGGACAAGAAAGTTCTCAAGTATACTTGCTAATATACATTAAATCTACCTTTAATTAAAAAAGAGAAAATGACGTTGTTAAACCAATCTTCCTATCTAAATCCAAGTGAATCGAATTTCCAAAAAAAAAAAAACAAATGATCTATTTATAATCACAAATGAACATTTTTAATTAATTTTATATCAATGAAAAAAAAAAAAAGAAAAGAAAATATTTTCATTCAACTAAAATAGAATTATCACATTGAAGACGTTCTCGAAATTCAATGTCTAATTTTAGTTATTATTTATCCAATATAAGTTCGGAAATGCCTTAAGGCAAGGAAATCTTATCCATGAAAATCGTATTAGAAAGAGAGATGTTGATAGATAGAAAGTCATCTGAAAAGCAATTTTTAGAAAAGAAAAGAAAAGTCGATATTGATATATAGTTATTCTATTCAAAATAAAAATTTTGACCGCAGCTGATACAACATTTGCTGCAAAAAATATAATTTTCTGTTCTGGAATACTTTAAGCATAATAGAACGATTATTGTTATATCTATTTGTATAGGTGGAGATATGGCAACAACTCGTCGATATCTTGATATGGCGTCAAAGACATCATCAACATTAGTCAATACTGACATACCAATTACACCAATCAATATCAATTGTCTAGATCCGTTAGGTCGAAGTGCACTTCTCATAGGTTTTTAAATTAAGAAAAACGTTTTTTTTTTGTTCTTATTCACATCTTCTTGTTTTTAATTAGCAATTGAATATGAAAATATTGAAATGATCGAATTATTACTTAATTATAATGTTGATACAGGTGAAGCATTACTTCGTGCTATAGATGAAGAATTTGTTGAAGGTAAAATATATAATCAAATGAATATATATATATATATATTTTTCTTTTTGAACTATCTATTTATTTGAATAGCTGTCGAACTTCTTCTTCAACATGAAGATCTTAAACAACAACAACAGCAACAGCAACAACAACTAAAGAATAGCATTGATGAAGATAACAATAAAGTAAGTTGTCTTCATTTAAATAATAGTATGCATCAGTTGTGCTTGTCTTTTCCATTTGTCATATGTTTTATACCAACACAAAATGAATGACAATAGAAACAAATAGATCTGTCTCTACTTAATTTGCTTATAATATAGTTGACATTGAAACATATTATTAACAACTTATTAGATAGAATAGGATAAGATGTTTACGCATGTTATGTATTCAAATACTTGACAATGTCCTAAAAAGTCAACGTTAAAAACATGTCTTTCTTAAAAACAATATGTTAGTTATAGATATCAGTATATTGTCAATCAAATAAAATTTATAATTAGTTTAATTGAATCAAACAAAAACAAAAAAAAAAAATCTTCTTCATTATGAAAATATTATTTATATAAATCTATATTATGATTGATCTAAGAAAGATATTCTTTGTTTTGTTAAGAAAATATATAAGAAAAAAATCTATTTAATCAATCAGCAAAAGAAAATGAATTAGATATTTGATCTATATTTGTCTATATATATATATATTTGTATTCTATTTATTTATTCTATGGTAATCTAGTATCCAAATAATACTACAATGAATGATAAATCAAATGAATTATTCACATTCGCCCAAGTTGAATTAGACAGAGAAAAAAGTGAACAACAACAGCAATCTCATGATGTTTCAAATAAAGTAAGATATACTTTAGTGCATGTGTGTATTAGTTTTGTTTTTAAAATATGTGTGTGTGTATATTAAATAAACAAATGACGTATTTATATATATCCCTATACATATACAAAAATAGTTAAAAGCGGCTTGGTCTTACTTCCATTTATCAAAATCAAATGTATCATCGAAACATGGTGAAGGTGATGAAATTATTACGACTACTACTACTCCGAGTTATGAGGTGGGTTTTCATATTATTACATATCGTACAAGAAATGAAATTCAACAATTACAACCTGCCTTTTCTAAACCTTCTTTAAACCATATCCTATTAGTTATTCACTGCTTGAAAAAAAAACTTCAAGCAAAATTTTTATTATTATTTAGAAGAAGATCATATATGTTTATAATGACTTAATAGTCATTTATTTAGTTTAGAATATCACTTCTCCATTGCATCTATTATATATATATATATTTGTTTTGAAGCATGTAAAATTTTCGATTTATGATTATTATTATTTTATTATGCATATATACAAATCTTACCCTTTTCTATATCTTTTATCTTTCAGTTTTCTTTTTCTTCTTCTTCTTCTTCTTCTTCGACTTCTTATTTTGTTTTTAGAATTCAAAATCTAAATGGTCATTTATCCTACAGGCAGTACGAAAAAAAGAGCAATCGGTAGGCGTAATCGCCATATACAAAAAGCGCGAGAATTAAATTTCGTTATCTTCTCCTTTTCTACGCTCTTAACGTGCATGAATGGATTAACTTATTTTATAATAACCGTTGTTACTGCTAAAACACATACACGCACACACACATGCACATGCTCTTCACTCTTTAAATTACACATATATTCACACTTATTGTCTTTAAATGTGCGATTTCACATATGCTACTATTATATTTGTTGTTGTCTGCCTTTTTTTTTTATTATATTTATGTCAGACTTTAAAAAGAACTTTCATGAGTCATTGTTCATTAAACAAAAAATAGAAAAGCAGTTTTTATTTAACTCAAATATAGAAAAATATTTCGAAGAACGTATGTTTTATGTGTGTGCGTGGATGAGTGTATTAGTATGTGTGTGTATTTTGAGTATTTAGTTTTCTTTTTTTTTTATTTTAATTTTAAGTTAGCACGATAGTAATAAGCTATGTTCATGTTAATAAATCCTATAGAGATGCCAGAAAAAAATTACCTAGTAGAAAATTAATCACGAATAGTTAGTATACATTGCGTTAACGTAGCTTATTTATAAGTAAAACTCGTCAGCAATGGTTGTATGTTTGTCCGTATGCGTGTGTTATAATAAATAAATAATTCATAGAAAAATTTATATGAATATATTTACTTAAATTAATTCGTGTTTTTTCATTTATATGTTTCTTTTTTGTTTCTAGGTAACAGAACAACTTAATTTAAGTACATCTCGTTCTTATACACCAGATATAACACCTGTTATATTGGCTGCACATCGAGATAATTATGAAATTGTTAAAATTTTACTTGAAAGAGGTTTGAAAAAATTATTTTATTATTAATTTTAAGAATCTAGATTGAAAATAAATCAAGAATAATTATTGTAACTGTTGCAAAAATTGTACCAACAAAAAAAAAACAGTCTTTATTCACTGATTCTTTATCTTGCCGCATAGGATCAGGATGAAATAATTTGAGTCTATCCTATGGGATTTCCTTTTTTCTTTTGTTTGTTCTCATGAAAAACAAAAATGCAAGTTTTATCTGATGACATATGTACTCAAGATACTTTTATAGATATGATGGATAATAGGATTTATCATAATCTGATCATCAACTTTTTTGTATCAATAGAAATACTTTTTTTTTACGTGTTCGTTTAGTTGGAAAAAGAACTTCGCATATTTTTATGGAACCTTAAACAATTGAAAAAAAAATCATTGATCTTATGCAATTTGGTGTACTTGAAGCTTGCTTTAAATTCTTTCACATTTATCCTTTGTAATTGTTGATAATATGGCTGAAATTCAAGATCAATTTTCAGCATGTTGTTTCTTTTTTGTAAATTTTCATTTAGAGAAAAACAAGAAATAGACAGAAAATCCTGATGGATTATACTGAACCTTAGCCCCATATCAGCCACAGTAGTTCCAGAAGAGTTACTGATAAAATAGCTTTATAAATAGATTATTAGCTTGTCTAGTATGTTAATGATATGATCTGATCCACCGAGTATTCATATCTTTATATAGAGCTGTCTGATTGATCAAACGATCGCATAGTAGAGAAAAGAGATTTAACGACATATTAGACTTTGATTTCTTTTTTCTTTGATCACGTTATTGAGTAGGGAAAAGGAACATAAATCGCATATTATTGTACTAATAGAAAAAAAGGAGTGATCCGATCAAAATTAATCTCACAGGAATATATGTTCTCTTGACATATCTTGTTAAATAAACATCTTTGCTTTGAACCATTTTAAAATCTCTACAGACATATAATTCATAAGAAATAGCGTTTCAACTTTTCATGAGTTGACATTTATAATACATATATTAACTTCGTTCTTAGTTACTCAATAATGACTCCGTGACCAATCATATGCTGTAGTACGTTTAAATCGCAAAGATATTGTGAAATTTTTGAAACATATTTAATTCACTAATGGACTTTTTCATCGATTTATATCGCATAGATATTTTCAAAGATCTCTATACAGTGTAGGTGAAGAAAATTTTGTTTCGAAAAATTTGAATCTTTTCATTTTTTTTCCAAAATTATTGGCTTTCTAAGCGCGATATTTCACAGGCAAAATGATGAAAAAAAAAATTCTTTTTACCAGTTAATCGACCATGAGTTTAACTAAAAAAAGTTTTCTTAATGTCTTCAAATCTCATACTTCCTTTATTTTTTGTAATCGTTCTACAAATGATCACTTCAGCGATCGACGAAGGGTAAAAGGTTAACAATTATAGAATTCATCAGAGTATTAAATGATTTTCAATGACCCTTATCAATCTGGAAAATTAAGTGAAAAATCATCAGATGTGAAGAATTTATAGATGGAAAATACATTAGAAGTCAATGTTTTATCCAGAATTTTTTCTTCTGAAGAACTATTGAGACCTTCGGCAGAGCGATGATCTATTTTTGAAAGTACAGGGACATAGTTCGTAGGGCAATAGCTACAACCTTCGTAAAGGCATTTTGTCGACTCTCACACTGAATAAAACAATAAAAGAAGTGTACTTAGATTACTTTTTATTACTTACAAACATAGTATTAAAAATATTTTAAAAGAAATATTAGATTTTCAATCGTGACGAAGTCAAATAAGTCCAAACTGATCTAATAAAACTCTGAGGAGTTTACTCCAGAATGCGTTAGAGTTCAAGAAGATCAAACGGAAATTGATAGAGAGAAATTCCAATGACACATATAAGGAAATTATGAAAGTCAATTCAAGGCATGAAAAGAAATCTTCATACTAGACATATTGTCCTATAGGATAAGATGGAACAAATCTTCAGAGTCCATGGGATGATATTGGCGTTCTATTTGAAATCCCACTGACTTTGATTCTTCTAATCAAATCATCCTATTGAAATGGATCAATTTCAATCAGATTAGCAGACATTTTTATATGAACTTGATACATGTTTTTTTTTCTTGTTATAGGTGAAAAAGTAACTGAACCTCATGATGTTCGTTGTGATTGTGAAAATTGTATTGTATATAATAAAGAAGATAGTTTAAGACATTCACGATCACGTATAAATGCCTATAAAGCATTATCATCACCATGTTATATATCATTATCAAGTCGTGATCCAATAATGACAGCATTTGATTTAAATCGTGAATTAAAACGTTTATCACGTATTGAAAATGAATTTAAACAAGAATATGAAGAATTAGCACAACAATGTCAAGATTATAGTGCTTCTTTATTAGCTGAAACACGTTCATCAAAAGAATTAGAAATTATTTTAAATTATGATTCTGAAAATCCACCGGTGATTTCTGAAACAAAAGAAAAAATGACATTGGCAAGATTAAAATTAGCTATACGTTATAAACAAAAGAAAGTAAAAAAAAAAAAAGAATTGAAATTGAAATGAAAAAAATCCATCTATAAAAAACTTTTTTTTCTTCAAGTTTGTTTCGCATTCACATTGTCAACAATTACTTGCTTCTCTGTGGTATGAAGGTCTACCTGGCTTTCGACGTCGTCATTCGGTGATTAAACTTTTAATAACAGCTATTGTTGGTTTACTTTGTCCGATATTATCTCTTGCTTATTTATTAATGCCAAGCAGTAGTTTTGGTCGAATTATGCGACAACCATTTATTAAATTTATTTGTCATTCAGTTTCATATATTTTCTTTCTTAGTATGTTATTTGAATACAGAAGCGTAACTTACAAAGAGCATGTTGCAATTGTGCTCTTTTACTTTTGAAAATTTTTTTACACAGTTTACTTTTTATTTGGAATTTCGTTCATGTGTCTCTTTTGCTGAGTTACACTTCTGTTGATATAGAACATGAAGTAATTTTCTTTTTTTTTTTATAGTTTTACTGTTTGTTGTTTCATTACGCATTGATTTTGGAAAATTATTGTCCGGTATTGAAGAAGAAGCTAATGAAAGACGTGGTCCACCACCAAATCCAGTTGAATTAGCTGTATAATATATAATTATCACCATTCTTCTTTTTTTTTTGTATATGTTTATGAGTTTAGATTATGTTTTATGTTGCTGGATTTATTTGGGCAGAAATAAAACAACTGTATCAAGAAGGACTTCATCAATATATGGTAAAAGAGAGAGTTGTATATCAAATTACGTTATGTTATTATATATATATATTATAGGCGGATACTTGGAACTTACTAGATTGGATAACTAATTGTCTTTATGTTGCAACAATAGTTCTCCGTGTTATGGCATATATTAAAGTAAGGTGTTAAAAAAAACTATTAATAAAAAAAAATGATATTTTGATCAAATTACGAGTACTTCTTTTCTTTTGATGATATCCGATTCTCGAAGACGGAAAAGCCATCTCGCATGATATTTTCACCATAGATAACACAACTAAAATAAGAAGATGTGTGTTCGAGGAAACAGATATTAAACGAGGTTTTCAATTGGACTATATTGCGTCCACCTAAGACCTCTATCTAGCTTTACCCGATCAGATTGAATTTTTTTTAAACACTATAAACGGATACTAGTACAATTCGTCGCAATGAAAATTCGTGCAATCAGTTCGTTCTATATAATGGAAAGAGTGCATTAATTGAATTAAGTGATTTAATTTCGTATGTTATTTAATTAATCACGTCAATGTACACTATTATGGAATAATTAGATCTACATAATGAATAGAAGATGCACTTTGGAGAAAGTATTAATTGAGTTCTGTAAACAAAAAAGAGTTCTTCTGTTACAATGAAAATACGCTGCTATTAAATGAGACTCAACTCAAGTCCTTTAAGGACACGACATCTTAGGAAACCCTGAGTAAAGAAAAACAAAAGAAATATGCGCTCTTTCTTGATCTGTATGATTCGTTCAGTGCTTTCTGGAACAATTATTTGTGATTCACAAAGCTATCTGATCAGCAGATAAAATGATTTTGAAATTTTCGATATGGATTTCAGGTTTTCGATGCCACAGAATTGAAAAAAATAATTACATAGATTTTATAATGTTCTAGCATTCAGTCGTTGAATATCATGTTTTTTAGAGGTGGCGAATTTAAGTTTCAAAAGGTTTATTATATCGAGAAATTTTCATAAATTTATTGAAAAAAATTTCTTTTTTAAATGCAAAATTATGTTTAAATTATATTTTAATTGACAGCCAAATTTATTTTTAACATATCTTTATAGAATTTTTATTTAGAATTAAACTTTAATTTTGGCTAATTTAAATTTACAATAAATAAACTATAAATAGACATCTCTATATTATTTTTTAAAAAAGAATCGTGTTGTCAAGAAAGAGTCCTACTATAAAACATTAAGATGATTAATTAAATAACATACGAAATTAAATCACTTAACTCAATTAATATACTCTTTGCATTATATAGAACGAACTGATCGCATAAATTTTCAATGCAATAAATTGTCGTGCGACAAATTGAACGCTCACCATTAAACTATATCTCAGAGATTATTTTAAGCTTTTTCAAACATTTGGCTTTCTTTTCTTTTACATAAGAGAAATATATAAAGATTAAGATCCAACGTGCTGATGTGCAAAGCGTTATAAATTCGGATAAGAAGGTCAAAAAACGAAAACGGTTGATTTCACCTGTGAAGAATGCTTCTAAATGATTGTGATCAAAATTTCAGTCCGAGTGGACAAAGATAGAAGTCGTAAGCGGAGCCTATGTGGTCTTTTACACAACCAAAATTTCTTCGGAAAAAAAAATTACTGAGTTTTTCAACACAAAACTGGTTCTTCTCAGGTCACGTAAAAAATCAACTTCCAATCACCTAATTTCATTAAGAACTTTTTTTATGGAAAGTTTGAAATCGAAAGTTGGTTTTGCGCATGAACACACCTTAAAATATTGAAAAATCGATTAAAACGACTTAACATTGGAAGCAGTTTTTGTGTTAATGAGATTTATAATTATAAAAAAATTCTTTTATATAGGTAAATCGAGAAGAACGTGATCTACATGGGAAATTAGTAGTTGTTCATGGTACACATCCATCATCAGGTGGTCTTCCTTCTTCCCCTCATCATAATTTAACAGCAGATTCAGTTGATATTTCAACAGGTCACAACGTTCGACGACGAGATTGGAATGCATGGGATCCAACATTAATATCTGAAGGGATATTTGCTGCAGCTAATATATTTAGTTCACTTAAACTTGTTTATATATTTACAATAAATCCACACTTAGGACCATTACAAATATCATTAGGACGTATGGTACATGATATATTAAAATTTAGTGTACTTATTATACTTGTGGCATTTGCATTTGCATGTGGTCTTAATCAATTATTTTGGTATTATGCACGTATGAAAAAAAGTGAATGTGAACATGATTCAGGTCTTGATGAATATTGTGCAAAAGATATACATAAACATTTTTCTAAGTAAATTATTATTTTAATAATTTCTCAATAAATTTATTATTTGTTTGTTTTTTTTCCCTAATTAGTCTTTTTGAATCTTTACAAACACTTTTTTGGGGTACATTTGGTTTAGTTGATTTACAAACATTTCAAATCTATAAAAAACATACATTTACTATGTTTATTGGTTTAACTATGTATGGTGTATATTCATCAATAATGATTATTGTTCTTCTTAATATGCTTATTGCTATGATGAGTAATTCATATCAATATATAGCTGTATGTATTATTTGAAAATATCTTTCTTCAAGGAAAAAAATATTTCCTCTATTTATATTTAGAATTCAACAGATACTGAATGGAAATTTGCAAGGTTTGAAAAACGATTTTATTTTTTTTTTAAGAGAAAAAAAAAAGTAAATGAGATATATTTTGTTTTAGAGCTAAACTTTGGACGAGTTATTTTGAAGATGGTGGAACTTTACCACCACCATTTAATATAATTCCCAGTCCAAAATCAATTTTTTATGTTTGTCGATATACATATCGTCGAGTATTTGGTTGTTCAAAAAAACAGTTAAGAAATCGATGGCAAAGTATTAAAGTACGCATCGTTGTTTTTTTTTAATAAGTTTTCATGAATATAATTATCATTCATAAGAGAATGTTAACCTTAAAATAAAATGAATTCTCAATCAACTTATGAAGGAGTCTCTCCAAATTGTCAAATTGCTTTTCGACCGATATTATATTAACATTATTAGTACTAGTGAGTAATGGAAAGGTCTAGAATGATTTAATTATTTTCGAGCTTTCAGTCTTGAGATATCAAAAATTTACTGAATTTTTCAACAAAAAATCTTTGGTTCCCAATCGACTTATTTTGAGATATGAAATATTGGAAATTTTGTTCATATACTTACATATCCAGAGAGGAAATACTAATTGCATAATGAACTAATCTGATTGAAAACTTTGTTCATGGAAAGTTTGAAGTCAAAAATCGATTTTTTACATGACGATAGTTTTATGTTGAAAAACCCTGTAAAATTTCAATATCTCAAGAATGAAGGTTTGGAAGAGCAAACCATTTTAGACTTTTTCATTATTTACTAGCACTCATGAAATGAACATTGTCTCGGTCTAAAATCAATTTAGCACCTGGACAAATTTTTCGACTAATTAGATATTTGAGTAAAAATTCATATGCAGAAGACTATTGTTGCCTTTTGAAGTTTTGAAAGTTAGACAGAAATGCAATTGAACGATTAAAAACGAGAAATTTTTAGTGTTGATGTATAGATAATGATTGGGGAGGTACAGAGTCAAAAACAAATGCCGCTACCATAACTAAAAGTTGTACTTAAATTTTTTATGATTTTTCAGCGAAGTATATCATCAATAGACATGTACTGAACCCGAACTCTGACTTGGTATTCGGGAACTATCTAACTATGTAATTCAGCTAGGGTGGGATATTTCGGTAATTACCTAAACGTCCCTTGAGATATATATGGGCATTCATGAAAGCAACCTAAAGTTCAGTTAATTTCTTATTCAAGTACGAGTATTTCCGAGTTTTCTTGACGTTCTTTAGTATGCTTGTAGGGCTTCAATTTTCGAATCATTTCTTCCGCTCTGTATAGATCTATGAGATTGAACCAAATAGAAAAATGATATTTATCAACTGCATTCAAGACTTATTTTTAGACTTGATGTAAATAAATTTTGAAATAGTATTCTTTAACTAGAGTGATCGCGACTGAGACTTAAAGAAACTTGTTCGTGTATATCTCTCATAGTGACATATTTCGTGTTGTGTTAAGATGTAGAATTTGTCGGAGTAATTATTTTTCATGTTTAATGTGAAAATTTTGTTAAGCATTAAAAATTCTTTTTTTTTAAATATTTTTGTTTTAGAAAATTCTTGTTAAAATCAATGAACGTGAAATCAAATATCAAACTGTAATACGTGAATTAGTTAAACGATATATAATGAAACGGCAACAAAAAGATCAAACTGAAGGTGTAACAGAAGATGATTTAAATGAAATAAAACAAGATGTATCAGCATTTCGGTAAAAAAAAAAGAATTTTTTTCGTCATTTGTTGTTCTTTCATTGAAATTGATGAATCTAATTTTTAGTTTTGAATTATTGGAAATTTTGAGTATTAATGGATTTAAAGTTCAATCATTAAAGAAAAATCCAGGTTCGTAGATTTTTTTTTTGTATTATTTATCATATTAAAGAAACCATAATTAATAAACATAGACACAGGCAAATTCGAAGCTGTTGAGGACTCCAAAAGATGTGAGAAACATAAATTCATTTGAATTTTTTTTGCTGTGATTGCATGTGTTTAAAATATTTTTTTCCTCATCGATAAAAAATTTTTTTGTTCAATGAGTGTTTTTTTAATTTTCTATAGCTGCACGGGTTGGTCGAAAACGTGGCAAAATGAATTTAGAAAAAACTATTAATAAAAATATGTTTAATATGGCATCAGTTATACGTAATGCAAATCCGTTAGCACCATCTGATCCTATCAAAACTGATCTTAATGAACATCATGATTCATCATTACCGACACCAATTTCATCAAGACTTGTAAATCCAAAACAAAAATTAGCAACACAATTTAAACGTGCTTTAACAATAATTACACAGCGAAATGATCAATTAAATGATTTACCATCAACATCTTCATCATTACCAGCACAACCACAACTACCACTGTCATCACAAGCCACAAGTACAGAAAAACTTTTCGATACTACAATTTTAACACCTTTAACAGAAGAATCAATACAAACAAAAGGTAATCTCGATAATTTCGGTCATATGTCATCATCAAGAACAATGACACCAAAACCACAATCATTTATATATAATAAATCTCAAACAATATGTTCATCAACAAATGAAATATCAACACGTAATAATAATGATTCAAATAGTCCATCATCGGTTACTATACTTTCAATGGATTCACCTATAATACGACCAAATCATCCAAATAGTCCATCAGCACGTTTAGTTAAACAAAGTTTACAACAAATACATGCATCAATTTTACAAACAATGCATCAACATAATCCATTATTGCCACCTACAACATCATCATCGGTAACATTAAGTCCAACATTAACATCATCATCAACAATGGGCACAGGTGAAGTGGCCATTTTGGAAACTATATTGTAATCTTATTATATCAGAGTCCCTATTTTGTTTACACACATATCATATACATTGCACTATGCTATTATATGTATACACACACATACACATGCACATTCTTCAGCACGCCTTCCGTATTTTATCGTCGTTCGCCGATATTGTTTTCTACGTAAATATTTGATATGTAAGTCTTCGTGTATATATTTTTTTTTTAATATTACAATTAATAGAAAGATTTATTAATACAAAAAAATTGTGATGAAACTGTGAGATATTGAGAAGCTTACAAGGAAAATGTATCTAGTCTCTTATTTCAAGTTGTACTTCAGGATTTTTTTTCCTATCAAATTTGCTGAGAAAATTTCAATCTATATTCGTTTTAAATCATGTAATAATGTCATCATATATGATATTTCTTAAAGGTTTGATTCCTTTTTTTTTTCTATTTCAGGATATTATCGATTATTACGCGAAGCTCGTGCACCAATGGCATCACCTGATCCTCTCTCGATGACATCCGAAGAGGGCTCACATACGCCCGATTTAGAAAACTTATAATTTAGATCCAATAATGAAGCGACTATCATTTGATGTGATATATTTTTCATTGTCTTTTCTGTTCTCTTATTAACAAAAGTACATGTTGGTTTTATGCAGTAGCAACACATGATGCCTCTATTTCTCTTAATATGTGTCTTTTGTGTGTATGTGTGTGTATATGTGTGCTGTGTGATTTTGTGAGTCGCCCATTATCAGATAATGTATCTAGTATTATCAGCATAGATTCAATATACATCTTGTGTGTTTCGTTCTTTTTTTGTTTGTTTTGAATCTCTTTGTAAAGGGCTTTTTTTCTTGAAAACAAAAAGAATTATTTTCAAAATATGTTTATATAAAGTAATTTGAAATTCAATGATTGAATAAGTGTAGTCATGTTAAGCAAAAGAGTTTTTGTTTATTTAATGATAATCATAATAACAAGAAGATAAATAGAGTAAATACCGTTTCTATCTTTCCACCGTATTTGTACATATTGATGGACATACTTTTGAATTTACGGTTTGAATATTCATCAGCTCATTTTCACAAATTTGTCTATCTGACTAATAAAACACTGTAACGATATATTATTAATAGATATTGGATCGAGATTCAATAAAACAATAATTTTGTTCTCTGTGTTCCTTTGTCTATGTCTACATTGGACGAATATCTCATACACTAAAGAAATATCATTTTTAGACAATCTAATTTGGGATTCATTTAAGAAAATCGTTCGAAGCCGTTATTCAATCACAAAAACACATCTTCCATTACTGTTTTGACAAACTTTTTATTCATTATCAAAAGAGGAAACCAACAGCGCATATCGTAAATATGTTTCTATCTAAAAGGCTGATATCTATTATGCCCACTCCTTCATATAAATATTTTCTTCCTTCTAATCTAGATAAAATGTATATTGAAGTGAAAAAAAAAATGGTAAATTTTTTTCTCATGTATTTTTTGTTGTTTGATTTCTATTCGCTATTTATGATCTATATAACATGCGATGCAGTGAAGTCTGTCCTATTTCATTATTTACCTATTATTGAAAAAAGAAGCAAACTATTGTCGTCTAAAGTAAGATATAACAAGAAAGAAAATTCATTTAAAGTACATTGTAGTATATGCGTAATACTATATTATATGATAAGCAGCTGCCTATTATTAGTTGACAATAATAGCATAAGATTTAGACGCCTATGTAAATCGACAATGTTACATATATATCGTACTCATACATAATAGTGATATAAAACATATTTATTGATTGATATCTCTTTATCATTTTATTCAGAATTTTTCCTTGTTCAAAAATTTTTATAAGACTTAGATGATTGATTTTATAGTTCATGAAGAGGATGAATAACTAATGGGTGGGGCATGATGAATGACCGCATTATGCATTCCATTTTTTGCAGCATTTAATTCACTTTATTAAAAAACAAAATATACCACAAGATGAAGGGTAAAAAGCTCTACTATTTATGAAGACACAGCCGACTTTACAGTTGTATTTTTTGTTTTCAAAATCAGTGAAACTTTGAGCGAGCAGATTTCGACGCTACGAAAAAGTTTTTTTTTCAGCACATCACGAATGCGTTTTTTTCTGATTTATCATCTAATATGCTTTATTTTAAAAATACAACAAATGATGCAGCGCGAAGAGCTCTATAGATTACACAGTAAAACTTATTGTAACTTTTTTCAAAAAATGCAAAATTCTGTGCGACCAATTTTTGCAGAGTTGAAACTTTGTTTCTTTTGAAAACAAAAAGTGCAAGTATGAAATAAGCGATCTTATATAAATTGTAGAACTTTTCACGCTGCATCTGGTGTTATATTTTGTTTTTTTAATAAAGCGAATTAAATACTTCAAACAATGAAATGCACAAGGCGGCCATTCATTATGCCCCACGCGTTATCAACAGTTCATTAGGAAAAAAACAATCAAACAAGTGTGAGGATATAAAATCTTGAAAGATTACCATTTCAAACTGTCAATATTTGGAAACACTCAATGCTGTATTTGTTTTTTGGATATTTTTCTTCTGACAACTTTAAAGCTCTATATTCACAAATAATCCTTTCTTGCATTTTCTCTATAATGTACTATTCATTCATGTTTCTTATCTATCTCTCTATAAATCTAATCTTCTTTTATTTGCTTTATTGGTTTATACTATTTTATTACATAGTAAATATGTCACAATCGCATTTGAATAAAAAATTTACAGAATTATTCATCGTAAATCATAAGAATAGATGTCTTCTCTTGATTGACAGTTATATCTACATTAGAGAAATAAATTATTCAATGATGTGAGAATGTGTTTTGTACGTTGATCATTAGCTCATTTATTCGAGCTGTTTTTTTTAACTATAATAAATTAAATTTCGGTAATCTTTTAGTTAGAAGAATTTTTTCTGTTGATTAAAACAAAATTGTTTTCTTTTTCTTGATAAATTTCATAAAATATGTCTATATTATTTCTTCTATTCTCATAAGTTTCTTCAATAATTTATTAAAATGCTTTCGGATTCATTGCATTTATATTATACATTACAATTATTCCAGTTTCTTTCGTTTGGTATATCCTTTTTTTGAAGATAAGTTTTAATACCAAATCAAATAATTACAATGCTTAATTATTATTATCGTTAATACTCAATAAAACATGAACAAATAAAGGAAACAAACATTTGTAAAACGACAAATGTACGTATAACATTTATATTTAAGAGAGAAGAAGCAGAAACGCAAGTATTTCCAATTGTGATTCTTGTTTATTATTGTGACTAACGATTATAATCCAAATTATTGTATTGTCGAAATATATCTATAAAAATAAACATTACACGATTTATTGAAATCATCTTTTCTCTTTTTTTTTTTATTCCTTACCTTGTAATGTTTCTTCATAATCTTCATTCGATTGATCAATATCACGACGCCAATTTTTTAATTGTTCCATTGTTTCATAATATTGTTTCATCTAGAATTTTAGTAGATAAATTTTCAATAATAAAAAAGAAAAAAATCAAATTTTTATCTTATCTTACTCGATTTAAATATCGATCTGCAGAATTTTGTGAATGAAATTTTGTAGGACGTTCTGGTACTGAAATCAATAAGTCAAAAAACAAAAAATACATCGTTCATCTATTTATTTAAACATTTAAAATCAATTAAATACATACTTGGTAAATCATTAAATAATGGATAAGAATTACATTTCGATAAAAGAATTAGAAGTACATTTACAATAATACTTAGAATAATAAAATGATGATTTCGAACCATTTCTATTATATTAGATGTATGAGTAAGATGTTTATCAAGTTTTTCTTTATTTAATATATATAAATATATATGTATATATCTATAATGGAAATAATTTTATTTTCTCGTTCTTTCTCGACAAGCAGATACAACTAATGTTGATTAATTACTTAATATAGATAACTGTTATAGTCTTTATGGCATTTCCATGCACTTATTGAAGCATCTTATATCTTGTCTAAATGAAGCTCAGAATAGAAGAGACATCGTCTGTTAGATAGAAGAACAAAAATTGTCAAAAATGACACAGTAATTATTACATTGGCACATAAGTTCTGCACGTTTTTTTTATGTTTTAGGCAATTTTCAGGTTTTATATCTCATGATTAGAATACGATAGAGGTCTGAAATTTTTAGTATAAATAGGTCTGTATGATTTCTGTCTGCTTTAAAAATTTCACACCTCTATCACTTTCTAATCACGAGATATAAAGCTCGAAAGTTGCCTAAAACACCAAAAAAAAACGTGCAGAACTTATGTGCCAATGTAATATAATGTCAATTCCATACTTTGACAAATGCATAAAACAGAGAATCATGTTAATTTATTTCAAGAGAAATACTATGATTCACAATTTGAAGAGGCGGAAGTTTATTAATAAATAGAGATATAAGAAAGAAAAAAAAACAAAGAAACTAATTATTCTCAACAAGACGATGTTCCCGTGACTAGTATGCTACTTATGAACGGTACTTTTGTTTGCATGACTTCTTCTTTTTTTCTTTTGTTCAATCAATCAAATATAAAATAATATTTTCATTAATTTACGTCATATTAGTCATTTTTGTCTTTGATAATAAACATGAAATGAAATAATAACATCATGATGAATATTGTATTACGTCATCTTCTTAAGAAATAAAAGAACTTATGTCAGAAACTGGAATATATATTCTCTGACGTTGAGCGTACAGATCGATTGTCAAAAAGTCAATTATAAAATTACTTTTGAGCCAAGGCTAGGTGCTTTATATAGAATCACATGAACTATGAATACTCTGAAAAGAGTTCATGTTGTGAGGATTTTTCTGCGCAGATTCTGTACTTTTACAGTACTTTTTAGATGAATACCATGGTAACAGAAAAACTATTTTCAAGTGTCGACTTGAAACTTCAAATAGAGACAGAAAATAATTTCCTCAGAATGATTCTGATCTTATCACTAATTCAATAGCAAAATACAAGTGTGATAATAGTGTGTTTTTTACATCACTTATATATAATGATACCTTTAGTATTCTTATTTCAGAATAAAAGCAAAGCGAAAGACCTGTAACTACTCTCGTTAAGGTCTTTCTCTATCAAGAGTGTCAAGTCAAAACTTGAAAATCGTTTTTGTGTACTCAAAAAGTGAGTACACTCTAGAATCGGTCAGTGTGTCCGGCCGTCTGTTTACACGATAACTTTTGAAAGAAGAGTCCAATCGCGATGAAATTTTCTACACAGTTCAGTCTTAACAATGTCTCGGTTGAGTTCGAAGATGAGAAGAATTGGCCGAACCATTCCTGAGTTATTGCAAAAATACTCATTTTTTCCTATGGCTTCCTATGCGAAAATCGACCCATCCCCGCTTTCGTAAAAAACTTTTCCTATCATACTCAAACAAAACCCCAACTATTATATACCATTCGATAGAGAATTTTACGAGCTACAAAATGATATATAAAACATAAAGAAACAAGAAGGCTAGCTCACTTATTGCAAAGATAAATAAACGGAACTGGGTTCTGTTCTTGTCCACGCTCTAACTGATCCACAATGATAGCACTATCTTCCGATAAGAGGTGATGCTTGAAGGTTTTCTGGAGTGGAGAACTCGAATCTGTACTCCACTTGTTTCGAAGCCCTATTGGTTGAGCACTGACCAATAGAAATCAAGTTATAGAAAAAACGACTTTCTGAGGGTAAATTAAGGCGAAGAGTTCAAATCTGAGCTGTATTCGCCCCCAAATCCTATTGGTTGAGCAGTAGTCAATAGAATTCAAGTGTTTATAGAAAAGGTTTGCCAAGCTAATTTGTATATCCACACATTCTAGGAAGACTTATTTGTCTCATTCACTTTTTGAAGTACACATAACTCTCGGACTTAAGTTCGAGGTTTCCACATTTATTTTTTATTACCTTGACGTTCATTTAATAAATACTATAAAAGGGCGCAATCTCCACAGTAATAACCTATGGATATAAAATGTACATGGTCTTGATTCAAAAGAAATTTATCCCTTTTAGGACTTTCCTCGTAAGAAAAATTGGAAGCATTATTGTTTGACTTTTAATTATCGAATGAGAGAAAATGTGAATATTATATAAATTATCAAGAAGTTGAAATGAAGCCTGCAACGTGTGATATTTTCCATCTAAATATTTTAACTGGTTTCAATTAACTAACTTATTAATCTCAAATCCCAATCTTCAAATATACTGAAATGAAGCTGTTAGAAACTTGATGCTAAGATAAAATCAACTGTTCAATTAATAATTTATTCTCATATGAAAAGAGCTCACCATGACATTTAGTTCACATGAGAAGAATTGATTAAGTAAAATTTTTTGCATCAACTCTTCTAATTCATTAAACTAGAAGCTGTCATACACTTTATCGAAGTGCCATCCTGTTAATCGTCTCATAATACTTGTCATAAGAGACTTGTGAAAATCTATATTGAGTAAATAAAGTATTTCAAAGTTTTATATCAGTAGCTTTGACATTGGATTTTATACTTTTTATTCTTAAAAAATTAATGAAGAAAGGTAAATCTTAATCTTCATTTTTTGTTTTATCATAATCAAAACAAGTGTTTGAAAATTTGTTTCATTTCAATGTTATTCCTAATGACATGAAAAATAAACCTGAAGTTCTTTATTATACATTTCTTATTCTCACAGTCAACAAGGTTTTCACTACATTCAAGTTCTGAATATCCAAAGAAAAGAAACCCATAGCAAATCATTTTTATTTCTTGCTGCTGACTGAAATTTCTGGGAAAACTTGATAAAAATATAAAAATAAAGAGATGTTTTAATTTCATTTTATTAAATGTTCATAATTATTAATACAAAGATCTATCTATTCTAATGATTTGTCAAACTTTTTATTTAAACTTTTTTCAAGCAGAACAAACATGTCATTTGTTGCATGAAATTGGACTTTAAAAAACTTAACACATATTTGTACAATACTTTATATTTCTCGTAAGACATGTCCTGCTATGAGGTTTGTAGACATCTCGAAAAGCATTATTGTTTTATTGACCAGAATAGTGTGCATAGTAAAATTTAATGTACTAGACAACTAAGGATATGCTTTGAAGAAATTCTGAAAAAATTTATCTTAAATAATTGTTATTGTATTTTTTCACATTTATTTTGAAGACTAATAACACAGTATACTTCTATGAAATTAGAGCAGAAAGAAGATAGTAATTAGATGGTAGAAATATTATTGTTAGATCTTATGTAAAGCTTACTACACCAATTCTACAGTCGACATTATGAAAAAAAATCAATTGATAAAAGAATGATTTTAGACTCATTTGAAACTGAAAATTTAATACAATGTAACATATTTATATAAACTATGGAATATCTTTCCATATGTATAACTGAATATGAGATAAAAGCCAAAAAGACTCGTATGAGATAAGAAGTATCTAAACTTCTACCACTAAGAACTGTTCATTTCACGGAAAAAACTTTATAGACATTAAATGCGAGATATCTTTCTTGTGTCAAGAATTGAGTATTTAACGAAAAAAGAATACATGTATATGCACAGTAAAGAATGTCTGTCTTCTATCGGTACAAAGTCGCTATATTACTTGAAGATTAATATCCCTATGTTAAGAAATATGTATTTCAAAGAAAACTTAGCTCATATATTTTATTAAGAATTACACTTTTTCTTTGCTATGAATTGACTGTCAGATAAGAAAACGGAATTTTTTGAGCAATAAATCTGTTTCATGCTGAAAATGAACTATACAATGGAACAAAAGAATAGCACTTTTTAAACAGGGAAGTCTATTCTCTATTGTCACGAGCTGGATGCATAAAAAGCAAGCTTTCCCTATACCTTACGTGTTGACAGGACGATAACAAAGAAAAAAAAATGCCCTGCTGTTGTGAAAAAATAGAATATTAAACAGAGTAGTGAATTGTTGCGAACGATTCCCTACCTTCTATAAGATTTTCCTCGCTTTTTTCTAATAGGAAAGGCTTTAGAATAAGCTAATAGTACTTTTAATGAGCTTCAAAACACGTTTGATGATCATGATTGCTCACTTTTTTGCTAAACCGCGCCTATCATAAAATTCCTAAATAGAGTACTGAACGGGTACAACTTTCCATACCCGTACCCGACCCGAAAAAAAAATTTTTATCCGTGCCCTACCCGTACCCGACCCTACCTGTAGCCCGTTCGGATAAAGGTATCCGTACCCGACCCGTGGGTTCCAATATTCTAAAATCTTTTCCTATCCGATCTCGCACTCCTAATATCTGAAATTAACAAGGGGAAAAGTGCAGGCACCTAGCACCTGCCCAGTACCTACAGCACCTATACCGCATTCTACTATGAGCACCTACGGCACTTTCAGCACCTTCAACCACTCTTCCATTATCTTAAGTCCTTTTTCAACACCTTGCGATAAAATTTAGTGTTTAGGCTCTGCCCTTTAAATTTTATCACAAGGTGCTGAAAAAGGACTTAAGATAATGGAACAATGATTGAAGGTGCTGAAGGTACCGTAGGTGCTCATAGTGAAATGCGGTATAGGTGCTGGTAGGTGCTGAGCAGGTGCTGGGTGCCTGTACTGACCCCCTTGAAAATTAAACTTATTATTACTGTACCCATGAGCGCAATAGACAATATAAATTCACAATTTTATTTAGCTTGATCCAATAATAATGAAATGATAATATTTTGATGACAATCACAAACAGTTATGAAGAAATACAAAAGCATCGAATGAGGCAGAACTTAATAATCGCCGTCAAGTCTCTAGTATTTGTCCAGTCTCGCTAAACATTCTTTCGCTAGGTGCTGAACGAGCTGGAATATACGTATTTATCCTTTTCCCTGAACGATCTATGACAAATACATCGCCGGTAGCATTATCGAACGATCAATCGTCTAGGTGATCCAAGATCTTGCGATTAAACAGCAACTGCTCTGTTAAAAAAGAAGCTTGTTTCTCTCAAAACGTTAATTTTTACATAGAGTATTACATAAGTACCAAGCTTCGTACCTTATCTGCATTACTTATACCAGTGAATTTAGTACCCGTACCCTATCCGTACCCGTCAAGTTCTTACCCGTTCCCTACCCATATCCGTCAACTTTTATTGTTTCTTTCCACTTCTCCTTGTTGAACCATTTTCCTTTGAAAGAAAAACCATTTCTCTCTAAATTGAAGAATATGTGCAACATCATATAATAGATTATATGCATATATGTACATATGTATATATATTTTTTTTATTCTTTCTTTCTATTTCTCCTTGATATGTATGACTTTATGTGGGGTGAAGCATTTCCCCATAAAGTGGAACAACTTCCCCCATCGACTGGTTCAATTGTCCACTGCTGTGTTTTCTTGCTTTCAACAAGTTTTAGTAATGGAACACCATCTTGTATTCATTTTTTAAGTACTCTTTTGTTAAAACCTTCTTACTCATAATTTTTTTGTCATTTCGCAAGAAAACTTGAAAAGATAAATTTTACGACAATATAAACTGTTTTTTTTCCTACTGAATTGCTTACTTCTTTTACCCCTTTAGGATATCAAGTATTGACCCAATTTTACCACTAAGCTGCAAAACAATTTTCGGAGTTTTTCCGAGTCGACGGGTGTGCGTGTGAGCTAGAAAAGAAGACACCCACACCCTTTCTGCCGGTTCCTGCAGTATTCGGACGCCGGAAACATCGTCCTGGGGACCTATCCGGCTGCCAATTTGGCCAGGTTTCTGTCGGTTCCACTCGGAACCGGATAAATCCGGTCATCGGATCCGTTCACTGAATACTGTTACCATGTTCCGTCGATTTCTGCTGTTTTCCTGCGAGAACCGACCCCGTACTTCTCGACCTGGGTCCCACAACCACATCCAGATCGAGAAGTACGGGTCAGTTCCCGCAGAAGAACAGCGGAAATCGACGGAACATGAAAGCAGTATTCAATGAACGGATTCGGTGACCAAATTTATCCGGTTCCGGGTGGAACCGACAGGAACTTCGCAAAACCAGCAGCCGAATGCGGTTATCGGATTCTTGCGTCGAATTCCTGACATTTTCCCGCGGGTTCCAGCCGGAAACGGTGTTTTCTGCGAGTTTTCTCTGGTAATTTACGGAATACTGCTACAGGAATCGCGGTCATTCCGACATCCGACAACTTTCTGTCGGAATCCGATACCAAGGATTCCGACAATGTCCGACGAATTACTATCGCATTCAATAAAATCCGTTAGTTTTTTCGATAGTTTTTTTAATAGGATCCGATGATATCCGACAGTCGAATCTGTCGTCCTGGGCAGCCACACCCACATCCACACTCCATGCACACCCTCTCTAGAGATTCCCCAGTAATTTCGCTTTCTTCAAGCGACTCACCAAAACTCTGCAAAGAAGAATGGACTATGACAGCATTAACGACTAATTGAAAATATCCATCGAGATATTTATAACTAAAACAACATCAAAAATATAAATGCGTCGTTAAATTCATGCGTTGAACTCATATCTCTAATTTAGTTCCAAAAAGAGTGCTGGCAGATGTAAATCATGATTTTATACGATTATTTGACAGAAAAAAACATCCTTGCAATCTCTGATTCAGAGTGCAGGAACAAACCACTTTATTTCATATTTACTATATACTTTGTTAGGGAAAAAATATTGTAAATTAGCTTTTTGGAAAAAAAATAGAAAGATGAAGAGAATCAAAATGAACTCTTAATACTGCATTCATATTGAGTCTCTAAAAAGTCAGATGAGGTCATTCGTCAGCTACTTATTCTATTTCATTATATTGTATAGAATAATTGCGTTTCCTCAAATTAATCTTGATCTTACCGACTGGACAAATGATGATGAAAGTAATATTGTTCTACAACATGATTGTCTTCATGTTGCTGCTTGGATTGAAGAAGAAAATGATCCTTATCAGATCATTTCTTATTGTATGAGTGAATGGCCATCAAAATGGAAGTTTCAAAAAAATAATCAAGATCAAAACTTTACTTTTGTTGAGCTCTACAGGTTAAATATTACTAGTGAACAATTATATCTTTGGTCGGCACCAATGGATGTAGTTGAACATTATCAATTTTATTTAAATCTGTTGTTAACTTCAAATACGTCATCATCATCAATGGCAACTTATATGTTCTATAATTGTACGTCACCCAAATTTGGTCCATTGTGTCAATATTCATTGGATGCTTACAAGTATCATCATTTAACTTTAAACGAGATTATTCGTGAATATTATCTATACGAATATGAACCAACAACATTGACATGTTACACTCACTTACAATGTGATCGCGGTTCAATATTTGCATGTCTTGATTGGAGTGAAATATGTGATGGAGTCATTGATTGTCGAAATGGAGTCGATGAAGAATCTTGTTGGCAAGTTGAAATAAATGAATGCGAAGATAATGAAGTTCGATGTCAAAATGGACAATGCATATCTAAGAGATTTTTTCATGATGATCCTAATGGTTTTGAATGTCTTGATCGATCAGACAGAAAGTTCTTTCATAAAAAACTCTTTATGAATATTAGCGGTGAACCTACATTTACAATGGAAGATATTAAATGTTCCATTCGTCATAGCCATATCTATTTGAAGCTAACAAGTTCATGTGTGTTGCAACGCTCCTCTTTACTACATCAGTTCTTATTCTCTGAGAAGTCAAATACAGTGTCGAATGATTGTTGGTTAGCTGTTCAGTGTCAATTGGCTATTCAAGATTCATTATCAGATCTAAGATGTCGTAAGCGGTTTTTCAAGAAAACGTGGACAGAAATAATTAACATGACATGTCCTGATATGTTGTATGTGCCAGCTAGTCCCGTCGCTTTTGGTCATATGTACTTTTTATATACAAAAGAAAGTATGTTAAGGCCTTATCAGAGAACTCTACCACCTCAGTATGTCTGCTACAATGATCAACTTTGTGGCGAATTTTATTCGAATCGAACGATATTGTCATTCGATAATAATACATGTCGCCGTCCCACAGATTTTCCATTAACTTTTAAGGCGTTTGGATTCACTAGAGGTAACTGGATTAATACCTATGTCTTACCTTTGTATCAACAGCTTTATCAATGCAACACACTCATTCATAGAGGTTTTACCAGTTGTAATAGTTCAATTATGTACAGATGTCTCAATTCCTCAAAATGTATTTCCAAGCATCGCCTTTGTGACGGTATAAACGATTGTGATTATAAAGATGACGAACAATGTTCTTCGATTCATGGTTCTTGTTTGATGTATGAATCGCAAAACCATTTGAAATGTTCCACAATAGATCTTTGTATTCCTCCGTCATTGATTGAAGATGCTTATTGCCATTGTGGATTAAATGAATATAATTTGTGTGATGATGAAGAGCTAGACCTTAACTATTTCAGAAAACATATTTCATTTCCAACAATTTGTGATGGTTTTACAGAACTAATACCTGTTACTATCGATGGACGAAATGAAACCGATGAAACCGAATGTGAATACTGGCAATGTAATAACACTTATACTCGATGTGATGGATTTTGGAATTGTTTCAATGGAGCAGATGAAGTAGATTGTGACCAATCACCAATATTGAAATGTCCCCTTCATCATCATATTTGTGTCTCACCTAACACATACCAATTCATGTGTTTGTCTCTCACACAAGTCAATGATGGCAATATTAATTGCCTTGGCGCCACTGATGAGCCACAACTATGTCGATCAGATAATCATGAACTCAGCAATGTTAACATTCTCTGCACTGATGGGAAACATGAATATTGTACGTCTTATATGTCTTTATGTTTCGATAGAAAATGCAATGACACAGATTATGATAAAATTTGTGACAATACTCTGAACTATATTGACTACTATAGTATGTGTAATGCCGGATATGCAACTGTTCATTCTGAGATTGTAAAGTTTTTTTGTAAACGTCCAATCGATATCAGTAAATCACCCATCAGATATTTTTCATTGGATAGAATTAACAACTCAATCGAACAAATAACGAAACAAAACACAAAAGTAGTAAGTTCACATTCATCTATTACTCGACAAATCGCTCTTCAACACCAACAACGTTGTCATCGTGGTCTTGTTGTTAGAGTTTGGCTAGATTATGAAAAAAACTTAACGACTGACGCATGTCTTTGTCCATCCAGTTTTTATGGAAATATGTGTCAATATCAAAACCAACGAATTAGTCTCACTTTGCAATTTCAAACATATTCTGATTCTCGACGAACTCTATTTGCTGTTGTTGTCTTACTCATTGATGATAGTAATGAAAGAATCATTCATACGCACCAACAATTTAGTTATTTGTACATACGAGATTGTACAATTAAATTCAATATGTATTTACTATATTCAACTAGGCCAAAAGATCCAAAAAAACATTATTCAATACATATTGATATCTATGAAAAATTATCACTCGCATATCGAAGAAGTTTTTTATTACCACTTAAGTTTTCTTTTTTACCTGTACATCGTGTCGCTGTTCAACTCAATATTCCACGCACAACTGATGATGTGGAAAGTTGTTCAAGTCAACAATGTGTTCATGGTCAATGTATTAAATATTCAGACAATCCGAAAGGTATTACTTTTTGTCAATGTTATCGAGGATGGTCTGGACGATACTGTACCATCTCTCATCGCTGCACATGTTCCCCTGACTCATTATGTATTGGTATCTTAGCGAACAACCGATCTTTATGTGTTTGTCCTATGAATAAGTGGGGTTCTCGATGTTTATTTCGAAGTACAATATGTCACTCTAATCAAAATACTACATGTTACAATGGTGGTCAATGTATGCCTACTAATGAGCATATAATATCTAACAAGAAATTTAAATGTATCTGTCAAAAAGGTTTCACTGGAGACAGATGTGAAATAGCTGATACTAAAATCATTATATCATTTCGTCAAGACATGATTTTACCATCCTCGTTACTGGTTCATTTCATTCAAGTGATAGACGGTGCTCCACCTACAAATGGTAGTACTTTCAAAATGATTCCTATAAATCAAAAAGAATTGGTGATCCATTGGTCATACCCATTTCACATTGTTTTTATTCAACTTTTCGATAAAAACTACTATTTAATCACTGTTCAAAAGAGCTACCATCCATCAACAACCATTGTTCGAGAAATTCAACCATCAGATCGTTGTTCATATATAAATGAAGTATTGGATCATGCAGCTGTTAAATTTCATCTTCTTCGTCGTATTAAATATTACCATTTACCATGTGAAAGACATTTACCACCAGTATCTTGTTTTTATGATGACAATTATTTTTGTTTATGTGACGATTATGGGCAACACCGTGTAGCCAACTGTTTTGAATTTAATTATACAAAGAGATTCGATTGTTTTGGTCAAAGTAATTGTGAAAATGGAGCACAATGTTTACAAGATAGATCTACATGTCCACAAACATCGACATGTGTTTGTCAAACATGTTTTTATGGAAGACGTTGCCAATTTAGTTCACATGGATTTGGTCTTTCGCTTGATGCAATTTTAGGTTATCATATTCAACCACATATTATCATTAGACATCAAACCCTTGTTGTACAATTAAGTATAGTATTGACGATCATTATGACTGTAGCAGGATTGATCAATAGTACTCTATTGATGATTGCAATTAATAATAAAGAACCACGTAAAATTGGTTGTGGTATTTATCTAATAAGTACATCGATCACAAGTCTATTTACAATGCTTATGTTTGCATTGAAATTTTCCATACTTATCATTGCACAAATGACATACATTACGAATCGTTTATTCCTACGATTACAATGTACTTCAATAGATTTTGTGCTACGAATCGGTTTTAATATGGATCAATGGTTGTCTGCATGTGTAGCTGTAGAGCGAACAGTTACCACAATAAAAGGAATCAGTTTTGATAGAAAGAAGAGTAAACAAATGGCTAAATATATTATTCTTATTCTTCTAATTTTGAATATTAGTACAACTATTCATGATCCTATTCATCGACGTTTGATAGATGATGATAATGATGATGACGAGAAAAGAATATGGTGTATTGTTACTTATTCATCCAATCTTCAAACGTTTAATACAGTGCTAAATATATTTCATTTTTTAACCCCATTTATTATTAATTTGATTTCAGGTTTAGTCATTATTATAATGACTACTCGACGGCGAACAGCTGTACGAGCTAATGAAAGTTTTCGAAAAATGTTACAAAAACAATTTCAAGAACACAGTCACCTACTGATCACTCCAATTCTTTTGGTCATTTTAGCTATTCCACGTTTGATCATTTCTCTTATTTCACGTTGTATGAAGTCAATTAATGATCCATGGTTATTTTTGATTGGATATTTTATCTCATTCATGCCATCTGTGCTTACTTTCGTGGTGTTTGTTCTTCCATCTAAAGTATACAAACAAGAGTTTTGGAAGGCTTATGCACGATATAAAAACGTAGTACAAATACGATTACATCTAGTTTCATAGAAAGTTAGCAAAACCCTAAAGACATTTTGAATAATGAAGAGAAAAAATAAATGCTTATTGTAATGGATCGTGTGACAACAAATGTATATAGAATAAAAATAGACTGGAAAAAAGGATTATTTGTCTTTTTGATCATGGTTGACACCTGCTCCACTTTTTCTCCTTTTGGATATAAAAGCTTTTTTCTTTCATATTTCGAATTTGCTACAGAAGAAACCTGCTCTTATTGAATAAATC
>CAJNOP010000004.1:3348027-3410341 GCA_905250075.1 Rotaria sp. Silwood1 | reverse complement strand
TGATCCTATTATGCGACTAATTAGTTAAGCATTCGAAATTATTTACTTCATGAAATAAAATGCCAAGACATAATGTCACATTTGAAGCCATTATTTAAAAAATGACAACAAATATAACACTATGTCTATGTATATTTATAGGTACACTTTCTTCTAGGAAAAATAACTAATTATCTCGTTATTATTTTAGTTACAATAACAGAACAAACGTGAGAAAAATGTTTTTTGCAACCACATATATG
This sequence comes from Rotaria sp. Silwood1, assembly GCA_905250075.1. NCBI lineage: Eukaryota > Metazoa > Rotifera > Eurotatoria > Philodinida > Philodinidae > Rotaria > Rotaria sp. Silwood1. The sequence continues at coordinate 3,410,099 of CAJNOP010000004.1, read as the reverse complement.
TGCATGCTTAATTGATCAATTTGAGAAGATGCACACACTCATATACACGATTAGCAAAAAAAAGAAAATGAGATGAGCATTATATGTTAGAAGTTTCTACTGAGTGAAAAGCGCTGAGTTTTAGATAAACAAAAGGATCATTAGTATACAAAATGTCCTCCATAGATTATAAATCTATGGTTAGAGTTTGATTGTGGGTGTAGATCAGAGCTGCTAGCCTGGTCTGCTGCTTGCCAGGCGCCTGGCAGGCAGCAGACCAGGCTGAATTTTTAAATTTTCGTCTGGCCTGATCAGGCTAGAAAATATTTGACCTGACCTGCAAGCCAGACCAGGCTAAAGTTCTTAGCCTGAGTATGATTTAATACCAACATTTACAATATTCAATTCTAAGAATAAGACGACTTCACGAGTTGATGATGATTGCCTCTGATATTTTCTATTGATCATCAAGCCAAATCAGTGTTTTTACACATTTTATAAGATTTTTTGACTGTGTTTGTTACTATTAACTTTCAGTTCTCGGACATTTAGAATTTTTCAATCTCTTTTTGGATTTTCTCCTTTGATGCTACACAACTACAATTATTTCTAGTACTTTTTTGTGTCAAAACTATTTAAAATTCTTCTTACTTATTCAATCTTATACTAAGGACAATCGCGTTACTCAGTTAAAGTGCGTCATGTTTTCAAGAGCTGGTCTAAACTAGAACGGAATTCAGAGTTTCGTTTAATGAAAATGATGGTGGATTAAATCCTGTCCACTCGTAAAATTATCGTGTGAATAAAAGTCATCAAACCGTAAGATTAGTAGAAGGTTTTCAGCTAGTTTTGAGAAGCTCTCATTCGTACGTATCTAAGATTGAAGATATCTTACATATCAGCAAATGTTCAAGATAATCGATATTTTCCATATCTACGTAGTTATAACTTTATTTCAGAAAAATTCAAATATCTCCACATAAATTCCTAAATTTCAACATCTGCCTGATTGACTACATATTTGAAAGTGTTCCATTTCAGAACTCAGGCCCATATTCATGTGTCAAAGATTTTCTTAAAACCGATCTTAAAATTGATTCACGAATGCTCTTAGTTGAGAATTGGTATACTATATTCTATTGTTTTTATGAAAAAAGTCGGATCACAAATTGAAACGTATACAATGGATTAATGCAAATTTGTAAATTTCATAATAAGCTCCTCCCCGGAATAAAAGCCCACTTGGCTTCTATCCTGTTTTGAAAATTATCAGTTTCAAGGTGGGCTTCTATTACGTCTCAGTTTTTTGCATCTCACGGAAAATTTGAAACGTTGCTTTCAACGAAAATCGCACTAAGCTATTAGTAAATGTATTAAAATTCCTGAATCAGTGTATAAATCGAGTGATGTTCTGAATTTTTAGAACTTGTGGAGGAAGTGGACTATTTTGCCAAATAATTTTTCAGAAATTTTCAAAAATTCAGGAAACTTTCAGAGTGATTTTTGAAAAGGTTTTAAATTTAAAAAAAATTTTTTGTAAATCATCGAGGAAAAATCCAAAACTTTCCGAAAATTGGGATAAGGTGATAAGGGTGTACCAGTTTAAACTCTAGAATGTGCTCGGAATTCGTATGAAATCCAAATCACTCGCAAATATTTCCATCTAATTTAGATTCCTAAATGATTGTGTATGCGTTACCATAGAAATATCTGCAGAAATGAAGAAAAAAATTTTTTTCAAAATTTTTCCCTAAGCGGATACGGGATTTTGAAAAAGTACTTATTTCTGAAAACCTGGAGGAAGGTACGGAAAATTTTCAAATTCTTTGTCTCGTTCCTGTAAACATTTTGTATTGAGTGGGCTTCTATTATATCCGGCAAATTATAGTCATGAGACTGGGCTTCTATTCTGGATGAGCTTCTATTATAGGGCGGGCCTCTATTGTGGGAGGAGGTTTGATAAAAAGTTTGAAACATTAGTTCGCCTGGTTTGACCTGCAGGCCAGACCAGGCTGCAGGCTGACTTTCAAAATTTAGCCTGGCATGCCAGGCAGACGCGGTTAGCCAGGCCAGGCTGAAAAAAATGGGCTGTTGGCAACTCTGATTTGTACATCACTTCTATAGTGAATGTATTTTTTTTTTGTCTCGTGAACTAAACGTAATTCATAATATGGCTACTTTCAATGCCAGCAATCAAGTGTATGAACCTCAGTTTATGATGGAATGCCATCAACTTATTGCTTAATATTATCCCAATGGAAGTCTTATCAAAATCTTTACATTTATATTGACTTTTTCAAGTAATTACCCAATCATTAAATATCAAAATCAAGTAGACACTGCAATTATGTCAAGCTCAATTAATCTTATTCGTATTCAAAATGCATATGTGACTAATGTGGAAATACATGATGTATCTATATGGATTTAAAGAAGCGGTACTTCGCTTTACACGTCTTGTAAAGAATGTTCTAGATTTAATTAGCATGTTAAATCAGGCACCTCAGAGCGAGACTCATAACCGTATAATGGGTGCAGTCATAGCAGAAACGGAACGTACATCAGTAATTGATGACTGAATGACAGACATTCAATCAGGTTTCCATATCGACAACAGATGCTTGTGATATCTAATAGTTTTCAATAATGTGAATAATGAGACTTAGAAAAAAGAAATACATCAACGGTTATCAGTGTCGTGTCTTCGTCAGTTTTTGTCATACATTATGTAAACTTAAATGAAAATAAAGAACAATTATATATTAAAAATAGCATGTAATCTAGAGGACATGAGTAACGATATTCAATAAAAATCAAAAAAAAAACAGTCTCTTTTAATAAAAATCAAGCTTATAAAAGCAGACTATGCTGAACAGCAAAGATTAAAATGCACTTCTAGTTTTCGAAAAAATATATGTTTAATTATAGTATTTCTAATAATTGATGCAAATCGAGTGAAAAATTGTCAACTGAAATCTAGGTGATGTGTGTTAATTCAGTTTATTCCTACAATTGAATTTGAGTCGGTGTTGCTAGTTCTTATGAAAGAAGTGTTGAATAAAATGGCGCTTGAACGACAACTTTAAGAAAAAAACCGATTTTTTTCACGTTTAAATGGATCGTTTTATTTCAACGCATCAAGACAGATCATTTTTTTTTCCATAAAATGTTTTTTCAAGTGAAAACGCTACCTAAAAAACTACTTGAACAAGCCAGTAAAAATGTTTATTTTTCTCCTTAATCAACGTTATCTGGAACATCATTCGAATGCTTTTGCTTTTTTCTGCTTCAACCGAATTATGTTTCCTTCTTCCAACGGAGAAAATAATTTTTAATGACGCATTAGAATGACATCTTTCTAATGCGCTTTTTGCTTAAGACAACAATGATTTACTTCACATTTACATAGAAGAAATATTCAGATTAGTATTTTGACCACAAACATTGTTTCACCAAATAAGAGTCTACTAACATTTAGATCAACATCTCGCAATATGTCACTCAAAAATATATCGCTTAAATAGGTCCATTTTAAAGATATCGTTTTTTACTACAGCATAGCAGAATGTATTTGAATATTACGTAACAAAAAAATTAATTGTGCAACAGAAAAGATAAATGCATATAAATGTAAGTTGTCTTTGACCAAAATATCTTTTGAACAATTTGATAAATCTATAAATACGATAATATTCAGGGAACAACTATGTTAAATTATTTTCATACAACAAGTTACAGAGCACTTTTTTAAAATTTTCAATCGATTTTCCAGTAATCCATACTTAGAGGATTATTTTTATGATATTTTTATTTCATCTGAAGAGATTAGATTTGATAAAAAAACAAGATCAGTACATGCTTGTTGGTCATCTTCACTATAGTTTACTCAATTTATGAGTAGTACTGTTAACAGCCACGATCTTTCATTCTTGTTGTCTAACTTTTTTTTGTATATTTCTTTCCATCTAAGGTTCCGTTACAACCAAATTCAGTGAGACTTCAAGCACAGTGCATGAATGAAAAGTTAATTGAAAAATGTCATTGGTGTTGAGACGCAGTAACGCTAATAACATTTCTTATTTCACTTTTATTGCTCATAGTGTGTTAGGGAACTTATTGTAAAAATGTTCGCCTATTTCTCTTTTCCTTTTATGCATCCGATTTATATTTGATGACGATGCATGTAATAATGAATTTGAGTCGAAAAAAAACTAAGACATGCAGTATTTTCATTGAATAAATCTTTTTATAGACGGCTTGTTGCTTCTAATTATGAACTGAAAAATTCTTTTTGAATTAATCTCACGTCAGTTGTTTCTTTATAAAGCATCAAAATTATCTGATAGATGGTGCTTACAAGGATAAGTAATACTTAGGCATGTCCTCACAAATGATGAATTTCACACAAGAAAACTTCAGATGCGTTAATAAAAAAAAGAAGAAAAAATTAAAAATTTTGTCAAATGAAAGTGTTTTTGATATACCGATGTGCATTTCTTGTTAGAAATACCCGAACAGGTAGTCCTAGGGGACTATATGACGCCTTGAAGCAAACAAACAAAAAGTATACCTCACTCTCTATCCGACAATCAGTGTCACATTGCCAAGTCTCGTTGACAACTCTACTTGAATCTTTGTTATTAATATATCAACTGTTTAGATTGACATTTTAAAAAATTAGTCGAACTCACATTTTCTTTTTTTCGATACGAAAGCCTTTTTCTATTCATTTATTTGTATTAACAATTTTATCATAATCATACCATTCTATTGCACATTTCTCACTAATTTTTTGCTGAGAATTCTAAAGATGTCAGACAAGATATATTCTTGTAACTGAAGCAAAAGTCGAAGTATAGTGCACGTACTCAATGGCTATATTACATTCTAACAAAACACTAGGTATATATGACTAGAATAAGTGTCTGGATATCAACTATACTTTGACTTTAACTGTATTGATAGTCTAATATCTTTTTTAAATTCGTTAAGAGTTTTAGCATAGACGTCATTGATAAATGTGTCATAAAATGATGTAAACATGATAAAGTAATTACTATAGATAGATGAATAGAAAAAAATTCTTGTAGAGAATAAAATACGTTTTCATAGCAAGGAAACATATTTTATGAAATGCATTTTCTCACGGTTTATTTGCTTTTTTTTCGTGGAAAGAAATGCATTCCAAAACGTTTGAAAAAAAAGCGTTTAAAGTATAGCGACAGTATGCGTGTTCATCAAAGAATGCATTGAAACGTAGAAATTTTCCTATTTTTTTCATGCATTTCGACGAGCTAATCACTAAGCTATGATGCACGATACAGTTCATATGAAATAGTTTTGTCGAAAAAGACTTTTTTGCGTAGGTTTCATTCAGATTAATTGAAGATATTCTACTAAATTTATGACATCAAAAAAAAAATTATGGAAAGTAATTAGCAGTACAATACTTTTCAATATTCACTGAATAACTCTGTATATTGATACTTTCTTCAGAGTTAAACTAAAGGACGAAGAATAAATAGATTAGCATGTTGTTTCATAGAAGACTGTGTATCATTTAGAAGTTTAGTTCCGTGATAGCGAAATATTAAATTTAATTTTATATGAGTTTTAACACATTCATAGCATATTTCCATGCAAAACTATTTAGTCATCTCATAAATAGTTGATTGCAAGAGGCCATAAGTTCCATGATTCATTTTGCCTTTTGATTATGGTGTGCCCGTTTCATTTGTAGGCAAATGCTTTGTTTTTCGTACACAATCGGGACATGTCCATTTTACTTAACGTGGTTAACAAAAAAACTAGATACTTTTTGTCTTGTAAGAGATTTCAGCTTCAGCGAAATTTGAGGTTTTTCTGACGAGCTAGTCTATTTAATTATTTCAATGGATAGATGGGACAAAACTGAATAGTTTGTATAAAAAATATATCTTGTCGCCATTTAACGATAATTAAGAAGGAAACAAAAAATTCTTTGTTATCCAATGTTCCATTTTAATGCATTGAATTGTCCTATGTGGATAAATAATCTATCTGTTCTTGTCAGGTGGATAATCTAAATGAATGTTTCTTTTGAATGAATGACCCATTAATCTTGCACGATATTCTTCAAAACAACAGGGATCAATTCAATGTCTAAATGGTAACTCTTTCAGAATAATTCCAATGAATCCATATTCTTATGATCATTGAAGTATACAACAAAGAATTTGTAAAAGATTTTCTATCAAACTGAACAACAAGAATAGTGTTTTCTAAAGATGAGAAACTTCTACCCATTGAGCATTGATAATTTCATTCAATTACTTAGCAAAGAATTTACTAAACAATGAATTATCGAAAATTGTATAACTCATAGTAAAAACATCTGCTTACAAAAAATTATTATTTGCATGAAAATTACAACATTCCATGCTGCTTTTTTCGGTGGAGCATCAAATGATCAAATATATTAGAAACTATCATTTTTGATATTTTTATTTTTATTTCAATAAAATAGTGTTTACAAGTGTTGAATCCTACAGAGTCAATAGCCAACATCTCTTCTCCTCCTAATGTCAGTAACAGGCACCCGTATTTTATGCTTTGCAGAGTAAAAGGAAATAAAAGTACACAGAAAACGATGCATAATGAAAAATGTCAATTGTCGACCTCTATATCTTCTCAATCAAAACTCTCTTAAAGAAAACGTCTTTCTCGATGGATAGAAAACGTTCTACTAGTTCGAACAGTATACAACTACCTTTGTTTTATACACTTGTACAGAATGATGCAAGAAAAAAGCAGCACAAGTGCAAAAAAATGAGTGAACACTTTTTCGAAACACGACAGTACAATATGTTGGTACGTATATTTTTTTTTCGTTTAACCCATCTGTAAACCAATTTTTTTACCAATTCAGAAGCATTTGGTTGCTCTTGTAAACATTATGCCTTTTGTTGTTGCCATAGATATTCATTAAGAACTATGTAAGAAAGAGGAACACTCGGATAACCATTCTGAGTTTTTTTTATACAGGTTCGTCAAGAGAACTGCCAAATGACGTTCAATCAATACTTACAGCTGGTTTACAAGATAGTTTTGAAAAAATTGATAAATACAGAATCAACTATTGTCTTATAAGAACTTTTTGGCGAGTTGAGAAAAAAGCAAAAGTTACCCTTGTCCATAGAGTCTTTCATGAGCCCATGTAAAAATCGACACTTTAGTGTGTGAATGTTTTTCCTTCTCGTATTAGTTTGTTCTTGGAATGTGTGACAAAAACAAATCATATCTAGATCGAAAGAGAAGGATACTTTCTATCGGTAAATAGAAAAATCATCGTGAGATACGTGCTAATGGAGGAAATCTAGGCTTCAACACTCAGGACCATTATTTTGCATCCTTTGAGCAGTGTGAACATTTTCTCTCATGTTTCTATTTCAGGTTGTATTACTTTACTTATTAGAGTATGACTAGTGAAAAGCAAATAAAGGACGAAAGAGAAGAAAGTGTCATATATTATAATAAAAGAATGTCGTTTCCAGAGCATGTTGATTAATGCAACAAAACGATCGACATATTGCACCATTACTATAGCATCGTATTTTATAATCTTCATTCACCAATATTCTGGATGCATCATATCACATTATAATCAAGATTTTCCTGTTTTATCAAAGACGCATATACACCGACAGTAATAAGTATGAGGCCGGAAGACATATTCTAAAAATGTATTCATTGACAAAGAGCGACATTTCATCATGCTTTTCTTTTATTTGACAACTAATGTACTCGTAGATTGCTTCATATGATGCAGTTAGCTGTCGAATGGAAGGATATTCATGTTGAAGTAATGGGAGATGAATTTATACTGTAGAGTCAATTGGAACACTAATGTCATCATTAATTCGACATTTCATTGGACTTATTAGTAAACCAATAAATATTTTTTTTCTTTTTTTCTGTTCTTTCACTTCATCAAATAGACATATGGGTAAACAAAGAACCTTGAGTGGCACTTATTTCATAAAAAAAAACACTAGTTACAGCAGTTCAACATTCTCTTAACGCTTTTTTTCTTTAATGATGAAAAAAAGAGAAAGAGTAGTGAATACAACATTCACACCTCCTCAAGAATGCCGAATATGTGGTGATATAGCTCGTGGTCTAAATTTCAGTGTGATTACTTGTATGTCTTGTAAAAGCTTTTTTCGTCGACATGCACATAATAAATCGGTAAGTTTTATCTATCTTTAAAAGAAAATTCTATGCCAACAAATTGAATAGCTCTTATCACTCTGCCAATTTGAAAACAACTGCACTATAACAAAAAGAACACGCAGTTACTGCTCACCTTGCCGTTTGAATAAATGCTTTGCGTTAGGAATGGACCCATTGTTAATTCGAAATATTCCTAATTCTAGAACTGTTTCCAAGAAAAAACAACAAATACAAACGTTACAAGACAAACAAATTCAGTTACCTAAAGTAATAATATTTCTTATACTTTCTTTGAGAATGAAATGGTTGTTAATCTTTTTGTCTAGCCTTTACCACTTGGTCTTCTTCAAAATGATCGCTCAATATTGACAACTAATGAATGGACTCTTCTTTCGAATTTCCTTCATACATTTGATGAACGAAATATTTCCAAACAAATTCAATGTTCTGTTAATGAATTATCTTCATTACCTCCGAAATTAAGATCGAAAACATCGGAGCTCACAAATCTTGTTCGCGAGCTCTATGGTAGTGTTGGATCACTTATCGAGCGTTCACCAGATTTTTCTTCTTTATTGGTTCATGATCGCCAAGTTCTCACTAAGAATAATTTATACATAACTGCTATGGTGAATGTATTTTTTTTGTCACGTGAACTAAATCTAATTCACAATATGACTGTTTTCAATGCTAGCAATCAAATGTGTGGATCTGAGTTTGTGATGGAATGCTGTCGAATTATTGCTCGATATGATCCAAATGGAAGTCTTATCAAAATCTTTATATTCATATTAGCTTTTTCGAGTAATTGCTCAATTATTAAATATGATGATCAAATAGATATTTCAATTATGTCAAGCTCAATCAATCTTGTTCGTATTCAGAATGAATATGTGACTGTGTTATGGAAATACTTAGTTTATTTATACGGATTTAAAGAAGCAGTACTTCGCTTTACATGTCTTGTAAAGAATGTTTTAGATTTAGTTAATATGTTAAATCAGACACCTCAAACTGAAACTCGGAACCATATGGTAGGTACAATTGTAACAGAAACAGAACGTATATTGGTGATTGGCCACTGAATTAGACATTCACTTAGCTTTCCATATTACAACAGATGCTTGTGACGTCTAATGAATTTCTTTATTATGAATAATAAAACTTATACAAAAGACATGCTGATGGACATCAATATGGTGCCATCGACGATATTGTTATGTATCGTATAAAGTTGAAATTGATAACAAAGAACTATTGTGTATTAAAAAATACAATAAAATTAAGAGAAAAAGTGCAAAGATATTTGATCGAAAAATATTGAAAAAGCAATCTTTATGAGTAAAAATAAAACTTATAATAGCAACCTGTAAATTAAACAGCAAACATGGAAATATGTTTGACATTTTTGAAGGTATACCACGTTTAATGATAGTATTTCTGGTAAATAATGCAATTCAAATCCTTAATTTTAAACTGAATACTACCTGACGTGTTTGATTTCAGTTTATTTCTACAACTGAATTCTATTTGGTAGTGCTAGTTCCCGTGAAAAAAAATTTGTACAAAACAGTGTTTCACTGCCCATTGTGAGAAAAAACTGGCATTTTCGTGTTTGAAAGTATCGTTTGATTGCAACACGTCTAGGGACATAATGAAGTAATAAAAGCTGAATATTCGTGCACAAATGATGAAACAATTACCAAATACTTCATGTTTTCGACAAGAAAAAATCATGATATGTGCATAGGAAATCCTATCATAAGTCTTCAACGATGTTTCGTTAATATATTCATCATTATTATGAAGAATAAGATCTGTTATTTGAGGTTTAAAAATATGTCAAAAGACTGAATCATCTGTGAGAACAAAAAAGACACAATGGAATGAAGTGTTTCTGTATTTTGATCTGTTGATAACTTAGAGCATGTTAAATGCTTATGTGTAAAATAACGAATAACTGTTTCTCGTCCGAAATTGAAGAGTTCTAAAGAAGTGAAATTTGGATAATCACCAGAAAGAAGAATATATTACATGGATATTGTTTTGTGAATAAGTTTTTCAATACAATAGTGAATTCGATATAATACAGAAGTGAAAAATCAATCAAGTTTATCAGTAAAATTTGATAATCTTCTTACAATATTGAGAATTTTAGAAAATACATAATCTTGTGCTAGAACATCAAGTCATGCATTATTAATACTAAACAATCAATAGAGAACATCAATATTGTTGAATTTCTTCAAGATGACAATCAATATTTCATTGTGTAGATCAAGAAGATGAATGTCTAACTGATTCATATTTGTTTTAAAACTGTCATATCTTCTAAAAACACACATTCATATATAAATAATATAGAAATGCAGCTTTTTTTGTGTAAATCTACTTTGGTCAACAATAGCCATGAGTGATTCGTGTTCACTTGCCAATGATACATTTGTCTCCTCACCTGTAGTAATATTACATAAACATGAGTTTCACCAAGTTTTCACAACACATTCTAATCTATTCCTACTTTTGCTCATCACTAAGTTGATGAGACAACCAATGTCATCTTCGGACAATCATAGATTATACATTCTATTGTGTCATGAGAGAGAGTGAGAGCGAAGTCTCAGCTAGAATAGAATCATAAGTTGAATTCGTGTCATTTTTGATAACGTGTCGTACTAGTCCAATATTTACATCTATTAGCTTCAAGATCGAACAATCAAATCAAAGATCAGCATTAATATTTTCTCTTTCTTCATGAAAATGCTTTGCTCTATTCCTTAAATCTCATGTCATCAAAATCATACAAAAACCGGCGATTTTATCGAGATTATTCAAATAATATTTCTGATGATTCGATTTGGTCGTAGTATTTGGACGTAGAACTGTGATTAAGTTTTGAAGCGTATACAAACATCATTTACCATCGTGCTCATTCACGTTACTAATGAATGAAGAAAGAGATGATTTTTTTCTACTCACCCATAGTAAATTATGTTAACTGTTCATTGAGATAATTAGATGACCTAAAGAGATAACGATTTCAAGTGATAAATTGTTTTGTCAGTTCAAGCTCTTAGCAGTACTTAGAGTCGAAAGAAATATGAAAAGTTCCAGAAGGAAAAATGCGCGTTGGCTTTCTTTCTCGAATTATAGCCGTTTTACACGAACTTTGGACTATGGCCCGATGTGTACCAACAAATTGAATAATGACATGTTCATGTGAAATTTAGCCCACAGATAGCTCTACTTGCGACTAGAATTTTCTGAAAATTTGAACTGAAAACAATGTCCACTTTGTGAGATATTGATTTTCAGATTTTATGAGAATTCAATATCTCACAGAGGAAAGATTCTTTTGCCCTGAAATTTTCAAAACATTGTAATCACAAGTAAGCCAATCTGTGAACCAAACTTCAGACAAAAACGTCATCATTTTAATTTCTGGTGCACATCGTGTCATAGACTAAAATTTGTGTAAAATGACTATAACTCTGGAAGGAGGATCTAATGATATTCTTCCTCCTGGAGTTATTCATATCTGTTTGGAATCTAGTTACTGTTTTAAGTCTGATTTCGAAAATGATTTATGACTTGAAACAAGTCCCCTATAAACAGACGAACAAAGGAATTTATTTTTATATAATAATACTTACTGTAGAATTTTGTTGAAAAATCGCCGATTAATCTGCAACAATGACACAATTTTGGTGGCATAGGATAGTCTGAACTTAAATATAGTATTTATCGAATTCATTATTCATTTAATGTTATTGTATAATTTATCAAAAACAAGACATTCTACTATTTATTCATACAATAGACTTCCCAATGTTAATTGATTTATAGTACATATTGATCAAATCTATTCATTTTAAATGTTTTTTCCAATCAACGCGCGTATTTTTTGCCTTTTTTTTTTATTTTGCATATTTCTTACATTATATTCGACCGAAAACAGATAACTAATAAAAAATATAGCATTTTTTATCTTGTATTAATCTTTTTTTTTTTCATCACTTCGATCAAATATTTTTGAGAACAAAAGCAATGGTCTATCGTGATCGTCAAGGTGTATCACCAACGAATGATCCAATTCAAATATCAAATAATCGTGATCGTTATTTAGATAATTGTTTTTTATTATGTATTAATCGTAATGATGATGCAGATATACCTGAAATTCATCGGTTAGATAATAATAATCTTATACGAGAATTATGTAATAAAAATCCATTAAATCAAATTAAATCACAACAACAATCAAAACTTTATATACAAAATCAACGAGAACCAAGAATCGAAAATCATGATTATGATGATAATGATAATAATGATAATGATGACGATGATAATATAGTAAGATTATCAAAACAACAAAAACATCCTGATTATATTTATAGACAAAAAAAGAATCAGTATGATCGAGATTCTCGATTCATAACAAATAGCTCAAAATATCAACCAAATAATACAATTGATAATTACTATGCTTATGATCAATATTCACCAACAGCTAAATATAATTATCATCGTAATGATTATAATATAATGCAACATAGTGATGATGAATTATCTGTATATGAAGTAAGTTAATTGTAATTATATTAATATAAATATTTTATTTTAGGTATATGTACCAACAAATACATTAAATCGTTTAGGAGATAAACGAATAAATAATAATATGGTTTTAATTAATTATGAAGATGCATCAGTATTGCGTGATATTCGACAACCAACATCACCTTATGGACAGCCACAACAAGTATGATATCAAAAAAAAAAAGAAAAATTATATTTTTAATTAATAAAAAAAACACTAATGCAACAAAAATATTTAATTATAGAATATATCCTCACAATACAATAATTATGTACCTTTAAATCAATATAATGAATATAGTCCACAATATCCATATGACTTATCATCAGATTTAACTAGAATACGTAATGACCAACAACAATTTTATCAAAATACTTCATTGCAACAACAACAACAACAACAACCACGATTAGGTAATTATTATAGAAATAAAGAAGTTCGAACATTTTGTAAGTTTAAATGTTGTCTATTGAATTTATTTTTAGACTCACCACAATCTGGTCCATTTTTACCAACAAATATTCCAATTGATCATTCAAATGCAATTAATATTCGTCGTCATATGTATTCACCATCTCAACTTCCACAAGGTCTTACTGAAGGACAACTTGTTATGTTATTACAAAAAGGTAGTCAATATCAACAAATTAAATCTGGATCAACAGGACAACAAACACAACTTTTTCCTAATCAAAAAGAGACACAAGTATATGTTTATTAACAATTAAAGAATTCTATATATGCATATATAATTATTATATTAGCCATCAACAACTACAGCAGTAACAGTTGCTCCTCAAGCTACCGTACTACCAAGTATTTCTATAGAAGCTTTAAAAAGTCCTTCATATGGTTAGTTTTCTTCTATGATGGATGTCGAAGGAATGATGAGCCATGTTTTGTTTTTATGTAATCAATGAAAATTTCAGAGAAGATTGATTCGATAGAGAATTTAATTCATCAGAAACTCTTGTATTTGAAATTTTCAGAGCGCAATTAACATTGGATAAGCATTAAAAATATGCATACATATTCGAATTTCAAAACTGTACTTAGTTAAAATTTGTAAAAGAGTCTCTCTCTATCTCTTTGAGCTCGTTTAGAAAAATTTCCGCCTAGATTTTAAAAAGAATCATAATTATGTATCCAACTTTCACACTCTTCGATTTTTTTAGCTGTAGACGAATAAAATTTTAATAAATCCCTCGATTTATAGTGTTATCTATCTATTCGAATTGGGAAGTTCTTTTAACCGATTCAATTGCAAAATATGAGCATAAGTGGGGTCTAAGAACGGCTAGTGAACTTATAAACTACTCAAATCGATAGATAGAGCCCGTTGGATTCAAAAATTTTCAACTCAGACTCGAACCTGCGCTTGTACGAATCATATTTTGATACTATCAATGAAATCTTCTGATCGAAGATGGATAATCACCCAGATGATACAAGATAATTTTTTCTGGTTTCTTTTTTATTCGGTGACTAGCGTATCCTACACGTTTCTCAAACAACTAGAGTCTATAATTTTCTATATAGTCACATAAAATTGTTGAATATATAAATCCATCAGAAATAGCGACTTAAAGCATTTATGAACAAAATGAAAAGAGCATAGCATAAAGCTTTCAAAATAACACATCTGTGCATCTTTTTAATACTATTTCGATAATAATTGTTCTCTGAAAATTTCTAATAGCAGGTTTTGTAGACAATTAAAGGTTTTATCGAATGAATCTATCCTGAAATTTTCATCAATTACATAAAGACAAAAGTGGTTGATTATGTCTGCGTGACCCATTGAATTATTTTACTATTTTTTTTTTCTTGCAATAACTTCAGTTCCATCATCACAAATAAAAATGCCTCAAGTGCCGTGAGTGTGTTTTATATAAATTTCTTTTAACAGTCTGCATATTTTTATTCATTAGTCCACATATAATTGATCATGCATTAACAAATGATGATAAAATTTCTATAGTAGATGAAATAACTAAACCAATGAGTACATTAAATACAAGAAATTCAATAAAATTATCAAAGGATATTGTTGAATCAAGAGAAGAAAGTAAAGAAAAGAAAAAAGATAAACTAAATGATGAGTAAGTTTTAAACACAATAAATCAATTTTCTATTTTAATAAAAAAATATTTCTTTCTTAGGAAAAAAGATAAAAAAGCAGAAAAAGAGTATGTATTAAAATTATTTTATTTTATTTTTTTATTTTTTGCATTCTAATTCATTTTATTCTAGTGGTAGTCACAAAAAAGATCATAAAAAAGAAAAATCAAGTGGAAAAGATGCAAAGAAAAAAAAGAAATAATTGTCGAATGAATATATTTTCTTTTTTTAAATAAATAAATAAATAACTCGTTTTTTTTTCTTGTTCTTTATCATTTACTTAAAATATATGATTATCATAGGATAATTATCATTATATTTAAATAGGGCGGAGTTTAACGATCAATTCATTTGAATAATATCAATACAGAACACAACTGATCGATCTAATGAAATAATAGACTCTTATAATATGAGAAGTGTGCGTGTGTGTTTGAGAGATGGCATCTTCCTCACGGCGAATTTCTTTCGGTGTATATTCAGTCTGTTTCCGAGACAGGACACACATAGATATGAATCGAAAATATCCAATTGATGAATGTTAGTCAGCTGCTAGTCTCTATGTGTCAGGGTACATGTTTCGTCGGCAATATACTTTCACCTTCTTTTTCTTTTGTTTTTTTTTTTACCCATAATTACAAGTAAAAGAGATAGAGACACTCATCGATCTCTCTTTATGTCAAATATATATGCACTTTGAGTTAAGAAATGGGTGGGAGGGTCTTGTCAAAGAAATGAACAGTTTTAATGATTAATTCATATTATATGTACAAGGTTTTGTGTGTGTCAATGGTAGTTTTTAAAAGCGTGAAACATATGTACTTAAAATAGGATTCAAGAACAGACTAAATCATTTAAAAAGAGAAAATTTTTTTCAGTTTAAATTTTCACACCTATTTATAAAACATATATAACTAAAAAGAAATCATGCAACATTAGGATTAGTTTTGTACATCAACACGCAGATGTTTCGTCGTCTTTTTTTTGTGTGCATCAATTTATTATCTTGAACTCGCGTCAAAGTAAAATAACAACAGAATATAATTGAAACAAACTGTTCGCGTTGTTGTTCCGCTAAGTGTCTATCTATATCTCGGTAGATGTAACACCCATAACTACCCATCTGTCTGTCACTCGTTTCCTTAGTTCGTTTCTTTTACACGTCAATAATGTGCAGCACACATCTAGTATAGAGCCAAAAAAAAGAAGACGAAGGAGAAGAATGTGTTAGAGTCGGTAACGCCCACCCTAGGGCATACGTATATGGCTCATTTCTATCAAGAGAAGAAGCCATTTCTTTTCACAAATGACCTAATTATCATTTTATTAAAGAGAGAAAATGAATAACAATAGAAAGAATAAGAAAAAAGTAACCCATAGTCTAGGTGATAATTCTCATAAGGAATGTCTTTTTCTTTCAATCATTTTTATAAATTTTGAATTAATATTGCGTAGGATTTATAAATTCGTTCATGGGTGACAGTTGCATTCGTTCGTTCGCCTGTCGATTAACTGTCATCTAATGGACTCGCACTCTCACTCATCGTCTCGAAAGTGATTTCATTTATATACATATATACATACATACATATAGATATGTAGTCATAGTATACCTGTATAGTATGTCACATTCGTCTCTTTTCTCATATTTTTTTTTTACGTTCTCGATTAATTCAATGATTGATCATATATATAGATAAACAAATATCAACGCTGTCAAGCAAGCAAATATAACCGACATAATGAGAATGTTTCTTTTTTTTTGTGTGACATTTAGAAAAAAAGAAAAGAAAAACTTTCTTATTATTTCTATAGAATTTTTCCTTCATCAATCTATTTGAAATATTTAATTGCGGAATTATTTTTTTATTTTTTGATAATCATCATTTACTAATATATGTTCTATATTGTTCAATATCGACCTATTCATTTGGCAAACAAAAAAAAGAAAGCTAAAATGCTCCGTAGGTGGTCTATAAGATGATAAAGCATGTATATATATATATAAACACGACAAGAACTCGAAACTGTTGCATCATTCATCATGTTTTATTTCTTCAAACAAATATGCGCGTGTTAGATCGAAATGCCGCATAATAATTCTTCTTGATTAACACACTAAACATTAAAACAAAAATGTATTCATTATTTTCTCTTAATCATCAAAATCAAGGATACCCATAGCAAAGAGAAGTCGAGAGGTCACATTCTTTAAGTTTGAAAAATTTTCTACTCTTTACAGTGAAACTTCACTGATTTATTGTATTTGTTTGCTTACCTATACCCAAAAAACACGCCCAGTTCTTTCTAGATCCAGTTAACTTCAGCAAAAATTTTCCAATCAATCTACTGAGTCATTGACTTTTCTCTCTCGTTTTATCTTCAATGCCGGCGACCTCGGGACATCGCTTATCAAAATCATTTTATATTTAATAAACAAAAACTAATTAATATTGATTAAGCAAATATTGACTGTAATATAACAGAAAACTAATCATGTTGATGTCAATTGTCGTTGTTTTTCTTCTTTCTTTTTTATTCCAATCAGATAACGTCATTC
Source organism: Rotaria sp. Silwood1 (assembly GCA_905250075.1). NCBI lineage: Eukaryota > Metazoa > Rotifera > Eurotatoria > Philodinida > Philodinidae > Rotaria > Rotaria sp. Silwood1. The sequence goes on along the minus strand of CAJNOP010000004.1, from coordinate 3,392,625 downwards.
TCATTTATCATTGGGCAAAAATGCACATATTATCAATCGACCAATCCAATTGTATATATCAGTCCAAACAAAAAAAAGGAAGAAAAAAGAAAAAGAAAAAAATCGAGAGTGTTCGTTTGACGAGCGCGAACATCTTCTATGTCTTTTTTTCTCTCGCATGAATGCATTTATCTGATTAGTCGTTATATTACGATAGGAAAAAAGGAAGAAAACCAGAACATACACATATACATACATATACGAAACACAAATTGCCTTGTACACCGAGCCAAAAGAGAGAGAGAGAGGTGAGTAATAGAAAAAAAATCTAGATGAATGCATATCTTGTCATAAGAATCTTGCTCTTTTGCCATATTACTATTCGCTCTTCATTTTTTGCTCATATATAGAAAAAAAAAAAAATAATATGCTGTTGTTATCTATTCTACCGGTCAACGCGTGTAACTTGTAGTTTCAACAAAAGATCCTATCGAAGACAAGATATATGAGCGAGGAAAAAAAGAAAGATATTTGCGGATCTATCAAAAATTAAGATAAATCCGTTTCATCATCATTCTTACATTCTTTATTCGATTAGACAACAACAAAAAAAAATAATATCTATTCATGGATACATTCGAATTATCATCATCGTCATCAAATAATAATAATAATAATACTAATAACAATACACATCGTAATACATGGTCTAATTATCCTACAGAATGTTATCCAACAAGTGTAGACTATTATCGACCATATGGAACAGCACGTAAGTTTAACAAATAAAAAAATATTTCAATTAATTTTCTTTTATGTTTAGCTCTAACATCACTTCCTTGGGTCGAATCAAGTAAATATTCCGTTGCTAATTGGTCAACTCAAACATCATCTACATTTCCTTATACATCTTCTCATCCTGCACCTCCACATGCTCATACAAATTTTATGTCAACAACGAATCCATCATCATCATCAACAACAACAGCATTTGGTCAACCATATTATCCTCCAACACCACCAAAAGATATTCCACATGATTCATTACTTGATACATCAAGTAAACAACATGATTTACTTAATAATAAAAATTATCATCAACATAATCATCATCATCATCATCATCAAAATTTATTTCCTAATACAACATCACCAACAACAAGTGCAGCGGCAGCAGCAGCAGCATATCATCATCATAATTGGGGACATGTACTTAAAGATTCTGCTGCGTTTTGGTCAACTATGAAATCACCAACAGAATCATCAGGAAAACTTTCAAATTCAAATACAAAGAAAAAACCTAGTCAAGGTTTATTAGAAAACAAACATAATTTTTCTTATTGTCTGTTTTTTTTTCAATTTATTCTTTTTTTAGCTGAAGGTCGTGAATGTGTTAATTGTGGAGCTAAAGCTACACCATTATGGAGACGTGATGGTAATGGTAATTATTTATGTAATGCTTGTGGTCTTTATCATAAAATGAATGGACACAATCGACCATTGATTAAACCCAAACGACGTTTAGTATGAAAAAATATTTTTCCAAAAAATTCAAATTTTTCTTTCTATTTTTTTAATCATAGTCAACAGTTAAAAAAACAGGTGTTCATTGTTCAAATTGTAACACAAGTACAACAACATTATGGCGTCGAAATGGTCATGGTGAAAGTGTTTGTAATGCTTGTGGTTTATATTATAAATTACATAAGGTAATTTCATTAAAAAAAAAAAAGAAGTCAAAAGTGTGTGTGGATGTATAGAATTTACATGATGAACTAATTTAAGGATAGAATTCTTTCTTTTTCTTCTTTTGCTGTGTCCATGAAAGTACACATAATTATCATGATCAATCGTAAACGTGTTCAAATTCATTCATTGTATTAAATACGTGACAAATTCGATTAGAGAAAAAGAGTAAGATTTGAGACATTGTCCACATACATCATCATCATTATTATCATCATGATGATATTCAATTGAAGAAGATGAACCGTTATAATAGACGAAGAAAAGAAAAACAGAAAGTGTGAAAACGAAAGTATCTGTTTTTTTTATCTGACGTAATAACAAAATTAGAATTCTTAATAGAAGATAAACATAAAGTTTTGTTATTCTTTATTATGAATTTCTTTTCTTTTTTCGAAATTGATTATTTTATTTTATTTTTTGATAATATAGGTAAATCGTCCAATAACATTAAAAAAAGAGAACATACAAACACGTAATAGAAAACCAAATACAAAACGTAGTGGTAGTTTACTTGCAAGTAGTTCATCATGTAGTATTAAAGATAAAGATCCATTTCCTTATGGACTTTTAATGAAGAATGAACAAGCATTAAATGGTTATCATGCTCAAGCAGCTGCTGCAGCTATGGCAGTTAACAGTGCATCAACATCATCATCGCCATCATCATCATCAGTTTATCATCAATCTCAACAAGCAGCATATGCAGCTGCAGCAGCACTTCATCCCTTGTTTTCATCATCAATGTTATCATCTATCGGTACTACAACGACAGGTACATCATTATCATCATCATCAAATTCGTCATCACCAACAAAATCATCATATATGACAAATCAACAACATCATGTGGGAGTTTATCCTCCGTACTTTTAACAAAAAAAAAAAAAAAAAGAAAAAGAATAGTTTTGACGAGTGTCACTATAGAAAAAAAAATATTTGTCTTATTTTTTTATTCGTTTTCTTTTCTTCTCTCTTTTTTGCTTTTTCTTATTCTATAGAAACATTTTTTTTTCGCATGTTGTACATTGTGTTTGTTCTACTTATATCAAAATCTTGTTTTTTTTTCTTTCGTTTTTTCTTTTTTTTCTTTTCGATCTTATTTCTATTAATACAGCAGCAACAGATCGTGCCTGAAGCTCTCTATAATTCTAATTCCACACAAGGAAAAAAAATGAAGAAAGATCAATATCACTAAATATGCAAGCTGTTATAGATTTCTTTTTAACCGTTAAGCGATCATCACTAGTAACATGAATATCCATCTATCTATTTATCGATCTATCTATTTTTTGTCGCCCGAGGACACACCATCTTTATCTTCTCCTCCTTATACGACATTACCTTTTTTTTTTTCTTTTCATTAAATCACCTAGGTAAACATCACCATATGGACACGGTTATGGTTGAGTTCATTAGCAATAGTATATAGAAAATCGAAAGACATGACAAAGGCGGGGCAAGTCAATCGAAATATAATCATGTTAAAAAGAACTTGTATATCTATTAAAATCAAATTTAAAATGAATACTTTCTAAATTTGAAGTTAAATATTGTACATAGGTGAAAATTTCAAATCGAAATAATCATTTGCACTGTTGTCGGCATCATTTTTTAATAATTTGAATTTTTATTACTTAATATCTACAATTTATTACGTGCTGTGTATTCTCAACATGAATGTGCTAACAAGAAATACAGAACCGATAATCGATATTATTTGTTTGATGATGCGCTTCTCTTTTTTTCTCTCATTTTTTTTTATTCTATCATTATCAACTAAATTCATCATCAAGGATAGTTTGGCATGTTCGCGTCAGTTATTATACACCAGCCGCGCTACTCATTCAAGTTCTTCTTTTTTTTTATTAGATCAAACAAATTTTAGTTTCAATTTCACTACTAACATCACAGATTGTATTTTATTTTATTCATCGGCAGGGTGTGTGTGTGTGTGTGTGTTTATCACTATCTATTTTCTCTTTTATCCTTTTTGTCTTTAAAAAGTGAAAAAACGAAAGACTATATACAACACGACACCATCTGTAAAGTTGACTTTGACCTGAAGGCAATTGAACACGACACCATTAAGACTAGCATCATTGACAATAGTTAACACATGCAAACCATTGAGTGACAAAATCGCATTTATCTCTTTTTTTGTTTTTTTTTTGTTCTTGTTTGATCTTCTTCTTTTGACATCTAAACACAACAGAATTGATGTGCTTCAATGAACATGAACTATCGAATAAGAGAATAAACCCCAATAGTTCATTATCGTTGACACATCTACTGTCTATATATATATATATATGGATGGGAAAGAGATAACGAATGGATACAATGCTAGTCATGTGAAAGAAAGACAAAAGAATGTGTCAAAATTATGTATTTTTAAAAAAAAATAGGTGATATAATATTGTTTCGTCAATTAAATGAATACAATTCAATATTCATGCGTTGTTTTTCTTTCAACATAGAAAGTTTTATAAATACTTTCAACGAAAAAAAGAAGAAAAAGAAATTTCGTTTTTGTGAATATATACATTATGTTTCGATAATAAATGAACTATTAACTGACATAACTAAAATTATGCCATATGTGTATCAATCAATAAAAATTTTTACACTTTACATATATATATATATGTATAACGTCAAAAAGTATTTTTATTTTGTTTATGCGTGAATATAATTTTCTTCAACCAAAGTCACATGTTTAATATTCATGCTGAGCAATTAGCTAGAATCTTTTCAGCAATATAAACATTGCCGTTGTATGTTCAATTCATTAGTACCCAACGGCGATGTATACTTATCGTCGATCAGTATTCTGTTAGTAGATAATGGTCATGCAATTCCATTGAGATTGGGTGGAGAAAAAAAATATAGATTGGAATCAAAAAAACATCATGCAGATAGTTGCTCTGGAAATACGTCATACAATAATGACGATGATGATGATGATGATGAACAGATTGATCCCTGAAGAACTATTGTTTTATTTCTTTTCTTTTTTCGATAAAAGAAGAAAAAAACGATTTCCTTTTTTTTTTTTATTCTTATCATATACTTCGATTTTTTTTTCAAGTAATTAGCTGTTCTTTTCTAATAATGATGAGTGAAGTCGAGTGTAAGACAAGATAAGAAACAAGACAAAAAAAAGAAGACTTAGGAATAGTCTGGTTGACGAAACGTGACGGAATGCATTCATTTTGGATATAGAAGCGGCTATACTTTGATCATTGATTGTACAGAATGTGTTCTGTCTATCAAAAATAAATCAAGCATATTTTGATGTATCTTTGTTTGACGTGTAGCACTTTTTTCTGTTTGGTAAGCATAAATGTTGAACTGTTGTCAACAGTATTTTTGATCAAGATATAAGAATATGTCAAATTATTTAAGTTTTATTATATTATTGGAAAAATCTTTGACATGAATAGAATTGAAAAATTGTGTAATGTTAAACTTAATATTTAACAAGATAATTGCATTACAACGAGTGACTCATAAAATATCATACTGTTAGTATTTTTGAATTTTCTCTTCTATGATCTCCTTAATTGAAACCTTATTTTTCTGTCAAAATATAGTATTTAAATTCTTTTTCAATGCATATAAGTTTCCACTAAATATAATCATAGAGTAAAGTTAAGTACAGAATGTTTTATTTCGTCTATCAACATGACATTTGTTGTTGTATGAGCTCAATTTACAGCTTCAGTTAATTCAGTTCATAAAGTATAATCTAGTGAACATAAATCAGATGAATTTTGTATAGTCAACGGTTCTTCAAGATACATGCAGAAAAATGATCAGCATACCATCTTTGGCTCAGATGATGTCTACAGATACGTCGAGCTGTTTCCTAACAGTTTCTTGCGGGATTTTTAGATATATACCATACACTTTTTCGCTCGACCATCAGTAGAAACGTTGAAATACCGATGATAACCTTTACAGTTTTTGGCTTTAGTTATAAACAACTGTAAGAAGTGCTTTTTCTCTAAAGTCGAATTAGTTATTAGAAAAAATTCAACTCAATGGAACAGAAAACAATATCAGAGTATATTTTACTTATAACCAGTTTTTCTCATAATCAGGACTCGCTTGAACTCTGTGGCTAGTGCAGACAGTTCAAATGTATCAATCTTATCAGAGTGTATCGAAAACAACTCAATGCTGTCAACTTGAACAGACTTCAAAAATATTTACCCGTCTCAGTACACTACTCTATGATACAAAACTTTCAACAAAAACCACAGGTAGTTATCCCATGGGGAGCTACAAGAAGAATACTATTGGTGTATTTTTCTGCATCTATCTTCCAAAATGGGCAACATAAAAAAAACGAGGATTTCAATCAAGGGAAATACAGAATTAAAAATTCAAAAACATCAATAGTGAAATTCCTTACGAGTCACGCGTTAGATTTGATATGACTGAAAAATATTCGAAATTTTACCTTAGAGGGAAATCATTTTATTTTCCTTTCAATAGTTATTAGATAAGCTTTTCAATAATTGATTTGTGTATTTTTAATGAAGATGACACAATCAACTGGGAAGATCGAAGAACTGTCTAGTATTCTACAAATCAATCAAGTGTCCTGGAATCCTGAAAACTGGTTCCATCATGATTAAGCAATTTATTGTACTTAAGAAGGGGCACAGAAATGAAAAGTGGTAGTGTTTTACTAAAAGAATTCGTTTTTTATTAAAATTCATCTGCAGATAATGATGAACTATATGACAAAGCAATCGAATCTATGGGAAGAAAACTGAATTGTCAAAAAGATGAACATCTATGATAGTGACGAAAAAAACATTGATGTTTGTATCGACGTTTATGATGTTTGGTACCAACATTGCGTTCCATTCTAGTGTCACTAGCAACAAGCGAATGTATTCTTAGAGAAATTGATCAGATTTTAGAAATAGAAAAACACCTAGTGAATCCTGAATTATTTACTTTTTTTGTGAAAGAAACTCAACAGCATACTCTTTCAGATGAAAAAAAAAAGTTTGAAAACCATATTTTGACTATGGAAGTATCTATCAGATGTCGAGTATTACCTGATCAGGTTCGATTGTGAAAAGTTGTACCCGTCTAGGACACTAGTGCTTTCTTGCTAATTGTGAAGTAATCGATAGGTTCTTTTTTTCAAACATTTGGATTCTAAATTCCAAAAATCTAAATTGTGAGTCTTAGAGGAATGGAAGTCGATTAATAATTACTCTATTGATCCTATTCTAGTGGTAAACTTTTGAGATCGCTTATTGTAGTAGGAGAGAATTCAAAATGTCGATTATGTACTACTTAAACAACCATATGTCGGATATATCTGATGGGAAGTGGATTCATCAGGATAACAATAAATAAAAGCATGAGATTATGGATTCATCCTCCTACATTAACTACGGAATTGTATTGAATACAGCAAAGTCTCGAAACTTTTACAAAATATTCCCTATTGGGAGATTTTTATCTATGAGAGATGTCAATATGGATCTCAACGCAATGAAAGAAAAAGTGCAGAGATACACGTTTCTTTACTAGTTTTGAACTAATCAAAAATCATTCTCTATGTTGGTTATCTTTCTTCATTCGAGTATTTCGAACACTTTTCAACAGAATACAAAACTTTGCTTTGTTTCACAAAGTCCTAGATTTATTGTTTTGGTCTCGATGTATGAGGATTCGATGAGCACTGCTGTACAAATTATTCAAATATATATTCATTTGGTTTTATTACGTTAGAACTTTTGGATTTTCTTTGAATATTTTGATTTTGCCTTGTGTGCTAGTCATTTAACCCTTTGAGGACGGGTGGGTGATATTTGTCCCATCTATTTTTCAGTACAGAAAATGTTTGTTCTATGTTAAACTGTTACAATCTTTAAGGTAAATAGGTCACCTATCTGCCACCTGATGCAGGTCTTTTCTCTCTTTCTTCCTGCTACTATATACTGACGAATGATTTCTTTCTCTCTTCTCTCAATGCATTATCATCAGGTTTTTATCTCATCATTTGAAGCCAAATACGACAGTCTGATTGAAGAACCATTTTCGATTGAAAAACAATTCCGTCCTCAAAGGGTTAAATATTCAAGCTTTCAGCTTATTCATATTGTGATGAACTATCACCACTGATAGTATCATTAATGAATTGAAGTTTTTTTCGTTTAATTTAACATGTTCTGATGTCATTTTTTTCCGTGATATGTACAACTATAACAATCCATGAACAACAGTTTTTATGCATTAACAAAAAATGATGAAGATGGAAGTGATACATGTCCTTTCGGCAGAAGTCATTTCGTAGGATCGAGACCTTGTGTGATACTAACAAGAGGCGTGAAAAATTCAGGAGAGACAATTGCTACCACTTGTAGTGTTAGTGCGCTGCTGATACTGTTCGGAAGTATGCAGAAGATTTTGAGTACTGTCTAAAGAGTTAAACTAATTTACTCACATCTGACAGTGCCATCTATATGTAGAGAATGTTCTATTCATGTATATTCATGTTGTACTTGAACCAGCTCCTTTCTAGTTTTTATCCTCTATATCATCTATTATTGTCGCTAATCATAAAATTTGTCACTATCGTCGCTAATTTATCCATCTAAAGACTGGATAGCAGCAAGAGTGCTAGCACTAATAATAATAATACTAATATTAATAATAATAATAATAATCATAAACAAACAAAAAAGAATAAGGACGAGTCGCACTACTTGATAACAAAGAAAAACACGAATTCAAAAACAAAAATAATATTTTCTTCAAAGCCAGTGAATTTGACTGTTTGACTGTCAAAATTTGAAAGAAGAATAAAATTTTTTTTCATTCGGTCTATAGAGATACCATACAGACAAAAAGTATTAGAATGATATTATCAAGGCGATTTTATATGTAAGTCAAACGGAAAACGTGTCGTAGAGAAAGCAAACGGGGGTAACTATTATTCATATTATTTCATGAAAACTCTTTCGTTTTTTACTTTTAATTTTAGACATTAATTGTCTAACCCAATGAACTTTCATTACTCGACATTTATCAACGATACGACGTTCCGTCCACAAAATCGTCATTCAAAGTAATATAAAAATTTTTCTTTTACTTTTTGTTATTTTAAATCAAGGAAATTTTCTGAGCATACAAATAGACTCCTATATACATTTAAGTGTCCCATCAGCTACGATAGTTCAGTTCTTTTCTTCTCATATAACCTCAATCGTATACAAGAAAAATATAATATTTTGTATTTATTATTGTATAAGCATAATGCTAATGAATTTTTTTTAAAAGTTCTACCTCTTATAAATAAAGAGATTTATTTTTGAAGATCTTTCTTAGAATCTGTTAATTACAAATGCATCTTTGATTAGGAAAATCCTCGACAAATTTCTTAATGTACAACAGACAAAATCTCAACAAAAACAAACAATCATCATAATACATGTACTAGGACTGGTATACAATTGAGGCTATAGGAGAAAAGGTAATTGAGGTATCCCAGATGATTGGGTTCTCTCTTATATATAACGAATAATCGAAAGGTAATTAGATAAAATGTTGATTCATTTTTCAGCTTTTGTTAAGAAATCTGCAGCAATTCAATAACATTCAGTTATTAATGATAATTTTTGTGTTCTTTCCGAATAGGAATTCTGCTTGAAAAGTTATGAGTCGACCTTCCAGTAATCCGTACATTAAGTTAGGATAAAGTTTAACGCGTCAAAAATTATCCAAAAATATAAGTGAAAATTATTTCTAATACAGCAATTGAAAGAGAAAACTCTTCTAAATAAAATGATATTGTACTGATTAGTTAGCTCTAATAGATTTTGAAAGTGAGCTTAAATATTTCTGAAACTTTTTCCATTCTTATATTACTTTGTAGAAAACACTTTGACCTTTAATTCTATGCAAAAAATTGGTCATACAGCATATGCAGTAAAAGCACCTATGCTAAGAAACTTCTCTAGATGTCAAATCGCTTTTCAACTGAGACAATGTTCATTTGATGAGTACTAGTGCATGAATAAAGGTCTTACGAGAGAACGTTTTCAACTGTCAAATCTCTTTTGAGTTCGGACTTTGTGCATAAGATAGACCCTCGTGAGGTATGAAAGACTTCAAAAGATCAAATCCCCTTAGGCCTTCTGTTTAGAGTTATAGGCATTTTACTGGAATTTTAGCCTAGGACATGGTACCTACGAACAAATTGAATGGCGGCGTTTCAGTTTGAGATTTTTCCTACAAACAGGTCTATTGATGGTTAGAATACTCTGAAAATTTCAGCTCAAAAGAACATTTCCTTTCCGAGATATTAACGTCCCAAAAATGACTCATATTGGACAACCAATGTTAGGATTTCCTGCTTTTTAGGACGTTAATATCTCGGGAAGAAAATGTTCTTTTGAGCTGAAATTTTCAGAATATTCTAACCATCAATAGACCTGTCTGTGGGCAAAATCTCAAACTGAAACGCCACCATTCAATTTGTTCGGAGGTACCATGCCCTAGGTTAAAATTCCAGTAAAATGTCTATAACTCTGAACAGAAGGTCTAAGGGGATTCAATCTCTTGGAGTCTTTCATATCTCACAAGAGTCTATCTTATGCACAAAGTCCGGACTCAAAAGGAATTTAACAGTTGAAAACGTTCCCTTGTTAGTAAAATCAGTTGAACCTGCAACTAGTATCGTCTTTTTGAAACAGTTAATGTATAAACAATATTTGCTTGTACATCAGAAGATTTCGAATATTGAATATCACAAGATAAAGAATACTAGAAAAACTAATCTGATTGAGAACTTTGTTCATGAAAAGTTTGAAGTCAAAATTCGATGAAAAACCTAGTATAACTTGGAGATTTCAAGAACGATAGCCCGAAAAATCATACCATTCTAGACTTTTCTATTACTCATCAAATGAACCACAAGAGATTTCCGCGTATAGTAACAAAAAACGACGATTCTTTCATAACTTTTAAATCAGAAGACTTGCAAAAATTTGGAATCCACAATATTTGAAAAGAACACAAATTTTTGATACAAACTGAATATTTTTCAAACTTCTGTAGGCTTCTGGAAAGGCTAAAAAATAAATAAACATTTTAATCTAATTACTTTTCGATCACTCGTTATATATATATATATATATTTAATAATTAGTTTCAACGAAGACGCACACTGTGATAACGAGGTCAACTTGATCTTGGAAAAAAACCACAATCAACATTTGATCGATCAATCAACAGAAAAATTTTTATACCAAGTGCCACAAAGGTATTTATTTGAAATGTCTAATTCTTGTATTAAAATTAATTATACTTCAACATTCATTCAATGCATGCTCACTATTTTCTATCTATATATATAAATATGTCTGTGCACTTGAAGCTTTGTTTAAATGAATGATTAATTTTCGTATGATTTTATTTATTGAAAGTGCCCTCGTCAAGCAAACTGATCAATATTATTTTATGCCCATACGAGAACGAAATTCAACAATGGCTTTAACTGGAAATAATTGTAAGAAGAAATTTAAAAAAAAAATAATATTTAAGTATGAAATAGATGTCTATAGTTCACGAACCTTTTTTTCTCTTGTGATTGGTTGTTAAGAGAATCATAGAAACTTGATTTTTTTTTATTTAGGTTAAAAAGAAAACAAATAAAACTATATTACTTACAGGTTTTGTTTTTAAAATGGGAATTTTTCTTTTGGAGGATTTTCTATAAATTTGATAAATTTTAAGATAAACAGACAATAATAAATGATTTATCAGATAAATTTTCAACAATAGAAATGTGAACTTTGCTAATGATGATTAACTATTGAGTGACTCTTAGTTTATCTTATAAAAAAACTTCATCATGTGATAGCTTATATATAAGATAAAATACTATATTAAATAGGCTCTATTAACATGAGACAAAAGTCAAAAGGATTCATCTTCTAGAATTTACTTCTTCAATAATGAGTATTTTAGTGAGTATTCTTACAAAGTAATGTACTCACTCTGAGATCTGTTGGAAAAATCTACTTCCGAATTCAAATATTACAAAACAAATAGAGAATTTATGAAAATACTCATAGTTCAAGAAGAAAGATTCATAGATATGAATCCTTTTTGTGATTTTATCTCGCTGCAATACGACTCACCTAATAAGGTAAGATTCATTTGAAAAAAAATTTATCACTTAGTGAAATTTTCTCATTAGTTGCCTTTCCTAATACGGTGTCATTATATTCAGAATTCATTTCAATTAATAGAATTTCAAATATTCAATTTATTGTAATCTTCCATGAGCTAATCTAGAAAAAAAAATACCCTGAAGTTACAACTAGATTATACTGATCCAGATTGAGTCACAATAAAAGAAACAAAGAATGTTTCAAAGAAGATGAATCAGAATCATCCGTAGGGCACGCAAGTATCAGAGTTTAATATTTTAATGAATTCTTATTCAAAAAAGAAAACATTAAGGAATTATATTTTATAAACAAAAAAAAACATCTACGCAATGTATAATAAAATAGTTTTAGACATTTTGAATAAGTTCTTTTTGGGTGTTCATTTTCTTTTTGGTCTCAAAGACCATCATCAACATCTGTTCAATTAATATTTAAATATTCTATTTGCAAAATGACATTTCTTTAACAACTTCCACAATAGTTAACATATTAATCTTGTAGAAATTTTTCTTTTGTATAAATCAACTTGTAAATAAATAAAGTATAAGCGAGAATAATGTTTATACAGCAAGAGAGTATCAATGTTTTGTAACTCGAACGTTCTTTGCTTCCTCAATTGATTAATTGTTTTTGAATTCGGTTTCTGTGCATAAGATTGAATCTAGTCAGATAAGTAAAACATCAAAAGCAGAAGTCTGCTGAGACTTTTCGCCCAAAGTTATACGCATTTTATGCTCGGATAAGGTAAATACTAACAGATCAAATAATGATATTTTTCGTATAGACACATATATTTGTTAGTAGAATGTGCTAAGAATTTTAGCTTAAAAGAATATTTTCGTTTCCGAGATATTAAACTCAAAAAAAAAAGAAATAGGGAATTCGAGGATTTAGAGAAACATAAGTGATTTTTGGGACTTTAAAAATCTTTGAGTTTTTTCATAATTCACTACAGTCTACTTTATTATCTCAAATTCATTTTAGTAACTGATAATTCATCATTATTATTATCATCCAATCTTCAGCATCCATCCACATTTAATCTATTTGATGATACACCACTAAATTATTTTTCATCCTTAACATCGACTATGAATTTATCTGATAGAACAACAGTGAAAATATCCAATACAAATAATAATAATAATAATAATAATTTAACTGATGCTGAACTTGCTGCTTTATTTGTATCATCTATGATTGCAACAACACCCTTAACACAAACACCAACAACAGCAAATAATTCAATTGATAATATAAATAATAATAATAATGAACTATCAACAAATTCATTAGATGATGTATTTTTAAATCAAGTGACTGATTTAACATATTGTTCATCACCATCATCAAAAATTATTGATAAACAACAAACAATAGGACCTCCACCTGGTTTTGAAAATTTTCTTTTTAATTCCTCATCAACATCGGATTTACTTGTTTCAAAAACAACGAATAATAATCCAACAATATCATCAATTAGTAATGCTCCTGTGGACACAACAGTTTCTTCTTCAGATACAATTAATTTTAGTCAGTTATTAAAATCGACAAGTGTCGGTAAATATAAAATGCTTGTCAAAATTATTTCATTAGTAGATAATTTTATTTTGTATATAACTCAAAAAATGAGATGAGTTAAAATAATCTGTTTTTTTTTTTATCGTTAGATTATAATCTGTAGTCTTTTGTATAGTGATAATAAAAAAGTTCTAGGCCATTCTATTGATATATTTAGTTTTTATTGACGACACAATCGCAGCAGGTCGTTTTTCATCCTTTCAAAATTATTCAACCATTTTTTTTTTTTATTAATGCAAATTGATGTGTGCCTGTTCGAAGATGAAATTTTCTTTATTAAAAATGATTCAATAGAACAAAGCATGCTTTACATAATTAATAGTTTTTATTGTCGTTTATTGCATATGGCTTTAATAACAATGTTTGTTTGGTCTATATCGAAAATTTTCAATAATAAAATGACAGAAAACTTCTTTTTTTTCTTCCTCACATGATGTTTAGCTATTTTATTGTTTAATATAGCATAAATAAGAGCACTAGAAATTGCATGAGATATTCTAGTTTTATGAATACTCAATGTTGAAAAATTGTGTTTATTGTCTTTCATGCGTATACAAGAATCACAAATAGATTTTGTCGGTCTCATTCATACATGCATTGAAGAGGATGTAAAAAGTTATTTTAAAACTGTAAATTTTGAGGAAATCATTTTCTGTAGAAAAATTCTAATATTTCAAATCAAAACCAATTATATCACTTTAGTTACAAATATAATTAATAGTTCTTAGAAATTCACATTTATAAAACAATTGTTTATACGTTCATTCATGCGTGAATTGAGATACTGATAAATATTGTCATCAATCACCTTGTTTTTGTTGGCAACTTTCGTTATAGGTCAAATAAATCTTGTACTTTGATCTCTTACATAAACGAAAGCTATAATAAAATGTACTTATTAAGTAGAGTGTTATTTGTGCTAATGAGTCATATATTATAGAAAGAAAATTTCAATTTAGAATAGACTTGCAACAATTTGCCAAAAATAAGCAGTTGAATAATTTTAGAAGGATGAAAAACATTATGCTATTATTTTGAGATATTCACAAACAAAAAACTAAAATAAAACAATCTACTGTTTGAAAAATTTTTGTTTTACGAAGATTTTTTTCATTTTATTTAATATTTAGATACACAACAGCAACAACAATCAAACGTTGGTAATGCTGGAAATATTCGTTCATCATCATCATCATCTCATTCGCCATTTACATCCGATGAACAATCTTTATTTTTTCCAATGTCTACTCATTCATACTCATCAGCATCATCATCATCATCAATTCTTCATGCAACAAGTCAGATTTTTTCCACTAATACACCTCCTTCAACCACGACAACAACAACAACTAATTCTGCTGCTAAGCCGCATATACCCAATAGTCTTTCATTATATAATAATAATCATTTATCACCATCATCTCTTGTTACATTTAGTACAACAGATAATCCTATATTAACCACAACAGTTGAAAATGAAAAGAAAATAACTGATAAAACAATCACACCAAGTCATATATTTGCATCAACAAATTCATTCTTTAGTAATGAATCTACAGGTAAATAAAAATAAAACAAATGAATATTAACACGGAAGTTTCAAAGAATAAATGAATATAAGAGAAAAATCATTTTAATTAACTAGTTTTCTTTTAATCACATAGATTTTCGACAACAACAGTCATTACAAGTTTTAAGTTGCGGTTTTGTGTTTTCTTTCTTACACACTTTAGTAACCGAAATTAAAACTAGATTCCAGTGTGACAATTTCTTAGCAAAAAAAGAAAGGCAGTAAATAAGATTAGTAAAAATGATTTAAGAGAGAGCCTCCTTAGATATCCCTTTCCGATTGCAATGATTTTTTTTACCTATAGAGAGTACATCGTGTTCTGATAAGACTCCTAAAAAGACTTGAGTTCCTATTTATATTTGATTAAGCTATCGAATTTTTGTAGAGACTCGAAGTTTTCCAAAAAACTCACATTTTCGAATTCGAATTATGACACTTTTTCAAGCTATAGACTCTTTCTCATGGACGGTGTGTACAACATGCATTTTGAAACCTTTATATCTTGAAGAGACTTTATTCAAAACTTCTGGTTTATGTCATGGAAATTATTCTAATTGAGTTCTCTATGTGCGTAACGTTTCAGATCAAAATTCGAAAATATGAATTTTTCGAAAACTTGAAGCCTCTAGCACAAAATTTGATAGCTTAGTTAGGTCTCAATGAAAACACAATGCCTTTTGGAGGTTTTTATTGGAATACTATGTAGTATGTATAGACAAAGACAAGCGATTGAAACCTGAAAGAAACATAAGAGAAGGTTCTCTCGTTAGACTAGAATACATTTTTGAATATTTCAAACAGCGTTCTATTAAATTTTTGTATCGATAAACGATTATATGATAAACATCGACGATGTTAACTATTGATACCTAGATTCGTTGCGGTTGTCGTTTGATCGATATAAAAAGCATATCATTATCTAATTCTAACTTGCAGAAATACTCACGAGGATATATATCCAACTGTCAGATGCTATTTGATCCCATCTTTTGACTAAGAAAAACCTAAAAGACTTCGTGCCCATGACATTCCTGAACGGAAATGTGGTTGTCACATAGCTATGAGAGAATGGAAGGTTGAATGTGGGTGTGGATGTTATTGTCGGTCAAAAGAAGACACACCCATACTCAAGTAGGCGTTATTAGTAATTAAGCACTGGAGAACTAAGTATTTTACTAGGAAAAACACCTAATAGAGAAAAAAGAATTTTACTTGCAAAAAAAAATGATCTTTTTTTACTCAAGAACTAGGTTTTTTAGGTGATAAGATCCATTAGATTTCAAAAAAAAAAAAGATTTTGAAACACCTGTAGCCTTCTAATATAGGATGGTTTTCTATTAAATCGAACAGTAGTGAAAAATCTAAAAAGAAAAAAAAAATCTGTTCGAAATGCAGACACAAATAAGACAAGTTGTTTTTTTTCATTATCTTTGAAAAAAAACTCTCGTCTATTCGAGACTGTTTAGTTTTAAATATTTTATATAAAAGTAAAAGTAAAACTAAAAAGGACATGATACTTCCACATTTCAGTTTCAAAATGATCGTCATTAACGAGTCTTTTAATACAAAATCTATACAAATAATTTAGATTTTACTCTATCGAAACCAACAACAAATAAAATTTCAACAACAAATCATCAAACATCAATTACGGCTCGTACATCATCATCATCAACTTCATCATCAACTTCATCATCAATCGATGAAGCACTTATACAATTATCACAACAACAACAACAACAGCAACAACAGATACAAAATGTTAATAAATTATTTAATGATGAACCTATATCAATATTTAATTATCCATCATTACCATCAAAAACAACTATGGATAAAGAACAACAAGCTGTTCATGATAATATTAATCTTCTTGCATCAATGGCAACTGCATCAACACCAATTACATCAGAATCAACATGGCAACAACCACTAACATCAACATCATTAGATTCAAATATTAATTTAAAACGTAAAATGCGTACAATGATGCTTCAACAACAACAATCAAGAAATAATTCTATAAATATACATGAATTAGTAGAAAATTTAAATGAAATGTGTTATAAAGGTTTCGATGAATTAAATGCACTTATACAAGAACAACGATGGGTAAGAATATTTTATTTTTAATAATAATTTTAATTATTGAAATTTTGAAAGAAAAAAATAAGTTTCTTAATGATTTTAAACTTCAGTATAGAAAAATATAATTTGGATTTAATAGGAGAAATTAGAATTGAAAAAAAATTATTATTTGCAAAACATAATATGAAATACAAAAAAAAAACAATTAGACAAGAATTAAGCTAATTATAGTTTAGATCTCGGGCAATAATACACAATGGCATTATAATTCAATCTCTAAGACTGTTGAAAGTTGTTATAGAATATCTAAAAAGCATTAATAATAGTAACAAAATAAATCTTTGTCCTCTAGCAAGATTTATAGGGTTAATAAAGCAAGATATTCAGATATCTATCAGTTCTTTTTGTATTGTCTAATCAATTTGACATGCACTAAAGATAAAAATTTTCTATCATCAACCGCAATGACATCTGTTTTTGTATCATGTTTATTTTTAAGAACAAAAAGTCCTAGAAAGTTATCTTAAATGTTAGATTACTGACACAAAATGACAAAATACTAATCGAAAAGAAAAACCAAACGACTATAGTTTTTCTGAAATTGAGTTTTCGAATATTGACACAATTAGTATTTTATCGAACATTAAAGTTTCTCTAAAGAAATCTTTAACTTTTTAATTAGCAAAAAATTAATTCTTTATTTTGTATTTTAATCTTATAAACAATATAAGATATATATAAATGAATATATCACATTATTGGTAATATTCAACGTTTTATTTAGCTTTTCTTTTTCATAACGATACTTTAATACTCGAAGAGGTCTATTTTTAGAAGTCCATACATACTTACAAACTTCAGGATGGCTAACATGACGTTTGGAGTAACGTCATTCTCTTGGTTTCTATGCTGAATAAACTATGGATGATTATTCCATAGATTAGATTTGATTAAGAACAAAATATAAATTCGTTATGACATTTCTTCGTCTTAGAAACGAAATTGATTGAATATATGTTTTCTATTGATATATTTAGGTACAAAGTTACGTTAATATGAATTCTTTATCAATGCCATCACCAAGTTCACCATCAGTAAATTTTCATGGTTCAAATTGTTGTTCATCACGGATACTTATTATACCTGAATATTTTATATTTAAATGTAAAAAAGTTGAAATAACTGTAAGATAATTTATTTTTAATATATTATATATGCATTTATATTTATATATAGGCAAGTCGTGTTTTTGAATTATTAGCAACTGGACGAGCCGAATTACGTTTACGTGATTTAATGTTTGTTTTTAAATCATGGAAAAAAGCAATTTTAAATGCTGAAATAACTCATCAAGATGAAGAAAATAAATTAAGATTAAGTACAGAACATCCACAATCATTTTATATGAGTGATACAGTTTTACAATCAGGTAAATTTGTATATCAAATAATATAAAGAAAAACAAAAAACAAAAGTTTATGAAGAAAAAAAAAAACAAACGAAATAAAAACCCTATTGAAATATTTCTTTGATTGACATGAATAAGCTTTTGATATGGTTTGTCTATTGTACTTCTTTTGTTCGATTGATTATGACTAACGAGGCATAAGTAATCTTCATAGGTAAAAAAAAACGTTCTCAATGGAGGTTACTTTGTTTATATGAAAAAAGATTATAAATATTACAATATCGATTAATATATTATTCGATTTATCTATGAATTAAATGTTCAATAATAAAATAATGAACACAAGAATAAAACTTTTAATCATTAGATGTGCTTTGTTGTCTATCATGTTGTTATTATGATAGCGACATTAATACAACGTTTCTATATTAAATCTTCTCTTTTTTGTTTGAAGTCAAAATTGCACTGGTGAATTTTTTTTCTCTTTATAATTACGATCGTTTTAACTATTTTTGGCTTTCATGTTGCCATCTATCAAAATTGTCGGTCATAGCGTAGGCGTAAATATAGATCAAGGACAAATAATGCAAAAAGATCATAAATCATGAAACCAATGAAAAACAATCTCGTTAATATTTTTACTAATTAGGCAAATAATTTTTTTTTAATATCATCATATAAACTTAACTAAAAAAAAAACACAAAACTCTCATTACTAATTAATAGATTTAATTTTTTATTATTTATCTAGTATTTGATCGAGTTTCATATACAATACGTGAACTATGTAATATAACACAACAAGCTCGTGCTGCATTTCAATATGCTACATTAAATATCTATCAAGCATCCTCTCGACAACAACAAGTTCAATCTCAATTATCATCAAATATTCCACCAACACCAACCACAATTGCTCTTGCTCAATTACAATCTATGCGACAACAAAAATAAACAATTAATGCATTTGTACTGTTCGTTTTAATATGTATAATGATATGAAATAACAGACTTTCATAGTAATATGAAAGACAAAACTAAGGACCGGTGATAAGTTTTAAAAAAAAACATACAGAAAGGCAACCGAAGATAAATATATCATGAATAGAGCAATTTCAAATAATGTGTACGCCTTATTAATTTTGCTTTTTTTGTTTATTGTCCTCAATAACATCTCGATTTTTTTTTTCTATGCACTAATTAATTATTCTTTTGACCTAATGGAAACAAAAAAAACTAAAAGATTAGTTATTTTGTTTTTTTTTTTCTATTTCTTATTTCTTTCTCTTATCTGGTTAAATCTTTTTTGTTCTTTTTTATTAATGTTCCGTCTATGTCATTTGTGTTTGGCAGTCAAAATGTGCATTTTTTTCTTGTTTGTGTTTTGTCCATTGTCTTTTGTATGTACAAAGCAAAATAATAAAAAGAAACTGAACGAAGATCAATGCTCTTTTTTCTTGTTTTTTTTTGAATCTTGCTCTACTTTCTCGAACTTTGTTTTTTGATTTATTACTACTAAATCTATTCTTTTTTTTCTTTTTCTTTCTCTTCTTCGTCTTCTCCTACTATACTTGTACGCTGGTTTCTTTCCTGTAGCCACATCACGCTTTTTCCTTTTTTTTGTAATAAAACATGAGAAAAAAAATATACTTTTTGCTTGAGAAAATTACGATGGGGAGTGATGTGTGAAAAAAAAACGTATTTTTTTATCAATACATCCTTTTCTTTTTTCTCTATTTAAGATATCATATTTACCTGTTATGCATATATCTACTTGAAAACTAGTTTGGTACGACGAATTGATTATACTAATATTAACGAGTATTTATTTCCATTATTTTCTCTTGTTTTTTTTTTGATATAGAACGAAATTTATTGGTTGATCTCGAAAAATAATTGTAATATAACTGATGTTATGCATTACGTCCGTTCGTTTTAGTTAATTGATCAACGTCTGTTGTTCTTCTATTTTTATCATGTTTTTTTCTTGACTTCTGATAAACTATTGAGTATTCTATCATGTTTTCATTCCCTTATGAATATTTGTCGCATATTTAATGACTATTTCTTTATTTTGAGTAATTATTGAAAGACGGCATTAGGCATCTGACTAACTTCTGTTGAAATTTCAATCAGTATTATTTATATAAATATATGAGAAATACAATACAGAAATGTGACTTACATAAACTCAATCACCTTATAGGAAGGAACAAAAAAATCTAGTTTCTTTAGAGACAAAAAAAGAATTCTATTGGTGAATTTTCCATTTTTTTTTTTTTGGAAAAAAATCTTCAAATAAAGTTGAAATCCTTTACATTATTTGTCGTACATTCTTATTTAATTAGTTTTTTTTACCAAAATGTCACCAACAAAAACAAAAAGTATGAACAAAAACATGATGAGAATAGACGAGTAAGAAAAAGATCTTTTGACACTTCTGAAATAATTACAGAAAATAACAGAAGGTCAAATTGACCTCTATCTTGTGTTATGAATATATATTTTCACTAACATTAGTTTAAATATTTCAATATCGAAATTATATTAAATATGTTCGAAAGAATATGATTATTATATTTTAGATATGACTGACTACTCTGATTATCTTTTTTTTTTCTAGTTTATTATATTTCAAAGCTTATTGTTCTTTTTATGGATATTTAAATTAATAATTAATAATCAAACTGTTTATTATCTATAAATTAGCTTTGGTATGTATTGTTTCGATTTTAAAATAGAAAGTATCATCTTTCTAAATAGAGATATAATTTCATCAATTTTCCTTCTCTATTTTCACCGTAATTCTATATTTCTATTTCATACAGCACTTATGATTCGAGTACGGAATTCTGAATACCGCATATATAATTATCATGGTAAGTGTCATTTAATAGAAAAAAAAAAAAGAAAAGAAAACTTGATGTATAATACTAAAAATATTAGTATGTATGACATATTAGTCAAATCATTAATTCGTAAGGTTAAAGTACATTATATATGTATATATATCTTATATTGACGAAATTTTTAGAGAAAACCTATGTTAGGAAACATAATATTTTTTTATTGAAATTCTTCACATATAGAAAGTTCTAGAAGAGATAAATTTCATTTCCGTTACAGTTTTTCTTTATACTCAATGTATCATTTGCATGAATCTCGACTCGAAGGATTTCTAATTTTACGCTTTTTTTGTTTTCAATAAGACATCTAGATTTTTCTTTAAACTGAGAAGATAAAGAAAATATGTGTCATGATATTCTTAATAATTACTTTTAATTCAGCCTTGATTATGTTGATCTTAATCTTTGTTTATTTGAAATAAATTATTAACGAATTTTCAGATTATATTTTTCTTATTTTGTTCAATTAAGTTTGATCTTTTTCTTCTTTGCTAAAGAACATCATCAAGAACAATGACATAAAAAGTAAAAGAATGATTCTTTTTTATACGGACATTTTTCATATATAGATTGACTGCTTTCTTTTTGCATGATTATATTAGACAACTGTTTTCACCATCAATGTTTATTAAGAATATTCATGTCTCTTTTCTTATGATTTATTTATTATTAATATATAAAACGCCATCAAGTTGTTTACTTATATTAGTAAAATTCATATACAGGTTTTGTATGGATCTTAATAAGAATTTTTGAAATGAGAATGTAAACGATGCATTACTAAATCTACTGTCATCTAGTCAAAGATATTGTTCTGTTCATGTCATCTTTCTTATTGACAAATAGACATAGACATAATTACATAAATAATCTTATAAAGAATTTTGATTTTTGTTTTGATAATACTTGCATTATGCACCGAAATATAATTTATCAATTTTAAATTCTTAGTACATTTAAATTCTTTTAGAATAATAAAATTTAATGAAGTACTAATTTTTCATAAAATCTGTAATAATCTGTTAGGTAATTAATTAGGAAAAAAAAGATTTTAATTATTAGCAGTTTGATAATACTTTATTAGTTAAGATCAATGTGACATATTAGAAATAATAAGACTCGAATGATGTGTGTTATTTAACAGAGAAAAGTCATTATCCTTTGATAAAGTGATAAGTGCATAGAATCTATCTATATAAACTGTTAAAATATTTGAACGAATAAAAATCACGTAAGTTGAGTCATATATGTCGATGTATTAATATTATAGACGAAAATTGAAAGAATAGACTTTTTTTTATTATCCCTTGCATTATCTAATTATTACAAAGCTATTTATTTGTCTATAAATAGCATTGATTATGGCTGTTACCTTAAGAAGAATTCTCGAAAACATTGTACAATAATTGTGTCATTGGAAATATTTTTATCTATCAAAGAAAAAAAGTATATATTTAATTTTGATTATTTATTATTATCATTTCGAATTCATGTATATGAAAATATGCAAATAAAAAAAAACAATATGAATGATTTTTCATTAGATATAAACAATCTGTTGATATTAGAATATATCTAACAGATGGCTTTCCTTTTTTTTTTTGTTCTATGATAAGAATATTTTAGATATTTTAGTAGTTTGCAATAATCATTCTCTAAATTTTGTGTTTATCATGTTTGAGAAAAACATTTTGTTTCTTATCTTTTATTTTGTTACTTGTCAAGTTTTTGAATCGTGGCATATGTTTACAATGACTTTCTTGTTTTAATACTATTGAGGAATTTTATTATTTGTATGTTATGTACTGATGTATGTTCTTTGTCAAATAGATTACTTATATTAATGGTGATTTGTAAAAAGAAACAGGAGAACATGTAATGAATATTTTATCCAAATTTTGTCTTTCGGAGAAGTGATTTCAAACTTCTGAAGGGTGAATATCTATTTTTATAAGTATAGGCATACAGTACAATATTCATCTTCTTCAGGAGGGTCAACTCGATCTTTGTAGAGGCTTCCGCCTGGTTGACTGAATAAAACACTCGTTGTCATCTTTCTCATTTGTTTTCAAAGTTAAACTGGAAGATTTTTTAATGTTAAATGTATCTAATGAAATTAAAATGTATTTATTGTCTATATATTTTAGATATATATGAATATGTTAATTTTCTATTATCTAATAAACAGAAATCAATAGAGAAAGATTATATATTAAAACAATATTCATTGAATATACATCAATGAAATCCCGACACATTGGTCTATGCTTAGTATGTAATGATGCTGCTGTTGGTATTAATTTTGGTGTACCAACATGTATGCCATGTAAGGCATTTTTTAGACGAAATGCTGTTAAACTTGGTGTATGTTGGTTTTTTTAAGTTAATTTTTGTCTATTTTCGTTTCTTTTTCTTTCCAGACAATTGATTTTATTTGTCAAGAAGATGGCGATTGTCCAGTAACATATGAATCTCGTCGTATATGTAATTGCTGTCGATTAGCAAAATGTTTTCGTGTTGGAATGCAAAAATCATTAATTTTATCCGACGCTCAGAGATTAGCACGAAAAGAACTCGTTCAACAAAATCGACTGAAGCGTGGGCAATCAAAGGCACAGAATTTAAGTTTAGTACGTACGACATATTTATCTATAAGGACACATAGAAGAAAATATAATTAGAAAAAATGTATGACTTCTAAGATATATTAAATAGTGATAAAGTTTTATAGATGATAGACTAATAATTAAACGATAACTGGACAAATAATTCAAAATTCTTTTTATTATGATCGAAGACAAAAATCATTTGAGAATAGTATATGCATTAATTGCTTGTCTTCGTTGAGAAATGCCTGAAATATATCAGTCAATATTCATCCTACACTAAAAATACTAGTGTATACATTGTTATTAGATAATTTTAGACATAATGATTCTTTATTTGCAGTTTATTCATCATCCTGAGAATTTCGATAACTGAGTACTTACAATGTTCGATATGTATTCTCAAGGCACTACGTTCAAAATTTGTTACCGCCAGCTATGAAGCGACTCTCGACAACTCACTAGCAGTTGTTTATCTAGAAACATCTGTTCGATAGCATGCCGACTACGTTATAACATACACCTGCTATTGTAGTTAGTGAATTTTATGGGGAGCGCAAACAATTGAGCACAAGAACTCTGCGTCAGATCGGCTTTCTATCTAGAGGTATAGTTAGTCATAGTTTTAGGAAAGATATCGGACTAATGAGTCTGTCACCAAGCAAAGTTTCATACTGTAAAGAAATTGAAATTCAGAAATATTCTTTCTTTTTTCTCCTTCCTCATTGTTTATAATCATTAGAGTAGAGTAAATGACAGTTCACTTCCTTTTGATTACAAAAGAATGAAAATTTCCTAATTTATTTACGAGTTAGTCATGATATATTTAATTTTCTTCATTTCACTCTTTTTGATTAAAAATTTTAGCAAAAAAAAGAAAATGTCTTAAGGTTTATAAGAAAATTTACATTCAGAAATACACAAGAAAAAAACTATATTGTTCATCTACATTAAAAAAAGGAAAAGATACAGTAATATGAAGGAGTATTCAACAAGGAACAAAGCATATAAATTTACTATTTACAGATTCGACCAGCGACTCTATGTTATTTGGGACAAAACAGCTCAGCATATTTATCATCATCTGATCAAACTCTTCTTACTAATATATTTAATACTTACAGACAAATATTTGAAATAACAACTAAATGTCAATATCAACCATTTCCGGCAATAGAACATAAAAGTGTGCATACGTTTCTCAATGAATATGAAGAACGACACAAAATTTTAATTGCATACTTTAAATATATTCCTGAATTTAATAACTTATTCATAGATGATAAAATACGTTTACTTCGAAATCATTTTGGAGGAATGATTACTATGAATGAATTAATGCTGGCTAGATGTATGCATGAAAAGGCAATAGCTTCAATCAATAATATCTTTGGTTTTAATCTAGCCAAGGATATTATAGAAGCTTCAGAGCGAATACTTCCATATACATATGATCCTATTTTACTTAAACTTATTCTTATTGTTCGAAGTTTATCGAGTGGTATTAATAGATATCGTAAAGATACAGATATGGATCGTATTTTTAACAATACATTAGCAGTATTTGCTGGTCAAAGTGTTTATGTTGAATTATTATGGCGATATATCATGTCAAAAGTATCGTCCGAACAAGATGCAGTAAAATTTTTCAACAAACTTATCTTAGATTTACTTTATCTTCAACGTTCTTGCTTTGCCATAGAACGCAACATGTATCGTCTAGGACATGAAATAGAACAAATGAAGCCATTAATGCAAAGTATGTGGCCTAGAATTGAAAACATTGATGAGATAGATTATGATAATGATATGGATATGGAACCTTGCTTATAGTATAATAAGAAAAATCAAACAAATCGATTGATATATTTATAATCAATATCGATAACAACTTTCATTTTTATAGAATGAATCTATTTGAACAAGTTTGATGATCACTATTGACGAAGGTTTCTTCAATATTTATGAAAAAAATAGACAATGCGTACTAGCATCATTCAAATGTATTATAATTAAAATAAAACCAAGCTTTATATTATTGTTTATATTGGTAATTAAGTATGAACAGTATTGTTTATTTATATATATATATGTGAAAATTGCTATATTTTATTTTTATTTTCTCGCAAAAACGATGTCAAATTTCAAAATAATTTCATTTTTTTTGTTCTTTCAGATGTATTTCAAATACAAATAATAATAATTTATTTGAATTTATTTTATTTATTGAAAAATACTATCATCGGAAAATATTCTCTTCTGTTTCGAACGAGGGAATCTCACCAATTGATATCCTCCGTTTGAGCTCAGTTTTTGCTCATAATTAGGACTATTAGTTTTGATAAAGAATTCTAAAACCATTCTTTTCATTAGGTATTTCTTCTCGAGTGATCATCATTTTTCTGAGTTTCTAGTGTATTGTTGAGTATTATGAGCACAACTAAATCAAGGAAATATAATCTGAAATTTCGTCCAACAATAGATCTCATCGTTCTTATGATATTCTGCAAATTTTAATCAACATCGATTTCAGTTTGAAATTCTTCGGTTTAGTTTCGCTCGTAATATTCTCCAATAGACTAGAAGTTCAGTCAAATGATCATAACGCGAGAAAAAACTTAGAGGACGGAATTCTTGTTTGGGTTTTTATCTATGCAATAAGTCCCAATCATGAGGAAAATATGAGCTCAAACAGAAAGTATCAGGTGGTGAAATTCCTTCATACGTCAAGCTAAAATTTCTACATTATGTAACATATATGTTTGAAACTAACATTGGAAATTAAGATAGTCAAAGTCCTATAGATAACATCATATCTTACTTTATAAATGTAGAATAAATTTTAAAAAAAAAGTTTTTATTTATATAGGATATTTAATGACACGATACGGAAAAGGAAACAGTAAATCATGAAAAACTTGATTCAATATTGAAGAAATATCGCATTTCCATTTTTCAAGCCTCGTATAGAAATTTGGATGAGCATAAAGATTTTTTTTAATTCTTAATTGGTAAAGTTATAGGATGAAAAAGAAGAGAACAATATTATCTTTTATCATTTTAATTGATAAAATAACAAAAATATATCCCATTAGACAGAAAAACATGCGTATAGAAAAATTACATATACAACGAAGGCTTATATCTATCTAATCGATTGTTTTTTTTATAAAAATAAAATTTGAATAAATAAAACTTCTTCATACTGATGAATTCATGCAAATTTCTAAATGAAAATAGCTATTTTTTTTAATTTTTAGATTATATCTATTTATAATTAATTAATATACAACAATGGAAAACTTTTACAACTTAATAATGTACAAGATGTCTTTAATCAGTCCGATTTTCATCAATAATTCAAAACATGAAAATATATTCTAAAATTTACTGGACATATTATTGGAGTAGATATTATATGACGATAATTTAGTTCATGTTTAGTATGTAATAATGTTGCTTTTGGGTATTAATTCTAGTTATACCAACATGTACGTCATATAAAGCATTTTTTTGATCAAACGCAGTTAAACTTGATGTATGTCAATTTTTCTCTACTTTTCATTTGTTTACCTTTACGGCTCTTTTTTTTTCTTAGAGAATCGAAAATTATTAGTCGAGAAGGTAATAATTGCACAACAACATATATATCTCGCCGTAAGTGCAGTTTTTGCTGAATAACAAAATTTTTTCGTATTAGTATACAAAAATTATTCATGCACTCGAAAGACGAAAATAACTTACGAAAAGAATCTGAGAAAAAAATAGAGAAAAACATATGCTGTAGTCCGTAGTTCAATGTTTAGGGTTGGTACGTACTTTTTATTTATATATATTTATATAAGTACCTATTAAATATTGTTTGAGATGAATAATAAGTATTGAAATGACTTCACGAGAAATTGAGGGACTAAATGAAAATTTAATACTATTATTCGTTCTACATTTCAAACACCAAATTTAATACGCATTGGACTTTTCTTAATGAAGAAGTCAACCATATTAGTTGGTATTTGTTGTAGAATACAACTGATAGAAAAGTATTTCTCAGTGAATATTATCACATATGATTAAGGTAGATATAATCTATAGATTATTCAGCAAGCGAACGACTATTTAAAATTGTTGTTTTTTTTTCCTAAAATTTTATAGAAGTTTTATTTATTATTTATCGTTATGATTAGATATTTTTACTTAAAATATTACTAATATATAAACAAACAAAAATACAGAAGAAAAATCATTCAAAATTTATCGACTAGTTCAATAAGAGAATATCAATATTTTTTGAAGTTAACCTACGGTATGAAAGATTTATCTAAATCAATCGATACATCTCTTATGTTAAGATATGATCATTGTAATTTAAACTTCTGAGTAAAAACATTTAAAATAAGCACATTCATATTATTACTAGAAAACTTTAAGTATGAGAAAAGATGTTACCAATATAGATTTTGCCAATATTTATGTTTAAACAAACGTACTATATTTTAAATATCTCAATCATAGGATAATTTCATATACTAGAAATTAAAGGATATTTATAGTTCATATAAAATGAGATACTATCAAATTTTTTAACAAGATTTATAATACTTGAAGTTAAGAAATTCCATACTTCAAATAATTTTATATAAATCAAAACAACAAAATTTCAATCTTTCCTATTGGTATAGATTCGATCATTGAACTTACATCGTTCGACATATAATCAATTCATATATTTATCATAATGTGATCAATGTCTTCCTATAAATATTTTGAATGGACTCGTTAAACATTAAAAATTCAATACCTGAATATTACACTACTATCGAACATTAATCTATTCACACATTATTCTAGAATTTAATAAATTATCAATTTATGATAAAGTATGTTTAATTAAAAAACCATCTTGCTACGATGATAAACATCAACAAATTCATTCTTGATAGCTTTCACATCATATGTTTTATCAATTTCTATCAAAAATAATATTCACTGTTCATCTAATAACAAATGTGTTATACTTTGCTCAATTGCTATGTGCATGTATAGGCATGATCAAATGTTACTCAAACTTCTTTATTGTTCGAAGTTTTGTCAAACGATATTAATAGAGATCGTAATGATATAGATATATGGATCATATTCATAATAACCTTCATTTAATATAGAAATGTATTTTATTATGTTTACTATTAAAATAAGATGCAGTGAAGTTCTTCAGCAAATTTATTCTAAATCTGCTTATAGTTGTAAGTGTCAGTTTGTCGCAATAAGAGTTTTTCTATTATTATTCCTTATAATGGAGATATTTATGTTTTTTTTAGTTAGTAAGACTAGACGTATTCGAATCAAACTAGGACTTTCACTGTCAAATTAATAAATTTAAAATACCGATTGCCAAGCAGACGTAGTCATATTTAAAGGTATTTAGAATATATGTAAGACGTTCGCAATTCATAATATCAGCGGAATATTTTTTTCTGTAATGATTGGATAGAGCTCATTGATTTGCATAAGAAAAAGTAGGTTATGAAAAATGTTCAAGATATTATTTTCTTTAAATGTAAGAGAAAATAGATTCAAAATTCTAAATTTTGTAAAAAAAAAAATTTTCTTTAAAATTTGAAGTATACTTTTTCTAATGCAATATCATCAACTTTATTGGACCATTATAAAAACACTTTTCTGATAGTGTAAATTGCGAGTAACTTACATATATTATAAATATTTTTAAACTCAAATACCTCGGTCAGACAATCTGTATTTTGAATTTGTTGATTTGGTAGTGAAACCTTTTATTTGATCCTACTATGTTTAACCTTATTTAGTTAACAACAAAAACACTTCCATTGTTAGATAAAAAAACCTATTATTATAAAACATATAGTTTTGATTGAAAAAACAATACCCATGTAAAAATAAATCAAGAAAAAACGGGATTTTAATCGATTTTTTTGTGATTAAAATGAGACGATTTTCATCAGATTCCTTGAATTTTAATCAATTTTAATCGATTTTAATCAGACTTCTTGTCTTTTATTCGATTATTTTTGATTTTAATCAGTTTTAATCGATTATAATTGATTATTCTTGTTTTAATGAATTTTAATTGATTATTTAATTTTTAATCCTTTTTAAACACGATAACCAAAGAATGCGTAAGCACAGATCGTTATTATCTCACGAATTCAGCGATGTCTGTCCGAGGTTGGTTTGATGCTGTGTCTACTATTTGTCGACGCGAGGAGTCAAATAAAACGATAAAAAGCTATAATTTCTGGGCTAAAGGTCGAGAAAAACGCAGTTTTTCGTTAACGTGATTAAAATTCAAGGAATCTGATTAAAATTTGATGAAAATCGTCTCATTTTAATCGATTTTTAATCACAAAAAAATCGATTAAAATCCCGTTTTTCTTGATTTATTTTTACATGGGTAGAACTTGATAAAAGATCTGTTCATTATAGAAAATATTAACTCATCAATGATCAGTTAATATTGAAATCATGGTAATTCTTACAAGCCACAGCAATACAAAAAATAATAATAATAGAAGCAGATGAAATGGTATGAATTTGTGGCAAACATACGAACTTCTACTATGGTTTCTGTTGAAATTAGAATATTATTATTCATAAAATAATCTTACATCTTCATAATACGAATGTTATTTTGAATTGCTTGTTCTTTCTATGTAGCTATATTCATTACGATTTCTTTTGTGTGTAAAATATTGTTTCTTGTTTTATTTCATTTTTCTCAATCTCAATTAACAATATTTATTTCAGAAAAGTATTTTTGTTTATTTTCTATTATTTTAGATTAAATTTCTTGAATCTTGATAAATCTCAAGAATATTCATCTTCTGTTATAAATTAGAAGATTATTAGAATAATTTCAAATAGATCATTTTTTTTCTTCTATAAATATAAAACTAGAAAATATTTGTAGATAGATATAATTATTATGACTCTGAATAGGATGGTAATGAAAAGCAATTCTTGTGTTTTATTGAATATACTGATGTAAAAACTTACAAGCAGCATACTAACTATGATAAAATTGATGAAGACTATTAAATTCTTCTAGATACACGTAATATTTTTTAAGATTCTTTTTAATGAAGACGACATTTATAGAAAGTATAGCTATTCAAATATAAATATTAGATGCTCAATCCAATCTTAAATCTCACGAGACAAGTCTGCCAATTGACTAATTACTTTCAAAGCAGAACTATATGAATCATGTAGACATAAGTGAACTACAAATAAACTGAAACGTGTTCGTGTCTTTAGCTGTTGGTTACGAAGACACAACATTTTTATGATATTTATTAATTGAATGTCATGATCCCTGTTAGAAACATCAATGAAACTTAATTTCGAATTTCATCTTGAAAATTTGTACTGAAACAGGCCTTAATGAGAACAATTTATGATAGGAGTGTGATGTTATTGCTTGGCTAAGACACGATTTTACCATAGTCGTATCTTAGGATAGGAACAACGAAAAGATCTATAGTTTTCACAATGAACTATTCTCATTAACATCTATCTTTGTACAAATTTTCGAGTGGGGATTCGAAAAAAATTATTTTTTCATGGTATTTCTAACGGAAACCGCCACTTTGAATTAGTAAATACCATAAAAATGCAGTATCTCCGTAGCAATTAGTTAAGGACTCAAGAATTTTGTCAGAATACTTACAGCTTACTAAAGTCAACGTAATCCCCGAGTGAAAAGCTAATAATTAATTGGAAGATGTCCTTCGACAGCTTTTCATCTTAAATCATCAAAGTAATATTTGAGTTTTTATTAAAATGATAAAAGAAGAAGACTACTTAAAGTTCGTATTTCTCATATCAGGTGATTTTAATAGATTTCATTGAAATAATAATTTGATAATGTGACTCTTTTTTTTTCTAGCATAAAAATGTCTGAAAAAAACTGTGATTTAAATCATTGTAATATTACTTTTCGACAAATCGTTCTTTGTACGTTCATTCAATTTTATAAGTACCATTATTAATCTTTTTAATATGTATTATGTATGCATATATTTGCCTGAATCATCGAAACTAATGTCCTATTTTTTTCCTGTTGATAATTGAAAAGAACACATGAAAATATTATCAATCAGTCAAATATATATATATTATGTCAAATTTCTCATCATATTTTAGATAATATATCGAAATAAAACAACAAACGTACTATCATCACTTAAGAAAAACTTTTATTCATTTTTCATCTTGTGTTAAAAACGAAATTTTTTTTTATTATGAAATCATCAACGACACGAACCTTTAGTCCATGTTTAGTTTGTGGTGATAAGTCAATTGGTTTTAATTTTGGTGTATTATCATGTATGGCATGTAAAGCATTTTTTCGACGAAATGCTGTTAAACTTGGTGTAAGTCATATATATATATATATAGAGATAAAAATAACTGAAAGATCATTGTTATTTTAGACTTATGAGTTTATTTGTCCTAAAGATGGCGATTGTCCGATAACGCATACATACCGTCGTTTATGTAATTGTTGTCGTTTAGCAAAATGTTTTCGTGTTGGAATGCAGAAAGATTTAATACTTTCCGAAGCTGCAAAAGAAGCAAGACGACAAACTGTTGCACAAAATCGTCAAAAACGCGAGCTAGCATTACAAACGAAATGTTTAGATTTAGTAAGTATGAACATATTTAATTAAACTTAATAAATATTAAAGTAAAATGTATACAACAATTGTTTTAAAAGATACTATAATATTTTACATAAAAACTTATTTGAAACAAAGAGTTTTTCAATTTATTACGTATCTATATTGAACTATTCGTTGAGTATTTGTTCGACATAAATCTTACAACTATTGAAGATATTGGAAAGAGTTCTTTTTGTTAAAAAAAAAAACTACAAGAGTTATTTCTATAAATGAAGATTTATGTAATTTATTTCGATGTATTAGTAATATTAGAATATAATATAATAAATAGAGTAACCTCTACTAATATTAAGTCTTTGATATGTTTTTTTTTCTTTATATTCAAACATTAAGTTGATGTATCATATTGTATACGTTAGAAATACATAGTTCTTCCTCTCAACCTAGCTGTTGGTGTTTGCACTGTTCTTTTTATTAATTTGTCTTTTCTATGTGCGCAATAATGAAAAAAAAGTACTTTCATCTCTTTCTTTTTAGACTCGTTACCTTAGTCGGAGAAAAAAAAATCTTTCCATCATACGCTTCATTTTCTTAATTTGCTTCTTCTAGGTGATGGTTACATACACATGCGCATGACAGATATATATTAAAACACAATGTTAGTTTGTCTTTGTGAGTAGATTAAGTGAGGCAAGGAAAAAGAATACATTCCTTTGTAAGTAATGCATCCACTTATCCGTTTTTTTTTGTTAATTACAAAAAAAAACGGATAAGTTTTACAGAAAAAATACGATTGTATGTGTTTTTCTGTAATATCCAAATATTTATTCTATCTTATATCAATAGAAGACTTTAAAAAAAAATATATATTTTTGTGAACTAAAATAGTAAGAATAAATTTTATTATTTTTATTAGATTCCAGTATCAAAAATAAAACATTTACCATGTATTCAATTATCAGATGATTTATCTCAATCTGATAGTATTCTTCTTGGAAATATTTATAATGCATATGAATCAACATGTATGACAGTAAAATATTCTGAAATTCCAGATTTTCCTTCAAGAAAACATACAAAATTATTTGAATTTTTAAATGAATATTCTTCTATACATAAAGTATTAATTGAATATTTCAAAATTATACCAGAATTTAATAATTTATCTATTTCTGACAAAATATGTTTAATAAGAAATCAATTCGGTGTTATAATCAATATCAATGAAGCTATTATTCATCCTGGTATAACAACTAATTTAGTTGTTTCATTAACAAATATATATGGTATACATATAACTAATCGTCTTTTAAAATCTATTGAACGAATTGTACCATTTACTAATGATCCAATTATACTTAAAATTCTTCTCGTTATTGGTGCATTATGTAGTGGAAATTATCGAAATCGTAATGATAATGAAATGGATCAAATATGTAATGATACATTGTCAATATATTATGCACAAAATGTTTATGTTGAATTATTATGGAAATATATTTTATCACGTTCATCAAATGATTTCGATGCAGTGAAATTTTTTGATAAATTAGTTCAATTTTTACTTTATTTATTAGATGTTCATTTACTTACTGATGGTTTTATAAATAATCAAGTTCATGAAATTCAACGAATGGAACCATTAATGCAAAGTATGTGGCCTAAACCAAGTACAGATGAGATTACTTTCATAAATGATATCCATATGGAACAGTATTAAGATATCTCAAACAACAAATATATATGTATCGTCTGCAATAAGTCTCTAATTGTGGCCTGTCTTGAAGATCTGTCTTTTTTTGCTTTTTTTGTCAACATTATCTTCTAACGCTAAAAGCTTGATGTCTTCCTTTATATATTTAGCTAAATGTCAAGTAGATCTTGTCGTAAATTTATTGACTGAATCATTTTTTTTTTCTATGATCATTGTTCAAACGATATTTAAAAAATAAATTATTCGATTTTAAAGCTATTGTATTATATGTTTGTTCGTATAGCAATAAGTTGTGTATCTTCTTTATTGTGTCGTTTATTTTGTTTCAACAAGATATGATGAGATCTTATAAACAGAATGTTATTTTTGATGTCATCTCACCCAGTATATAGTGTTTGAACCGATGAAATTTTCGAAAATCTATTGTTTTTGATTTGAAAGTAAATATTTTTTTATATGTTATTAATTGTTCGAGATTATAAAATCATTAATATAATTAAATAACTGTATTTCATGCAGCCATTGTAGTTCTGTATAATGATGGTTTTTAGAAACATTTTTTTTTTGTGTTTGTTTCTTTTAGATAACATATTTCATTGTATATGAAATACATTAAAAAATAAAATAAAAATCATTATTAATTAAAATTAATCTTATTTATCTTTGATTTTCTATTAAAAATAACGTAGTTTTTTTTTTTATGAGTTCATTAACATAATCAGTATGTGGTAAGAAATCAATTGATTATAATTATTGTGGGTTTTTTTTCGAGGAAATACTGTTCGACTTGGTGTAAATTCTTTTCTTAGCTTAAGTAAGTGATAGGTGTCTGAACTGATCATTATAGTTAAATCAAATTCAAAAGACAGAGGAATGAGCATGAAAATAACTTAGTTATATTATCATTTCTGCTCACTATTTTCTTAATATTTCCAGAAAGGAAAGAAAACAATATAGGGTTTCGATTAATCTTGAAAGTTCGTAGGAAAGGCTACAAAAATCTACTAGTTTTCGATTATTTTTAGAAGTGGCTTCTGTTAAGTAAGACGACTTTCATTTCGTTTAGACATCATTTGTTTAAATTTTTTCAGCGATCTATGATAGATTTCGATCGAAGAAAGTAGGGTTTGAGCCAAAACAAATAATATATTTGAAATCAGCATAATAAAGTGAGTGAACCAATATGTGTTTGAAAGTTTTTTAACAAACATTTTCTTCCTTGAAAAGAATTTAGCTGGAGCCACCCTCACAGTCAAATGAAAAAGTACATTTAATGAAAATACTTTTATTTCTCAGTTATTTATTCTCTTGTTTATTAATGACATTTTACAGATTCATAACTTATTTTCCATTGATCAGATGATTTTCTAAAATTGTGACAATTAGACTGATGTTTTATACTTTTTGCAGTTGGTGAATTTTTCTTATAGATGCGAAAGAAACTAGATTGAAGACAAGTATCTAGCTGAGGACGAAGATGAAAACGGCATTTATGGTTGGTGATCAAGTAAGAGTGAAGACAAACTCTTCAGAACTATTACTCTCCTTTTATACAGTTCAAATGTGTTATATACTATTCATAAATAAATCGGATAGTTTACATAAACCATATAAATCTCAATATCTCCATATATATGCATGCTTGTAAAAATATATATGTCTATCTACAGTAGGATTTCCGAAAATGAAGTATCTAATACATGTAAAAGAAACTAATAGGAAAAGAAACACCATTTAATTTTGTATTAAAGCTCATTATATATCTATCCTATAGGTTTTATTCTGCTCCTATTTCATTGTCATAATAACAAGATAAAAATTGTTGGGTGCAAAGCCTAGAAAGAAACAAATTACCTTTTAGAAAAATCTTCTATTTATTAGTTTCATATATTTTTTACTGCTATAGGCAAATATTTATAAAAGAAGATTACTTTTTTCATTAAATATATTTATAAAGGCTTGAATATGAAAAAAAAAAACTTATTTTCTTCAGGTATCATTGCTCTTTTTTCTTTGAGTATGCCATGGATTAATTGCAGATATTTCAGATGAAGTATAATATTATAATGTGTTTTAGTCAAAATCATAAATTTTCATCATTTGTTTATCTAAAATTAATTAATCTTCAATGATATATTACGTAGAAAATATTAGAAACCAATTACATTCTCTAGATTCATTATATTACCAATGCCAAACAACGATCAAGGTCGATGTTTAGTATGTGATGATGTTGCCATTGGTATCAATTTTGGAATACCAACATGTATGCCATGCAAAGCATTTTTTCGACGAAATGCAGTTAAACTTGGTGTAAGTTAACTTTTGACATTGAATTATTTTCGTAGCACAAAATTTTTTGTTTTTGTTCTTCTCTTCTTTAAAGACTCGCGAATTCGTATGTCAACACAATGGTGAATGCATAGTAACATATAAATATCGTCGTTCATGTAATTGTTGTCGTTTGGCAAAATGTTTTCGTGTTGGAATGAAAAAATCCTTTATACTTACTAATGAAGAACGTGAAGCTCGAAATAAACTTGTTGCAACAAATCGTCTTAAACGTGGGAAAATACCTAAACTACAATGCATTCCTTGGGTATGTAGTACATAGATAATAGAAAATTTTCAAATTGAATTTCTATTTGAAAATGTATAAAATGATAAATAAATTGGAGAAACGAGAATATTCGATAAATGTCATTTTCCAGAAAGACTTTTGGAAATAAGTATTGAACTATTTAGTGCACGATCTCAACCTTTTTGTTTCTCATTGAGCATAATTGTTGAGATAAAAAGTTCTAAGGTTTAATCATACTCTGTGATTATAGATCTGCAAAACTATGTTTTGTCGTAACTGTTTTGTTATCCATCTTGGTAGCTTTTCTCCCCATTGGTCTCAGAAATATTATCTGTAAATGTGGTAGATGTATCATTGAAACTAAACAATTCTCTCAATGAGATGATGGTATCATTACATGCTTATATCTTTGGACATATAGTGAAAACTGCTTTCTCTTCTAATGAGCAATTCTTAAAATCTACAAATACTTGTGCATATTTGATCTTCGGATGTCTCCTAGAGACTAGTTTTATATATTAAACATATAAATTAGAATACTAAGTCTAAGTATATTTCACGAGTAAAATCAATCTTCCACTGACGAAGAAGTCTTGCCATGTGATGAATAGATTTTAAGATGAAAATCATCTTCTAAACTAAAGCTAGTTCAAAGTAAATAGATGTTAGAGTGCTTCATCTCCATTAGTGTTCTCAAATAGTAACAGGATATTTGGAGACAGTTCGAATGGTGTAGCTTCAATGTTAAAACTTTGCTTTTACAAAACTCTCATGAATTTTTATATTTTCAAAAGGTTTCAGGAAAACGACTATAACAACTCTCAAAATATGGACTACCCACACAATACATTTTTTTTTCGTCACAAAATACACTGAAAATTTAGCTTTCTTAACAGTCATATGTTTCGAGAAGGATTAGTTCATTTTGCTTGAAATTGTTTCTCATATTCTAAAAACTCTGAAACTTTTCATTAAGCAAAGTTTCATATTGAAACTATACTATTCAAACCATCTCTGAATACTTTAGTACTATTCGAAAATCTGATAAAGTCATCATAAGTTCAGACCGAAGACCCATGGAAATACGTTACTTGAATATCTTCTAAGTTTCATTGAATTTTAATGAAAGAGATAAATTTCATCATAACACATTTTTGAAACTTGAAGAAATTGCTTCAACAGCATAAAATCAAGATTAGTTACATATAAATAATAAATATTAACTATAGATGCGTCCACCATCTTTACTTCGTATTACAACGAATCCAGCTGAATGGTTATCTTCCACTGATCAAGTTCTTCTTGCAAATATTTTCAATGCATATGAAAACACTTGTATAGTAGCAAGAAATACAACCTTACAAAATTTCCCTGCTGTTCAACATACATCTATACATGGATTTGTCAATGAAATGTCTTCTGAATTCCAAGTGTCTATAGAATATTTAAAACTTGTACCTCAATTTAATAATCTCATCTTGGATGATAGAATACGTCTTATAAGAAATCATATCGGTACGATAGTTCATATAAATGAACCTTTAATGCATCCAGTGGCACCTGTTAATCTTGTTATCACATGGACTAATATTTTCAGTCTTGATATAACCAAACGTTTATTAACACGTCATGAAATTATTGAACAATATCTTTTTGATCCTATTATATTAAGAGTTGTTCTCATTATTCTTGTACTTTCAAGTAGTAATTGTAGAAATATTGATCATACAGATATGGATCTTATTTGTGATGATTCATTATCTATATTTGCAGCTCAAAATATATATATTGAACTATTATGGAAATATCTTCTATCACGTTCACCAAATGAAAAATCTGCAGTGAAATTTTTCAATAAATTAATGATGTATATATTATTTGCACAAAAACTTCATTTGGAAATAGATGATTATGTTGATAGTTTAAAAGATGAAATCCAACAAATGGAACCAATGATGCAAAGCATGTGGCCAAGAACAGATGATCAAGAAGATATGCATGATATGACTATAGCTCAGGATATTACTTTGTGATATAAAATTAATTGTTTAGTTTTTATAAACAATCAATATGACAAGGATTTATGTTGCTTAAATTTAATTATTGTTCAATTTAAATGTCTATTTATCTCTGATTTCCACGAATAGCAAAATATTTATCTTGCTGAAGTTTTTCACCTAATTAATTTTTTATTTTCGTTTATTTTTTTGTAGAGTAGCACAATTTTCAAACCACGTTTATAATATATATATATATACATTTGTATATAAATGACGTTTTCAATAACAAATAGATGAATATGGAAACATATAAGTCTTGAGTGTTTTTGTGTGATTTTTTCTATCCACATTTTCCAAAAAATTGACAAATATTTTTATTATTCTTCTAGATAAATGAATCTGTAGTCAATTTGCGTTACTTACTTCTATTCTAGTTTGATTTACATCTATCTCGCTAGAAGATTTTCGACGAAATACTCATGAAAAAGACTATTATAGAAATTATTTTTTGTTTACAACAGTAAAAACTAAATTCAAATTACAACTATTACGTTCATTTTGTTCAATTGATCAATGTTGATGAGATACAATATATTATTTTGATTTATATGTATCTTCATGTACTAATACAATCTGTAATGCTTTGGACTTATTTTTACATTTAATACATTATCGATGAATGATACAATTATTAGAATAAAATTTCTTTTAATTAAATGGTAATTTAGTTTTAGATACAATTACCAGTATGTAAGTTGTAATGCTTAATAAATTTATTTACGAAGTATACTTGATACTAAACATGTAAGCCATGCAGTATTCAGCGGTGTCAAGTGAATCTATTCTGACTTTTTCCTCTGTCATCATCATCGCATGAAAATGTTTAATACTTGTTAAACTTCGAGCAGCAGTTGAAAGTTTTCTATAGTTTTGTTAAAAACTTTCTTAATTCTGTGCAATTTTGGAATGAAAAACCAAGCAAATGATACTAGAGAACGTGATGATAAACGACTAAGCAAGAATATTTTCGAGAAATGATCCGACAGTGCGGCTACACCGTGAGAACGCTAACGATTGCGGTTCAGCTGATCGATACCACATCTCTGTTTGATATCGCTTTAAACATTTGTTCTTAAAATCGATTGTATTGATTGAATCATATAGATAGAATCTCTAGTAACAAAAAGAATTCCTTTTTGGGTTTCTAACCTTAGCAGTTTTTTTGAATCATACCCATGCATTAGAATGTATCTGCTGAATAAAATTCATTTTCTTTCGTCCAGTCTATATTTGACGTTTAAAATGTCTTGTTTGTTTTTTGATAGTTTTCTAATGTTCAGCTTATTAATTTATATTCGTTGGTCAACAAGCCTTGCCAAACGACTCATAAACAATTAGCAAATCTACAGAGAATAAAAGCTATATGATTGTTGAATCGAAAATTATATTTGCAATATTTTACTAAAAATATTTTTCTCTAAAATCATTTAAGAGTTACGGTTATAACTTTCGCTATTTACTTTGTTATCTAAAATATTTAAACTAAAATGTGGAACACTTAAAGAAAAAAGCGATTAAAATGGATTACAACGGTACACGTTGTAGAATTGAAACTATTTTAGTGTTCTTTTAGATAAAACATAAAATACAATGGATTACTTAACAGTCTATAGCTTGTACTCATTTATTCCTGTAAATTTACTGGCATTCCATTAACTGTTGTGTCAAAAATACTCGAAATAAATCACATTCTGCAGTTTTAAAATATTTCAAATGCCAAACAAACATTATGGTCGATGCTTAGTATGTGATGATGTTGCCATTGGTATTAATTTTGGAGTATCAACATGTATGCCATGTAAAGCTTTTTTTCGACGAAATGCTCTTAAACTTGGTGTAAGTTACCTTTCGATACTGTACTATATTCGAAATACGAACTGTTTTTTTTTTTGTTTTCTTTAAAGACCCAAGAATTTATTTGTGAAAGTGATGGTGATTGTGTGATAACATATAAATATCGTCGTTCATGTAATTGTTGTCGTTTGGCAAAATGTTTTCGTGTTGGAATGAAAAAATCATTCATACTTACTGATGAACAACGTGAAGCTCGAAATAAACTTGTAGCAGTCAATCGTCTTAAACGAGGCCGACTACCTAAACCAGAGAATCTTGCGTGGGTTAGTATTAAATAAATATTTCAAATCAATCAACTAAGCTCAGATTCATAAGAAAACAATATGTGAATGGAGATATAATTATATAAGCCTAATAAATATATGTTTTTAGTGAAAACCATGTCATTAACATCAATAGGAATCATGAGACAAATATTGTAGATACTAGCAAATCCAAGATTATTGTTTTCAGAAAAAAAAACAGGTTTTGCGATTCATGTTGACATATAGAATGTTAGGTGCGGATAACCTTTCTTAATGCTAGACTATAATCGATTTAGTGATGAATTCTTTCTCTCGACGCCGTCTAAACTCATGAACTAATGAATTATGTGTTTATCGAGATTTTACTGATCTATATTTCTGCGCTAAGAAAATCTTAGATCTAGTGCTAAAAGCGTGAACATACACATAGCAATCTTAGATGACCTCTCATTCTCGGTAGACTCGAACAAGAAGTCGTAACAACATGGGTCATGCAATAAGTAGACAATCTTGAAATAATTAATATTAAAATCAATATTAGATGAAAGTTAGGTAGAATCAGAACGATACAGAAGCAGTAGTGCTGAAGTACGAATATTTCTTGTTTGACAAATATTGCATCGTGTGATGAGCATTCAACCGATCACTGTGCGTGTTTCATTATTGCCCTGTAGCTATTTCGTGACACTGATCGATACGGTTAGTAGCTTTTCAATATTACCAATTGTTTACTTTTGTGTAGAAACGATACGAATCAGTTATTACTGTTCACAATATTTACGAACTGCACCAGCATATTTTCGTTGTACAGTTTTAATAGATTTTTTTTTTCATACTCGCAATATAGTTTGTTTTCAAACAAATGGATAAATTATGTTTTAAATTATTTTTTATTTATAGATGCAATCGCCATCGTTACTCCGCATGTCATCAAGTTCATTGCAATATCTTTCTTCATCTGATCAAGTTGTTCTTACTAATATCTTCCATGCATATGAAAACACTTGTGGAGTAGCAAAAAATACTATCTTCCAAAATTTTCCTGCTATTGAACATACTTATATGCATGAATTTATCAATGAAATGTCTTCTGAAATCGAAATCACTATTGAATATTTAAAACTTATACCCGAATTTAATAAATTTATCATAGATGATAGAATACGTCTTATAAAAAACCATATGGGTACAATACTTCATATAAATGAACCTCTAATGCTTCCGACGCCGTCTATTAATCTTATTGGAGCATGGACCAATCTCTTTGGTGTCGATATAACCAAATGTATTTTCAAACGTAATAAAATTATTGAACAGTATTTGTTTGATCCTATTCTATTAAAAATTGTTCTAATTATTCTTATATTTTCAAGTAGTAATAGTAGAAATATTAATTATATAGATATAGATTTAATTTGTGATGATTCATTATCTATCTTTCTTGCTCAAAATATATATGTTGAACTATTATGGAAATATCTTCTATCACGTTCATCAAATGAACGTGATGCAGTGAAGTTTTTTAATAGATTAATCATGTTTATATTATATGCACAAAATCTTCATTTGGAAATGGATGATTATGTTGATAGTTTAAAAGATGAAATTCAACAAATGGAACCAATGATGCAAAGCATGTGGCCAAAAACAAATGATGATGAAGATAATAATGATGTGACTATAATTCAGGATATTAGTCTGTAATAATAAAATGATTGTTTATTGTTAAATACAATGAATTAAACAAAGATTAGTGTTAAATAATTTTGATATTCTTCAATTCAAATTTCCGTCAGCCTTTGATTATCAACAATCTGGTGATATTTAATTTGCTCATGATTTAAAAGTAGTTGTATTGTTATTGTTTATTTGTTTTTTGTATAGTACTATAATTTCCAAGTTACATTTATAATATATATTTGTATCTATATAACGATTTAAATAAGGAATTAGGGAATATGTAAATGTGTTCGTTATCAATTTTTTGTTTGACAATTCTATATTATGATGCCTGACTTGAATGAAAATGTTTTTTGCTTTAGATGAATAAAATCCTAGGAGAGATATGCGATTTATTTTTATCTTGAAATGATACAAATTTATCATCGTTGGAGAATGTCGAAAAGAAGATTCATGAAAAGGATTATTATAGAAATTAGTTTTTGTTTGCTCAAATTAAATATAGATTTAAATTACAACTAATA
The DNA here is from genome assembly GCA_905250075.1 of Rotaria sp. Silwood1. Classification (NCBI taxonomy): domain Eukaryota; kingdom Metazoa; phylum Rotifera; class Eurotatoria; order Philodinida; family Philodinidae; genus Rotaria; species Rotaria sp. Silwood1. The sequence goes on along the minus strand of CAJNOP010000004.1, from coordinate 3,349,215 downwards.
TGTTGAATTCGTGAACATGAACATTCGTGATGAAATACAAGTTATTATCAATAGATGCAATATGATTTCGTTGAATGGTGATCAGTAACAAACTCAATTAGTAGTAGGTGAGTTTTAGTACCTAATTAATTTTTTTTAACGAATTACAAATATTTATATTAGAGATGTCAGCCAATGCATAATGAATCGCAACTGAAAATATTTTTTTCTTTTTTAGCTTTTTACGACGGCGAACAAAAGTATTCGATACCTTTTTTTAAACTTTCTTAGTTTTGGGAAATTTTTGCGTGAAAAACGGAATAAATGATGGTAGAAAACGTGATCATAAGTAATTATACAAGAACATCGTCGAACATTGATCCTGGATTTCAAAAATTGTTGTATATCTTCGAAATATCTCTATACTCTAACGACAGTACAATCAATCGTTCTAACAACTCTATTTGATAGCGACATACTCATGAATACTTCCAACTACATAGATAGATTCTACAATGACTAAAGATTCTTTTTGCTTTCTTCGTCTTGCATCATTTACTTCGAGTCTCACTTATACATTAGACTTACGTTTGAACTAACTTTTGTTTTCTTTTGTCTAGTCTATATACGAAATATGAATATTATTGTTTCTTTTCCATAGGCTAGTACTACTACTCAGTCAATCAGGTTATATACGTAGACCATTGAGTCTTGAAAAAGGGTTATCAGGAACTGGTATATTTATTTACCAAAAGACGTCGTTAGGACTATTTTACTGTGACCAATTACGTTGTTTCTCGAAAATTTAAAAGATAATAATGAACACTTGAAGAAGAAAATAATTAAAAAAGCCTAGTTTGTAAGAAAAGTCTTTCGTGTTAAAAAGTGTTTGATAACAGATACAATCAAAACTTCTATAGATTTGCGTTTCTTGACATGTATAAATGCTTGTGTGACTGTTTAAGTATTATAATCATCCTTTTTCACCAATAAGTATTTTACAAAACGCACTAGAATAATTAATTCAAAACATGATGAACTACATATTATTATAAAGGTTGTTGAGTTTAAATTAATTTTCTTTGCCTTCAGATAAAACATATTATTCTATGAACTATTCAACAAATTATGGTTTTTTTCATTGTTGATTCATCTCAAATTAATTAACTGTCTATTACTTATTCCTGAGAAATTATTAGAACTTCATTT
>CAJNOP010000004.1:3191724-3340979 GCA_905250075.1 Rotaria sp. Silwood1 | reverse complement strand
CTTGTGGTTTTTGCACTTTAGCTTTTCTTTTTCTTTTGGAAATTACTAAATATTACTAAAAGATATGGTAATATAGAAGACGTGAATTATGCTTATGATAATATTTAATCTATATATGTTAGTCATAGTGTATTGTTTTCAATTATTTTGGTGATTTAATTTAAATTTACTATCTCAATAAGATACAATTAATTATTTTTACAATATAAGTTTGTACTATGCGACTGAAATTTCAGTTTCATTACAGAAAAAAACTACACACTAATCCATAGATAAGATGAAATTTAAAGAACACTAACAAAACTTAGACTTGTATTGAGATATACTATTTTTTATCAAGGTTTTGATAGTTCAAGAGTATGGATTTTATTAATCATGAAAGTTTAGAAAACGCATGTAGTTCTGATAAATTTGTTTTCATCTTAGAAACTCATATTTACCTACAAAATAAGTTTGAAGTCGTTGTATCTGCAAGAACTAATACGATAATAGCCCTTCGTTCACATCATCAATTTTTCTATACTATAATACACATAATTTAGGGTATCCCTCATTTTCAGGACACGTAGCTCTTGACAAATAGAGCAAAATTTGCTATCCCAGATATTGTCTTCGATGCAAGACTGAGATGAAAATGATAAAAAATGTCTTCTTCATTTCTTCGAGATGCTATGTTCGATCAAGCTGAAAATATTTTTACAGTCACTGAATAGTGTTTGGAATAGGTTTCTTTTTATGCTTTGTCCTTCAAATAGAAAAGTCAAAATACCAAAAGTATCCTTAACAAACACCTATTTTTATGAGTAGAATTTCTTTTACAGAGCTACTAAAAATCATTAGGACAATATTTTTTGAAATCAAAAAAAAAAAAAACATTACCCATCCGAAACAATACATAGTATCCGTGAAAAATTTTCTGCTTCTATCATGCTATGAAGAAACGAGGGTGTTTTTCTTCACTTTTTTTTTCATGAAGTAGTTCTTTTGAGAAAAGCACGAGACAATATACAGTTTTCGATAATTTAATTTCTTAATGTTTTTTACGTTTCAGCAATAACTTTTGGATCCCAAAATGTTCTTACTAAATAGATACTACTTCAGACTATACAATGGCTATAAAAAAACAGTTGCGTCACGAAAGGGAGTGGAATACTCTTATTTCAACAATTTGGAGCTTTTCTTCACGATAACTGATTATTCACCGTTAAAAATATTATTAATCTTCCAGTGACTTAATCTTATTAGAAAAAAAAACAATTTCGTTAATGATGGATTTATATGTAATTTTTATATAAGGGGACAACAGATTGACTGTTTTAGTATGTACCTGCGACATAGGAACAAATAATTATACTTATTCAAATTGCTGAATAAGAAGTATTTTGTCTTCAGTTTTAGATTCAATTTATTATTAGTTTGATATACGAGCAACGAATTAAATTCTGTAGATTTGAAATATTCTGAATGGCAAATAAAGATCAAGGTCGATGTTTTGTATGTAATGATGTTGCAATTGGTATTAATTTTGGCGTGCCAACCTGTATGCCATGTAAAGCATTTTTTCGACGAAATGCATCTCAACTTGGTGTAAGTTAACTTTTGATCTGGAATTATTTTCGAAGTTTTTCTTCTTTAAAGTCTCGTGAATTTGTATGTCAAAATGATGGTGATTGTATAATAACATATACATGTCGTCGTTCATGTAATTGTTGTCGTTTGGCAAAATGTTTTCGCGTTGGAATGAAAAAATCCTTTATACTTACTGATGAAGAACGTGAAGCTCGAAATAAACTTGTCGCAACAAACCGTCTCAAACGTGGAAAAGTACCAAAACAACGACCTATACAATGGGTATGTAGTATTTATACATATGCATAATTGAAAATTTCAAACTAGATTTTATTTTCTAAGCATGAATAAAAAAAGTATTGAGATAATGATTTGGTTATGTTACATGCCAATGCTAAATTAAAATTAAATTCTATGCATGCTTAAACTACGATATAGAAAAGATAAGATGGAATCGTCATACATTATAAAATAAGCATTGAACTATTCGATCAGAAATCTATACACACCCATGATAGATAGAATGAAAAAAATGTGTTGGCTTCGACACTGACAACGTCTGATATAGAAAAGATGTGCACTGAAATTAAACATTTTAGAAGTGTTTAAGAGTGTGATATAGTTGAAATCGTGCTAGAATTTGTTACATATGCATTATTATTGATTAGTATTGTAAGCTTTTTTTCACTTATTAGCTGTGCCGATGGCCCCGATTAAAATGTTTTTAATGTATTTCTCTCGATATATATCAAAAGAATTTTAACAAAGCATAGAAGAGAACCGATTGAAACGTGTAAATCCACATGTTTCGTTTTTGAGATTTTGATTGTCACCACGCAGGATACATCTTAGTCGATGTTAGAGATAGGCACAACTAATTTTAGTTTCAGCGAGTGAGTTCGGGACTATGAAAAAAAAGTTGTCTCAACCGGTACTGAAGATTGTAATTCAGTTTTTTATGGTTTTAAGCAAATAATGTAATAAATCACATTCATTAGAACATTATAATTCAAGAGAGATGACCCAAACAAATAGCTAGTCATCGATTAAAGATGTGATATAAATATATTATGGAATAGTTTTCTTTAGATCGAAACCAAAACAAACTTCGTCCGACATATCTTTAGTTGATGTTTAATATTTTTGATGTGTTGTAAGTTCAATTAGTGAAGAACAACTAAAACTGAGCAAGAAAAGTGATTGAGATTTAACAAAACTTTTACTAAGAGTTTAATCTCATCACATTCTTATTGTTCTGTAGAAAACAACAAGAATAATTTTTCGTCCTAAGTACTAATTGTAAAATACACAAACACATGTGTAGGCCAAATCGGAACATATTAGTTAGATCTCTATTAGTTCTCTTCAGCGTCATAGACGAAATATTAAAATTTCACTTACTAACATAAATCAGTAGAAATGTTTTCATAGTCTACAAATAATTCTTACTGTTTTACTTCTATATTTTTTCTTATAATTTAAAATATTGTGTTTTCGTTTAATATCTATAAATTTATTAGAAATATATATTTCTTTCTATTAACAGATGCAATCACCAAGATTACTTGGCATACCATTAAGTTCAGCTCAATATCTTTCTTCATCTGATGACGTTCTTCTCGCCAATATTTTCAATGCATATGAAAATACTTGTATGACAGCAAAAAAAACCCGATTTCAATCTTTTCCTGCTGTTCAACATACTTCTGTACATGAATTTTTTAATGAAATTTCTCATGCATTTCCCGTCTTTATAGAATATTTCAAAAATATACCTGAATTCAATAACATTATCGTAGATGATAGAATACGTTTACTTAAAAATCATTTTTGTATTATAGTTAATATTAATGAATTTTTAATGCATCCAGAAACATCAAGTAATCTTGTCGTAACATGGACAAATTTATTTGGTATTGATTTAACAGAACGGCTTTTGAAACGTAATCAATTACTTGAATCTTTTGTCTATGATTTAATTGTATTAAAACTTGTTCTTATTGTTCTTGTATTTTCAAGTAGTAATAGTAGAAATATTGATCAAGTAGATTTAGATCTAATCTGTGATAATCCATTATCTATATTTGCTGTTCAAAATATTTATGTTGAATTATTATGGAAATATATTTTATCACGTTCACCGAATGAAAAAGATGCCGTGAAATTTTTTAATAAACTAATGATGTGTATATTATATGTGCAAAATGTTGACATGTCTATAGATGGTTATATTAATGCTTTGAAACAAGAAATCAAACAGCTAGAGCCTATGATTCAAAACATGTGGCCAAAATCAGATCCTGAAGAAAACATTATTGATACGAACATAACTGAAAAAATTACTATGTTCTAATTAAATGATTGTTTAGTACTAATTATTATCAAAATAGAACATGATATGATTTATATTATATACATCTAACACTCATGGATTAAATATATATTAGTTTTGTATTATTAAGACTAAGACAGAATATTTAAGTACTCATAGTTACAAGTGTAGTCTTACCACTTATTTTTAGTTTATTCCTTTTTTTGCTTTTTACTAACGAAGTTTATTGTTAAGTTATATGCATATTAAATATTTATCTTTAATTTAGGATTTTAATAAACTTTCAGTGGATATGTATATACAGAGTGGACAATAATAAATGACCGACTTTCTTTTTGTTTGCTTCTTGGGAACAGTATAAAAATTTGTTTTGAAATTCATTCGACAGAGAAATTTGTTTCTCTATAATACAAAATGCTTTTGTTTCCATATCATATTTCTTGTTGTTACAAAGTTAAAAAACTTAATCTCTATTCAACGATTCATGTGCAACAGTGAAAAGAAAAACTGGTAGACATTTTCAGAAAAGATTTGGCAGGAAATTAACCATATACCTTTTTCGAAAATTTTGAAATAAAAGATTTGAACATATCGAAACGATACGATTTTTATTTTGTAATTGAAAGCAACAAAAAATATGTTAATTACGTATTCTATTGATAATTCCTACTTAATAACATGAAAATCAAATGTTGTCCAAGATGAATATGACTTTCAAAAGTATTTTTACCTAAAATGTACCGAAAAACAACAACAGATTTTTATTTGAAATCTTTTTGTATTCGATAACAAAGGCAAGAACATTGAAAAGATCGTGGATAAATAGATCAAAAAATTCTCTAACTTTTGATGTATAATAATTAACTTTTATTTTGTAGATAAATAAATTTTCTACTGAATGGACTTAAGAACAGATTTTAAAACGACCCTCAACTGTCACAACGAAGGAAACAAGAACTAGACATTTATTACGGATTAATCAGTACCTATGTTCATGATAGACTATGAGCAGTTTGCTTAGGCCTTTTAAAGTAGAAAATGACTTTTTGATTGAATTGGACTCCTCGATCGAAATAGAAAGTGTGTAGCTTTAAATTTATTTTCACAAGCTGCCATATAATAATGCAATTTTTACTATTGAAAATTTACTGACAGTCGTCACAAGAAGGCTCGCTATTGGGAAACAAGTATATCACTTTTTATTTTTTTGCCTGAAAATTTGACTACAAGTACCAACTCAAGATGGATCAGTCTTGATGCGACGAATTTAGGATGAAAGCAGTGCTTTTTTTCACGGAAGCCTGAAAAACATTTTATTGACACTTTTTTTTGTTCGCTATAATTTTGACACGTTATAACTCATTTTCTTATAAACAAATAAAGCTTTACATGTGTATATTGTATCACAGATCGGACACTTCTATCCACCGTAATTTTAAGGCGCCAGGAAATCTCTAGCGTCTTGGACAGTTTCAGCATGGATCTCATCTCTGTCAATGGCTAAAATCGTGAAATCTTCAGAAAAAAAGTTAATTTGAGCAGAGATCTTTTTTTGAGAAAGCTTCAAGGTAACTGGTTGAAGCTAACTGAAATTATGAATCTGTCTTTTCGACAAGTTCCAACAACTTTCATGTCAAGACTCCTCAAAGGTTACTTCACGAATCAGACGAAGTGAAACCGTTTGACATAAACTTTTTATATGTAATGTAAGCAGTACTGAGTTCTTGACTAAAAGCCATGAGATCTATTTCTTACGCTGCACTGAAATATCCTTGTTTGAAGAAAATTTCTATGTTAAACTTCTAATCGCTCCGAATATAAGCTGGTCAAGTTTAGATTGGTCCTTGTAATCAGCGTTTAACTTACTCTATTTGTAATTAAAATATGAGACCAAAAGATACAAATTTAGGTAATATTTTCACTGGTAGCGAGTCTTTTTACGACTGTCGGATGAAATCAATTTAGATTTTTTTTTTTGACTTCTCAAAATTCATTTCGTTCTATGTTATATAAAACCAGAAGAATCTTTAACCAAATAGAAAAAACGATAAAACGAGTATACGATGAATCATAGACACACTTATCAAAGACTAGTAGAACATGTATACACATAGGCAATTTTGGTGTTTCGTTTCTTTTTGATAGATAAAACAATAAAGAAATGGTCGACACTCAAAACCAAAGTCCATTTTATCAAATAAGTGATACAAAAAATACGGATTTATTACATGAACGTCAATCAGCAACATTCGATGTTGAACAACTTACACAATTTGTATTTGGTGGTCCAAAAAATTATTTCAATATAAATAAACGACGTCAACTTAGTAAGTTAAAAATAACATTAAAAATTATTATTCATTTCTTTCATTGTATAAAATTTTTTTAAATTTTTTATTTAGCTCGTTTAGCTTATGCACATCCAATTCATAAAACTCACTTACCATTGGAATATCTTGATGCTGATGAACATTATTCATTACTTATTCGTAAAAGTTTGACTGGTATTAAAGAAGCACAACGTTTAAATATAACTGATACTAAATATATTGGCTGGTTTTTAAGTATTTTTACAAATGGACGATTTATATTTGGTTTACATACTGGTATGTTTATTAAAACACTTGAAACAATGGCTAGTGATGAACAAAAAGAAAAGTTTTTACCCCTTGCACGTTCATTTCAAATAATTGGTACATATGTTCAAACAGAATTGGGTCATGGTTCAAATTTACAACGATTAGAAACAGAAGCTGTTTTTGATCGTACAACTGATACATTTATACTTAATACACCAACACTAACTGCAACAAAATTTTGGCCTGGTGCATTAGGTCGATCAACAAATTATGTTTTACTTATGGCACAATTATATACACCAGATCGAAATCATCCATGTGGTTTACAAATGTTTTTTGTTCAAATTCGAGATTTAAATACACATGAACCATTACCAGGTTAAATATTATGAAATTTATTTTCTTTTTAAATTTTTGTTTTTGTATTTAGGAGTAGAAGTCGGAGAGATTAGTACTCGATTTGCACATGAAGTTGGTGATAATGGATATCTTCGATTAACTAACGTACGAATTCCACGAAATCATATGCTTATGAAATTGGCCAATGTATGTATTATAGAATGAAACTAAACTAAACTAAAATTAATTTTTTTGTAATCTCTCTAGGTTGATGAACAAGGTAATTTTCATCGTCTTGGTGATCCTCGTCTTCTTTATGGAGCGATGCTTGCAACACGTGTTAGTCTTTGTGCTTTTTTTTCAATATTACTTGGTCGTGCTGTTACAATTGCTATTCGATACTCAGCGGTTCGACGTCAAGGACAAAATCCAAGCGGGTAATGTTGAAGTTGCTTTTTTCTTTCTTCAATTTTATCAAAACTTCTTTTTTTTTTTTAATAAAGAAAAGAAACACTTGTTCTTGATTATCCATTACAACAAGAAAAATTAGTGCCATGTTTAGCTACAACTTATGCATTCTTTTATTCCTTTATAAAACTGGAAAATCTACGTGCACAAATTTTAGACAGTGATATAATCTTATTTGAACAATTACCAGAAGTAATAATTGTTATTTAATTTTTTGTTTTTTGGAGAGCGTAGCAAATCTCAAAATATTATTAACTTTTCCTCCATCTCTTGTTGTTAGTTTCTGAGTTTTGACAAAAAAATAACTTATGATAAATAATAGAAAAAGCAAAAATCACTTATAAAAGAACGAGAAATATCGTGGCTGATGGCTAGTATTTTTCAGGGTACGGTGACAGTAACTATTTGTTTCATTACAATGACACACTCTTACGATAATCTCTAACTTAGAACAATCTATTATCCCTCACTTACCTTCGTCTTTACTTAAATCCTCAGTCGCATCTACTCCCACCCTCAACATGACTCTCGTTCTCTCTCTCTAGACAGAAAATTTCTAATTTCTTATCTGTCTGTAGAATGATAAAGTTTAAAAAAACAAATAATTACATTTATATTAGTTCAGATTTGTAGGATTTTTTTTCGATTTCTAGAAGTTTTGAAGAATTAATATTAATAGTAATTTTAACACATAGATTTCAAAATTAGTACTCCTTGAGATTTGCCATATCTGATATAGTCTTTTTTTCTTATTCCTAAAATATATTCACTTGGATTTTGTTTTTGTTTTAAGCTTCATGCGATATCATCTGGTTTAAAAGCATATACATCAACAATAGCTGAACGATTTTCTCAAATATGTCGTGTTGCTTGTGGTGGTCATGGATATTTAGTAGCTAGTGGAATAAAAAATATTAATAATATGCTTGATGCAGGATGTAGTTATGAAGGTGATAATTTTGTTTTATTTCAACAAACAGCTAGGTAGACAAGATAGAAAAATTTCTAGTTGAAAAAAAAAAAATTTCAACAAAATATCTCTAACAATAGATTTCTTCTAAAAGTTATACAACAAGCCGATGATAACGATGAAATCAATAATGAATCATCAATTGCTTATTTATTTTCAACAACATCACCTCCAGTAACAATTGTTAATCTTGATGATTATTGTCGTTTATTTGAATGTCGATCACAAATGTTAGTAAACTATTATATAAATATAAGTAATCGCTTTTATTTTATTTCAAAAAAAAAAAAAAATAATTTAGACTTTTAAAATCAATTTCGAATCAATTAGTTGAATCATCATCAACATCTTATGATAAATCTTCAAAAAATTCTATTGAACTCGTACATATTGCTAAAGTAAAGACTTTGAATTATTAATGAGTATTATTCTTTTTTGTTTTCTATTTCAAATGTTTAGGCTTATGTTGAAACATTTATTTTACGAGCATTATATGATGCTGTACATAAAGCATCTGAACATCAATCATTTGCATTAGTTTTTGAACAAATTTTTCATGTATTTGCTATTCATACATTACGAAATCAAGCAACTGATTTTATTCGAGTAAATAAATTGAATAGATATTTGAATAAATAACAAAATTTCTTTTCTTTTCTTATAATTATATTTCAGTTAAAATTACTTACAGCTGAACAAATTTATCAATTAGAAACTTCTACTCTACCGGATATGTATGCTCGACTTCGACCAAATCTTGTTACACTTGTTGATGCTTTTGATTTTCATAATAATGAACTTGGTAAATATTTGAATTTCTATGATTAAAAATTTATTTATAAAAACTGAAAAAAAATAGATTCATGTCTTGGTCGTTATGATGGTCAAGCTTATGAAGCATTAATGGAACGAGCTCGACTTAATCCATCTAATCGATATAAAGTAAAAAATAGATCATTGAAAATGAGAATAACTGTTTTTTTTTGTTTTGTATAGGTTCATCCAGTTTGGATGTCAATTAAACAAAATACAATGTCAAAACTCTAATAAAGCTTATTTTTCACAGAAAAAAAAACAGAAAAAGTGATTTTTGATTATATAATTTGTTCTTATTGCTTTTTAAAATAAATACAAAACATGATGGGTAGAATTTAATAGATTAATTTTCAAAAATTCGTTTTTGATTAATTCAAATTCGTAGATTCTTAAAAAAGTAATATAAAGTTACTAAAGGATTTAAATAGTTGACGTATTTCTCTATTAATTCGGCACGTCTCCTTTTTTTTCTATATACAGTGATCGTAGAGTCTTGCTACCAGGTAAATAGATTCTAAAGTTCGAATCTTTTGTTTCATAGTATATCTCCATCGATGCTACTCAAACAAGTACTTTTAATCTTTGAAGTTCCCTGTTCAAAATTAATTTTAACGATTAAATAAATAATATGTAATCGAATTTGAGCTTCTAGCTACCGTACTTATGTTTTTATAGACGGAACAATTTTTTGTGACCTTCGGATCCCTGCAGAAGATGCGAGAATATAGAAAAATTCATATATTGAAAATAATATGAGATATTTATAGATTCTCTTAGAGTTTTATGCATAAATCATATCTGAATACTTTGAATAAAAACTTGAGTAAGACATAATTAAAATAACAAACTTTCTTCTTACATCCATCTTCCCGTACTTCCTCCAAGGCTGCGGAGATTAACAAAAGATTTTTCTGTCTATAAATTTGTTCTGAAAGATCTTATCTATGAAATACATAGAACTCGATAGTGCACAATTTTTCAGAAAGTTTTATGTTGATACTCACTTGTTCTGTAGTCTAGAGTTGAACACACACCAGAATATCATATAATCAAGAAACAATCTAGACCTAAGAAAAGGTACTATTGTTACCTATAAAGAACGCTATGATGAAAATTATTAATTATCAAAAATTGAAAAACATTATGAGTATCATATATATGGCTTAAGAATTATAATCAGTATATGAACATTGAGAGCATCAAAACTTGAGGAAAACTTAATTTCTTATATACAATTCAATGCATCACAAATTGCGCTAACAGAATCATGTATATGGTATCCTGGTTCTAGTTTTTGGCTTTTAACAGATTAAACTTATTAATTCACTTCATATTATATAAATAACTTCGGAATATCTATCATTATCGAATTAAAATACTGTTAAACAATATATTTGAATCTTTTGAAAAGTCATATCCTACGTCATCATCATTCAAAGTTTTATTTTGTTTTATTAATAAATGATTAATTATGGAAATAAATATGAATGATTAATTTCTATTTTTTCGAAAGTCATACCAGAATTTTATGAATGATTTATTTATTATAGACTAAGATTAATAAAAAGAAAAGTTTAGTTTATTATTTTATTTTACTCATTGACATATTCATTCTATTTCTTATTGTAAGTTTATCAATGTCTTCATGATATTATTATTTGATATAGACATAACCAAAAATTTATTGCAGGATTAAATATTTAACAGAAAAATTTTCTATGATTCTATTTTACTTAAATATGTACATATTATCATTATTATTTCTATTGAATTTTGTAGAATTTATCATATGAAAATAAAAAAAAAACAAATTTTCGATAGCGTAAAAAACTTTAACAATAATCTATTTTTTATTATTATGTTTTATTAATATTAAACCATGAGCTCAAATCCAGATAGTGATTTCAATAGTCAATAAAGTTTTCTATCTAATGCATTTTATACTAAGATTTCGTATATGAAATATGATGGCAAGATTTCTAACAAAATGTGCACGGTAATTTTCAAACTTCAGAAGACTTTGTCGAAGCTATTTTTTAATAATAATACCGACAGTCTTTTAGAATCTGAAAACTTTTTTAGAAATCTTGTCGTCATAGATCATCTATGAAATCTTAATATCAAATGTATTAGACACAAAACTTCTTTGGCTATTACAATCACTATCTGAGTTTAAGCTCATTGCTTAACATTATGGAAAAAATACAATGAAAAATACATTGTTGTTAAACTTGTTCCCATTACCTTATATGTTACATGTAAAGTGCTAAATCTTTTTATGTTATTGTTATGGCGATATAAATTATCATGTTTACCTAATGAAAGACCTACTATTCAAATTTATAACTCGAATGATCTTGTTGATAGTATCAGTAAAAAAAAACTACTTTTATTAAAATTAATTATTATGTAAATAAACAAAAACAAAACAGAATCAGTACGATTTATATGAAACCTGTGGCCTTAATTCACTGTAATAGACTAACTATTTGAATGTCTTTCGATGTAATACTAGAAAATTAACTTTTATTAACATTAATTCTAACATATATTGGTTGTAAGATTTATAATGAAGAAACAATTTTAATGTCAAACATTTCTCAGATATTCTATGTCTTCCTTTTTATCTAGATTGACAATTACGATTACATTCTATGCAACATTATTCAACGTTTATAGAATGTTTTTATAAAAAACAATATTATATAACACATTGAATATGATGCAACTTTTTAAAAAGAGTAACAGTTGGCAATTTTTTTTTTCGATTACACTTCTACTTCTATCGGCCATTTTATTAAAACAAACAGCTGTGTACAATCGGTCATATATAATTTTTTCATTCATATATTATTTATTCTAATTATTTTTTTTTTCTTGAATAATAAAATTTAAAGAAATGGTTGACATAGTCGAGCCATTGTTAAAGAAAAATTATTAGATTGTTTGCCGTATTGTTTTAAAATATCCATAATTTCATCAGTAGTTAAACCCCATACAGATTGATCATTGATCTAAATAAAAAATTTCTACATACAAAATGTCTGAATAGTCATCTATTAATATATATCTATACTGTGATTCAGTAGCTTTTCTGATCGTAGAGAAGACTTCTAAGTTTTTATTAGCAAAGTCTATAGTCCGATACCTACAAAAATCCCTTTTTTTTCAAGATTTTAATAGTAAAATGCAGAGTTCTGTCTTTTTATAAATATTTGTACAAGATTCTTTTTGAAAAAATGCAGAAACTAGTCTCTAATTTAGTTGCTGTGGAAGTCCTAAAATCGTGTCAGTTTTATTAGTTAGTTTCTTATCAAAGGTTTCCATGAGCAAATAACAAACTGGTTTAAAGAAACGTACCAATTACTTAAAGTTTCCCAAACGTGACCATAGAAACATTCATAAAAAGAAGGTCCTCTGAATAGTGATAAGTTCAGAATAACGAAATAAATTGAAACAATTCAACAAAAAGTCCTGCGTTTTACTTTTTATTCCTCTTTCTTCACAGACGTAGCAGACGTTATCGAGATACAATCACCGAATGTATATTAATAGCGTCTCGTTATTATATATAAACGAATTCTTTATTGTATTTCCCGAGTATAAAGTGAACGGATGTCCAAGAAACGTACACAAAACAGATAGAATAAAACACTCCTTGCAATATAACAATTGCAGCTACATCATGTTTCATATTTTAATCCTGCAAGAATTTCGGTCACTGCTTATTTTTATATCTTGATGGTGAAAGTCATAGTTCTCAGGAGGATTTATAAATTTTAACTTTATGAATAAAAACTTGCAAGTCTTTTCTATTACCAGAAAACAAACTGACTTGATGTGATTTAATCGTAGCGGAGTTGCATAGTTTTCTTTTTGGTAGATGTCGAGGAAGGGTACTACGGCTTGTCCAAACGTAACGCTGTTACGTTTTTGACACACTCTTCTTCAACTGTCTCGAAAAGTTTAAGAGCTAGGAAGTTCATTCAAACGTCATTCGACGCAGCTTATCGAACTTTATTTATCATATAAAAATGGCCTTTTTTGACTGAAGTCTCAGGCATCTAGAAAGGTTTTATCATGGCGTAACGCTGTTACATAAAAGGACCCTTTTTTTCCAGTGCCGCCAAGAAAACTCTAAATTCTTGCGAAACCATTTCTTCAAATGTAATGCTCCGAGAGTCCTTTTTGTAGAGCATTGAATAGGCTTTCAGGCAGTAAAAAAGATTTTCTCTAAAACATTTTTGCTCCGATAAAAAATGCAAAAAACAAACGTAACGCTGTTACGTTTTTCGTAACGCTGTTACACAGTTTTTTGTTGACCAATTTTGAGGCACTTAATGTACTCAGAATGACTTGATTTTTCTAAGTGTTACTGTTTTCTATGTAGACAATCCCCTATGCAAAAATGACATTGATACATCGATCTGAGAGCTCATAAACTGAGCAGGAAGTTGGGAATTGTATCGAAGTCTCCAATTTGTTCTAAGCTGCCAAAGTCAAAACTAAATAGACCATTTTGTAGAGAATTTAATTCTGCATCGAATGGTATGTCTCTTGACCTTTGTTAAAAAAATTTCTTGGTTAAAAAATCCAAAATACGGTTTTTGAAAACTTTAAAATCCAGTTTTCGATATCAAAATCTGATTTTTATACAAAATTAATACCAAATTCGTAATCAGCGTAAAAAACTGCATCTAGTACCCCACTGAGATCTGTCCAACTCGAAAAAAAATTTTTTCAAAACTTGATCAGCGAAGTGTCGCGTTACGTGGACAAGCCGACTAGAGGTGATGGTCCATCTTTTTCGAAATATTTTTCGATTTTTCTCAGTATACGACCTCTAATAGAGTTCAAAACATATTTCTTAACCATGATCATCCACACCTCCTTTCCGAAAATCCTAGCTCCGCTACTGTTTCGCGAGACTCTCTATGTATATTTATTTTGAAATATTTATGAATTATTTTTACTTTTAATATAATATCATTTTGTTGAAGTTGTTTTATATTTAATGATGATTCAATAGCTGTTACTTGACATGTATATTGTTGTTGTTTAGAGTGAATTTGTTTAAAATGTGTTTGTTTTGAACATTTTAAAAAAGGTCGTCGACCATTAAGTATTGAATATGGAACTAATATAGATGCACTTATTTGTACTGTACTTATTGTCATTGTATATAGAAGAATATTTTTTACATCATCCATATTAATAGTTAATGTTGTATAAAAAAGTTTTTCTTGTGTTGCTGGTAATGATTGATCGAATATATTTGGAAAAATAATTTCTTCATAATTATTATCATTATTATTAATTAATGATAAATTTTCTATTGAAAAATTCATATTAATATGATCTTGATTATTATGAATAACAGTTGATAATGTTAATTGATCAAGCATATTAGTAAAATCTTTATTTGAATATTGTTTAGTATTATTATCTAAATGATCAAGTAAATCATATAATTGCTTTGTATCAAATTGTTCATGTTCTATTTCTTTATTTTCATTTGATTGTAAATATGGAATAGATGGTAATTGTCGTTTTGATGTTGAATTGATATTAATTTTTCCACGTGATGTTAATGAACGAGGAAAATAAACATTATTAAGTAATAATATATTAGATGACGTACGTGATAATGGACTTTTTGATGTTGATGAGAGAATCATTTCTGTACCATCCGGTCGAAGTGCTTTTGGTGCAAATAAAGTTTGTGTTAATGAATCACCTAATGATGATGTTGAAGAATTGATTGTGTCAGCTTTTCCTAATAGTGATGAATTATCTTCATGAATAGATGAGTCAATATGATTTTCTTGACTATCAATAAATGATATATGTGTTGATTGAACATTAGATAATTCTTGAATTTCATCATCATGAAAGACAGGTGTAGTTGATTCATGTGGTGTATCATTTGGTGTTGATGTTACAGGAATTGTTGTTATTATTGGTAATATTCTAGATGGTTTTGGCTATAAAACAGAAAGTAAGAGAACCCGATGGAAATCTTAACAGATCTATTTAAATTTATGATATATTCAATGTATAGAATTTCGAACAAAACAGTTGTAATGAATTCTAATTCAAAGCGGTAAAAGAATCAATTGATAAAATCTTATGAATGTTTTAAATTAACTCCAATTATAAGATTTTTTAATATATTATTTTCTTCATTATAATCGTTCTCTTATATGTAATATTATTGAAAAAGATATGTGATCGAACAAAAACAAAATAAAGTATGAAACTCGACAATGTTCGTTTTATTTGTTCGATTAAATATTAAGTGGGAATATATTCTCCCTTTTTTTTTGAAGTTTTCGGAAACTACTTGATGGAAAATGATGAAACTTTCAAGGCAGATAGATGTCGATAAGTAAAACAAAAAAATTGTTATAGATTCCAAACTTTCAGATGCTTCCTTCAGATAGATAGAGGTGATTGCAAAGGCCGAAAATGATCAGATGTCTACTTTCACAAACTCTATATTTCATTTTTTCGAGCTGCAATCAAGGAGGAAAAATATTGTTTTTTTTTGTTCAAAACTTGATTTTGTGAAAAACCATAAACAAGTTTTCATGTATTTATCAAGGTTTTTTTTAAAGTAAGGAATCGATAGTTGCCAGTGTTTAGCTGTGTGACAAGTCTATGAACTATGCTTTAAGAATCTTCGAATGAGAAATTATTATGATTAATATTAGGTGACTTTTTTTGTGGAAAAGAGTAATTGTAGTGCGAGCCTTTCTGCTAGAGACTTCGAAAATCCGATTTATTAATAAAAGTACTTGATAACAGAGAAGATCGCTCATTTATATGGCGTTGGACAGGAACACCTAGAGGCTGTATTACCAATGAAATACAAAAAAATCGAAAAAAATCGATTTTCATGCTCGGCAAGGGGAAATGATTCCTTTTTAATCAACTCGATTTATAGCATTCGTAGTTGAACGTCTATTTTAATTATTCCTATAAACAAAATCAAAACAGTCTACTTAAATGTCTTAGACTCCAGTAAACACTATAAGTCGATTTTCTAGCAGATGGTATGAACAAAATTACGTTTTTTGCTTTTCCCTTTTTTTTTTATCAAAAAAAAAAAAAAATACTCAAGCGCCTTGTTTTTTAGACATGAAAATTCATGTTACCATCATATACCATAACAAACAGCTCTTTGTCGAAATTTTATTATTATGATATAAGCTTATCCTACAGTATTCAAGTATCACTGTCACTACTTTTGGGCTGCCTTCAGTAGATTCTTTTTGTTAAGCCGCCCCTAATTATGCTATGCTCTCAATGTTACAATCTCACCTGAAGGATGATGAAACATTGTAGAATCATAGAGCTTGATTCGGACTATCAGTATATATCAAAAGAAATTTTCCTGGAACCTTCTATAAGATTTTATATTCTTGACGCCTCTACTTTTGATACGCCTTCGGTAAATACTTCTTTAAAAATAAATATTATTCAGCATTTTGACGTCTTTTAGTTTAGATGTTCTGAAAGAACAAGCTAGATTTAAACACTTCATGGGTCAAGTAACCCTTGGTGTTCATCTTTTAAGAGAACTTTTCGCGCGTCGAATCACTTGTTGACTGAGACGATGTTTAGTTGATGAGTACTAGTATTTCATAGAAAAGTCTAGAATGATTCGATTTTTCGAGATTTTGTTCTTGAGATATCCAAAATTTCACTAACTTTTTCCATAAAAAGCCGTGATCTCCATCAGATCACATGGAAAATTGACTTTCAAGATTCGACTTCAAACTTTGCACAAATAAATTTCTCAATGAGATTAGTTGATTGTGCAAATTTTAGCTCTTCTAGTATCTCTTCTCTGAAGATATAATTCTATGAATTTTTTAATGCAAAGTTTGAACTCGAAACTCGAAATTCAATTTTCCCGTGACTTGAGTAGAACCACAGCTTGTTATTGAAAAAAACTGGTATAATTTCGATATCTCAAGCATAAAGACTTAAAAAATCAAACCATTCTAGAGTTTTCTATTACTCACTCATACTCATTCAACGCACATTGTCTTAGTCAAAAAGCAAGTTGATATCCGAAAAGGTTCCCTTGTTAGGTCTTACTAGAAATTAAATCACTAAATTATTTATTTTTGATAATTAGGCAGAATTACTATTAGGGTAATAAATATTTATTATTTTATTGATTAGTTTTTTTTTTATTGTTTTTACATACGCGTTCTTGATAATATATTTCTTGTACATTTATATCTTTATCATTATGAACTTCAATTGTTGATTGTAAATCGTTTATCAATAGTTGATGGTTTTTTTCTTGAATTGTATTTAAATTTTGATTATTCAATTTTTTTGTTTGATTTCGTCGGTTATTATTTAAAGCACGTAATCTTCGATCAAATTCATCCAATGTACTATTTGTATCATCATTTAATGCTGATTTATATTTAACAAATTTATGATAACGATCAACAGCACCATTATCATCAATTAAATCACTATCAGTTCGTTTTTCAAGAAGTTCTTGTAAAAATTTATTTGCTGTTTGATGTGATTTAGCTCGACGTTCACGTAATTCTTCACCACTTTTTTGCATACGCATACGAGATGATGTCCATTCAGATTTAGCCATAACAGCACAAAGACGTCGTTGAACATATGTATAATCATCATTTTCATTCATATTGTCTTTTTGTCACTTCTTCTTCTTCTTTTTCTTATCTAAGTATTTAATTGAGATTCAAACCACAAGTAAAATATACCACAATGAGAAATAAGAAGAAGAACAGAAACCGTTAGAAGAAGTAAAAGTGAAATCAAAACGAGGTTGTAAAAAGAAAAGAGAAAGAGAGAGAGAGAAAGCGAGAGAATATTTCAATCAGTTTATTTGAAGTGATCGTTAACGACAGCAAGAACGAACACACTGAATAAACAAAAAATCGAAGAGTAGAACAGAATAAAGAACTCTCTATGGTAGCGAACTTCTTGTCAAATGTAAGAACAACACTACAATTCAACTTGCACATATATTTTATGTTGACAAAGAAAAAATGAAAAAGAAAGTCAAATAAACATTAATTTGTAAGGAATCAAAGTTGATAAGATATGAAATAAAAATATTATTTATACTTAACATTTCTTTTTTCTTTCAGATGTTATTTTCATAATTTTACCATAGAAAAAATAGTTCATCCTTTATTTTTTGTGTATCAATATAATTGCTTTTGAAAAGAATATTTATATAATTTTTCTTTTTTAACGACAAAACACTTATGTTTCTTTATTTACAAACTAATCACACCTCTAAGTTTGTCAAAACAATGAATAAGAAGTCAATTTCATTTCTTTTTTTTTATTAACATAAAAAATAATGTTTACATAAATATTGTTGAATTTTATTCATTTACTTAAAATGTTTCATCGAACGAAACCAATTGAAATGAAATTATAGTCGTATCATAATTAGAAAAAAATCCTTCCGAACTCATGTTTTCGTACAAGACTCAAATCTTCTCTTTATAGAAATATTTTTTTGATCAAACCATTGAAATTGAAATCATTGCATTGAATGAATATACAAGTAAACATAATGAAATTTATATCGTTTTCTATTCTTAATTTTCTTCTATTCGAAAAGGTGAACTGAAAAAAAAATAAAATTAATGAAGTTCAATTTTACAATTGAAGCAGATTATAGAAGAATTTTTGACATTTTTATTTGTACAAATGTTTTCGAAATTCTACTTAATGCAATTGAAAAGTCGTATGAGGTCGCACTTGAATACTGTATAGAAGACTTTAGAAAACTTTCTCTCTCTAAGCACTGAGATTAAAAACAATACTTTATATTTCTGCAATAGTTCATTTTTGCTCAAATAATATCATAGTAATAAAATTTCGATAAGAGATATTTGTTATCATATGTGACAATAACACGAAAGCAAGTTTCAAATGGCGGTTAGATAACTTTTAGGATAACTTTTTATTGGGAAGCTGCTGGTTTTAGTATTAGAAAAAGAAAATAAAGACGCATCGAATCGTATGTCATATGTTTTTTCGAATATGTTTTCTCGAGTAATTTTAATCAGTTTTCTTTAAAAAAAGTGCTGACATAATATTATTTTTGAGATTTTTATATGACAAAAGTGGCTAGAAAAACTGACTTAGAAGTTTGAGTAGAATGTCTATGACTCCTGAATAATTAAATTTTAAATTCTGAGCCTTTCACAGTGTTTTAGATCTTCGATGGATGAATTCAATGTACATTAGATCATTGAAATTTCGTTGTAAACATGTTATCGGGTAGGTTGGGTTTCAAAATAGTCGATTTAAGGTCTTAAAAACGTGTAAATACAATTACAATGCGCTTTTTTTCTTTTCTCTCCAGCAAACAGCTGCTATAGATATTTTATTACAAGGAGATTACTTGAAGAAGAATGAAATATAGAGCATCGTTTTTACTATCAGTGTATGCAAAGCAAAGTTTTCTTCAAGCTTTCTATACGACATTGAAGTACTATCGTCACTACTCTTGACTTGTTCCAAGTAGTTTGCATTTATGCAAAGCTTTCATTGCTTGAGTATTTGAACTAAGGATTTAATTAATTTTTTTTTTGCTTATATTAAAAATGAAGAGAACAAACTAAAATAACAATGCATATAATTCTATAAAGAAAAGATGAAAATTCTATTGAGGAAAAGAAATAATAATCCATTAGAGTATCTTGTGTCAACTTAAGGATGTCCCGAAGCTTATACGATTGTAGAAGGGGAGTTGTTCATTTTTCTGAGATTGGCGAACAAAAAAAAAAGGCAATGAAATGCGGCAATTCCGCTAGAGAAAAAACGAAAATTGAATACATAATGCCGAGTGTTCATGTATCCATCACCAGGACAAGGACCCAAGGTCAAAGTTTGAAAGTTAAAAGTTAAATGCAAAAATGTAGCCATGCAGTGTGTACAGAGACTACCTAGTTTTTTTAAAGACTGACAGAATTACTGATCGGGAAACTCCTGTGTCAAATAAAAATGCATTGAACTTGAAGAGAGTGTAACGGTACAGTAACCGTCACCTACGTTATCTTTTGTTATATGTACGTTTGTTCGTCTTTGTGGGTGCTCTGTTTTGTGTCTATCTCTCGCACCTATTATATTCTTTTATAGTTGTGTTACTAATTGCTGTCTCATTTAAGACATAATTCTGCTTCTGATTAACATAGTTCATTCTTCATTACACACTTGTTGTCGCCATTTATATTCATCTCATTAACTGTTACTTTATCATACATATCTTTCTTTCACTAGTAAACCTTTGTTTGACTGCTATCTTCAGTCAATCCATTTTCATTTATTCACAGTATCCTTGTTCTCTCTCGTGTCTCCTGCTAATTATCATCTTATCTTCTTGCTCATTATTTTAATACAATACATCGATGAATCTTTATTCATCTTCAATTCAATCAATTATCATTTTATTACGTGTCATGTCATAATGGCAACTAGAATTGCATTTTGTTGCATCTCAGAGAGGCGGATGTGCATATCATTTCTCTATTTTTTTAGAAAACTTTCAGTTTTTTCCAACAAAAATCGTACTTTTGATTAGAAAAAAGATCGTAAAATGAAAAAAGAAAGCTTACTACCATACACTTTAAAAACAACACAATTGTACATACACTTTTCAACTCAGATAAACCTTCATTGCACGTCCACCAACTTTTTTCTCTTTGCCAATACCCTGCAAAAAAATTCTCTATATATTCGAATTTATATATTTATTTTATTGCAAAAAACTTTAATGCGGACATCGATAAAGTATAATGATCTTCGATTTCTATATTGTAAAAGTTATTTTGACAATTACTCTTTTTCTTTTCTTCTTTGATTATTGTTTTTTGATTATTAATTCAGTAAGTTTAAATATTCAATAGTTTTTTCTTGATTTTACGTTACATAAACTTCAAACATATTAAATTAATGAAAGCCATGCGATTTCCGATCCGTACTTAAGTAAAAAAGTAGATGAAAATGTTATAAATAGCTCAATAATTTGTGTTTTTACACTCAAAAATATGCACATGTTTCTTTTCATAGGATATTATTATGAACCATGAATCATTAAATAGTTTTGACATCCAAAATTAATAATAGACAGATATGGAAGAGCATTGAACTACGTGGTCATTATATTATCTAACAGAATGAGAAGCAAGACAAAAAAAAATGACGGAAAAGTTGAAGATTTATGTTTGAAAAAAATCTTCAAATGAATGTATTAAAATTTTTTTGCATTCTTTTTAGTATTTATATGCTCTTAAAAATCCTTGTAATTTAGTGTCAATAAACTTCTGTCTACTTAAAATATTAAGTACTATTCAAATATTATTTATTAGATCAAATAACGACAAATGAAAGCTTCTATAAAGAAAAAAATTATCAACAAAAAAAAAATGTTAAAGGATTAAATTTTCAGTAAAGCATAGTTTAACATCAAACTAGATTTTTGGATATTATCGATTATCGTTAAGTAATATTGTTTTTGTCATATAGAATTCTGAATCGTTGACAAAGACTTCATAAGAATATGATTTCGAATGCTTTGTCATCTAGTACAAAATTCTGAGATTGTCAATGTGTAAATATTAAAAATATAAAGCAAGTATTTTCGTAATAGTTTTTAATTATATTAAATCAATAGTTTTGTTAAACAACGTATAGTCTTATGCACCTATTAGCATTGATATAATGGAAGGAAATTCTTCTTCTTTTTCTTTTTTGCTCTCAGCCTATTGGAAATCATGTTTCAGATTATCTAATTCATTTGCATATGTTGATTAGTACTTATTTTTACCATCAACAAACAGTTTGATATATATCTATATTGATTCATAATTTGAATAATTACTCTTTCTTTTTCATATTTTAAATAGCAGAAGTATGATCGGAACATCAAGGAATAATTGATATATCTACTTCTGTGTATCATAATAAAATAGAAATTGTTTGTTAAAATAATACAACAGTTTTTCTCTTTGATAAACAGCAACAATGAACATTAATAATACGACATTAATGTGTTCGTTGAATAATATCAGAATCAATGTACTTGTTTAACAAATAGTTAACTTTTTATTGCCTATTATTGATTTACCTAATCATCTATTAGTGCTAAGAATTAGTTGAAATTTTGATCATTAAAAATTTTCATCCAACCTTTTTATGTTTTGAAATTGATTTGATGTAGTTAATGTCACACCTAATTCATGTAAAATATTAAATTATTCTTATTTTTATCCATTGATTAATAGTGCAGTATTTATATTCCCTATTTTTTTTTACTTGTTTTGTTCAATATTGATCAAATTCTTATGATTAACAAAATGATAAAACAAAATTCATATATTCGAAAATAACAAAATAAATGAGTTTTTTGTTTATGAACATTTTTCCATATTTATATAACATTTATTATTCATTATTGTTTTTTTCACTTAATATGATCATGACTTTTACTGAATCTGACCTTGTATTCACTTATTTCATCGATTAGTTCTATGTTTAATTATTAATTGATGCCCCCTACATGTTTATTGTATAATCATTGTTATTCTAATCATTATCGTACGCGAAGTTCATTACGTTCAATTCATCGGCAACATAAAAAAGCATTTATATATATGTTTTGCTATTTTTACCAATAATAATATTACAATTATTTAATCATCAAATAAATCAATATAAAATCAATTATATTGGTTAATATTATAGTTATGCTATAGAGAAAACTAATAAATCGAAATTATTAAATTTATTATTTATAATGTAGAACGTATCAACATAGAGAATAAATAAATTTACATTAGATTTATATTTTCCTCAAAGTTTTCTCATCATGTTAAACAAATTATTTATTGTCGATTCAGATTTTAATAATCAGCAGCAAGTCCAGTTTTGAAAAAAATATTTTATTCAAAAAACCATATACTTCATATCGAAGAGAACTAAATAATCTATCATTAAGTGTTTACTAAAAAAAAAAGAAAGTTTGAATAGATTTCTACTTATGCAGGAGTATTTTCAATTGATTAATTGCTTTGTCACTAATAGCTACTGACCTTTGGATTAGCAATCGTATCGATTCAAAATCTGATCATAAGAAACTCCCTTATTTTTTTAAATATTAGTAGTTTGTAAAACCAGTATTTCAAACAAACAGATATTTTGCTAAAATTGTTTTTTGATCTACTCAGGTAACAAAGCGTATTGAGTTGTATATTTTCTATTTCCCGAAAAATGAGATTAAGCTTTTCATATTGAATTATTGATATATTTGAAACAGAAAAAGTTACTGTTTTTTTTAGACAATTCAATGTATTCTAAACTTAGTACTAATGAAAAAAACAAAAATTTTTTTTAATCTAGAAAACTAGACATATGAAGAACTAAGGAAATGTCTTATTGGCGTATTTGAAATGAACATGATTGATAAGTTTAATAAAAAAGAGATTGATGAGTTGAAAAGGTTGCTTCGTTAGATAAATATTAATAAACATAAAGATAATCACATATGAATTATTCTTATATCTTTATGATAATTTCTTTCTTAAGATTTGTTAAATTGTACGGTTACAAATCTATTGATAGAGTTTAAAATTTTCAAATTAATTATATTTATATTAGTACAAGTATATCACTAATTAAAGGAAGCAATGAATACTATATTCATTTGTAAAATTATTTTTTACATATTTCCTAAAACGACTAATTCAAAAACAAAGTGTACTCTTCATTATTAGAAAGAAAAACATCTGTTACCCGTAAACTTCAACTCAATTTTTTTCGTGTTACTATGCTGTGCTCTTTATATATATTCTGTAGGATTTTGTTTTCATTCAGCTAAGAGTTTATAATATAAGAAAAAATAATGTTCAATACATTGTGATTAGTTTTTTTTAAATATCATTAATTGAAGTATATTTTTCAAACGTTTTCTTGAAGACTAATTTCATTTTACTAGACATACATTCGAGTCTTAAGAAAAGATATTCATGGAGATAACTAGTAGATGTAGTGGTTGATATGATGAATAAATATGCACAATGATATTCAATTTAAAGTTTTCTCGGTTTTTTTTGTGTTACATAATTTTATAATTCAGCACTCGAAAGATTGGCATGATATGTTGTGCTTTGTGTTCTCTTACCCTTTCCTTTCGTGAAAAAATGCAACTAATGCTTTGAAAATGTTAAGAAAAGAAATGGAATGAAATTTATATTTCTTAATCAAATGACAAGTTATTATGCTTAGACGCACGATTTTCAATCACGAATTCATCTCATATCATTAATAAATGTTAGTCATATAAATATTAAATAAAATTAAAAATATGTATTATTTCGTTTTGGATTTCATAGAAACGCTTTCGAAAAAAGTATCCGTTAATAATACACATTTGAAGCGCATCAAAACTATTTCCTTAGAAAATAGAGAAAAACAAAAAAAAAATGTCATAGTTTTTTTTCTCACTGGAACTAGAGGATGTTTGAAAAGCTTTAACCATGCTTGACTTGTATTTTACTTTTCTGACGAGCAATCATGTCAATACTGACAATGAGTAAATATCAAAGTTCCTCTAATGAATTCTAACACGACCTTACTTACTCTTGTTTTCTTTTACTAAACGGAAAGGAAACTAACGAGAATCTTTCAAGTGAAAAGAGCTTTGTTATTTCATGAAAAAGAAGCAATTAAAAATTTTAAGCTGATAGCAACTTTTTATTAGAATTATCTATCAAACATTCTAGACGAGAAGATTTCTGTGTTCATAAAATATTCTCATTTACTAATATAAATTATTTTTCTTAAGATGTTGCTTAATTAAAAGAAAACTTCAAATAATAATGGTTTTCTTTTCTTTTAATTTATTTCTAACACCTGTAAAGTTCAATGAACGCTGATCTCTTTTGATTATTGTTTTGTTTTGAATAAATCTCATAATACTTGTAAACCAATATTGACATCATGTCTATCATAATAATTTTTTATTTTAAAAATAAACTTGTTTAGAATAACAACTTCGTTTGCTATAGAATCATATTAATATCAAAACAATTATCAAATGTACTCAGTTTGTTTGTAACTAACCATAGAAAAAGTATAAGTAATTTTACAAATGTCTCAAACATATAAAATTTAGTTCAGAAAAAGACTTGAATTGATTCTATAAAATCAACAAAGCTAATTTAGAATAATCTAGGACGATAAAACATTAGATTTTTTAAATAAAATTCTATTTGTGTAACTTTATCAAAAAAAAAAAGAAAAATTATAAGTAATAATACACAAAGAAATTAGACGATAAAAAATCTTTTCTTTTAAATGTTTTATGTCAGATAATCGTAAATTTTCTTTTTCTTCATAATATGTAATCAAAAAACTTCTAAGAGTTTTGCGTCTTACAAAAAGAAAAAGAAAAAATAGAACAGTGAGAATTTCGAACCGAAAAAAATCTATGAAAGTTTAATAACATTATATATAACTCTTTTTTTTTCAATTTGTAATTTTTATATCTATATTAAAATGAGTCAAGGGAATGATGCAATACAATAATCTTATTTATTATATTTTTTAAAATATTATATGTATTCTTGTAAGATAATTCAAGTCTAATATGCTAAAATCATAAATACGTCACTATTTAATATCTAGGTATATTCTATAGATGTTCTATAGTATAATAAAACTTCTTTTTTTTAATTAATACAGAAATTGTTAATCACGTGTCAAGATCACGAGGCAATAGAGCTGAATCATTTTAAATAACCTATATTTATAGTAAATAAAATTGGAACGTAATAAACTTGGAAATAATTATGTTTTTATGTTCGTTGATATTATTTCATGCAAGATCAAGCTTTAAACTGATCAAAAATTTTAAAAAATACGTATGTGTTTTTTTGCACTTTTTTTTATCCTTCAATGTATCCCTGCAATAAGTCCTTCGGTACATTCTAGATATATATATATATATATGTTTATTATTCTTCGAACATTATAGATATAGCTTATAATGACCTTACGAGCGGCATTTTTTTCTTGTTCTTTGTCGTTTCTTCCTCTGCAAAACAGTCTTTCTTCATCTTTTGCGTCTTTTCTTTTTCTATTTTTTGTCTACTCGTTTTTTTCTTTTTGCTTACCATCACCCGTCAAAGGACTTTATTGGTTGCTGATAAGAGAAAAGAAATAGAAAGGAAGAGAAGGACGCAAGTGCCCACAGTACTTATGGCAACAATATAACGTACTTCTGGGTAAAAAAAATCTTCGGAGAAAAGACACGAGGCCATATTATAAGTTAACACGTGCATTTATCACCTAATTTATATAGCTAATTAGTATTACAGTTCAAACTATTGAAATAAAAATAGCAACAACAGTAAGCAGGTATTTATATAAAAACCTTTTTGGTTTGTCAGACGGCGATGTTTATCTTATTATTAGAACATTGAGAGTATTTGCTGCATTAATTGAGTTGAAGAAAAAAAAAAAAGAATTTGTTCTTCGGCATAAGAAAATGAGATTTTTTTTGAATTGAAATAATCTCACGAGTAGTAGTCATTTGTTCTTGTTTTTTTTCGATTAATTTATTGAATATGATTGAAAACTCGAGAGAAAATTAAAAATGTATTTATTTCAAAAAATCAATTGATATAAAATAGTCAATAAGACATAAGAAATTTGGATTAGTTGTGTATTTTTAGAATTTAAAGCAAAAAGAAAAAAGATCATTAGAATTGTTTTTTTTCCTGTATAAAGAATCGCAATTGGATCACGTGTTCGAACACGAGCGTTATTTTAATACTTTTGAAAATGATGATTTCTTTTCTAAATCAATTATAGAATCTCAAAAATACCTTATCTAGGTCACTCTTTATTTGTTGTATATATATATATGGCGTATATCAGTCTTATTTGGTTTGCTGATGAGTCTTAATATAACTTGATAGATACACGTTGTTGTTACCAATTTAGAGTAAATAATCGATGATTCTTCTTCGTTGTATTCTATATTCTTATTTTTTTGCTTTTTTTCGGTATTTTACGTCATGGTCAGTTCAAAAAATGTGTGTGTCCTACTTCTTCTAGCTAAGGCAACTGTGTCCTTCATAAAAAAAATATATACTCGTTGACAGAGAAAAGAACGAGGGTGCAGATATAAAGAAAGAAAAAGTTTCAAGTCCTTTTTTCTCTTCTTCTCTTCTCAATTCATCTTGTTATTATAGACGAAAGAGAGAAAAAAAAAACAGAACGCCGAGTTACTATTACTCAAGTGCAAACATACATACATACCATTACCTTCATAAAAACGCATACGCGTTACATTACAAGAACAAGACAAATCTGCTTTTTGTGTCCCGGTGAAAAAAAAAATGTTGGGTATAATGGATACATATAATGAAGATGATATGCATTATCAATATGGAAAAACTGAAAATCATCACAATAATTCAATTCTTATGAATCGTTTACCGAAAAAGGTAAGAAATCGGTATCTGATCAGAGAAATATGTTTTTTTCTTGTTAATAATATGAGAAAAATAACAATGAACTGAATGACTTTTGCGATTATTTTAATGAAATTTAGTTTTTTTTTTTCATTTTTGATGTTTAAAAATTATGAAAACTAAAGTACTCGATATTAGAGAATTAAAAAAGTTTCTTTTTGTTATAAAAAATGATATTTTCGCATTTTGTTCTATAAATGTACTTAATACTTTATAAAATTGAACTTTGCTTAAGTAAAACAGTTTAGTTGAAAATTTATGCTATTCTTAAATAAAATGTACTGAAATCAGTATTCTCTCTTTTTTCATTGTTTTTTTTTTCTTATTTATTTACACTGTATTATCTGATGACTAGAACATACGCAATAAAAAAAAACTTCTACATTTTTTTCCAAGTCCTACATAAAAACACATTAAATTTCGTTATTGTCATGAATTAAAATTTAAAAATACGATGCAATTATCTAATAGTACTTAGACATGAGTTTTTATTAAAGTACATAAGTTTTAATTTTATAAAGGTCACTATGACTCTACTCAATATTCATGTTAAATCTCTGATTAATAATGCATTTGTTAGGAAATAATTTTTGACTAGGAAAATTGCTATTCTTCATATATAATTTGTTTATTTTCATATTTTAGATGCAATCTCAACTTTCACATCGTATTTCACCCGGCGACCCATGTCGGGTATGTGGTTTTGAGAAAAATACAGGCCGAAACTTTGGTGTCATTACTTGCTCAACATGTAAAGCTTTTTTTCGACGAAATGGTCGAACTGGTTCAGTAAGTAAAATAAATTAAAATATTAAAAAAATGTTCTGATCTACTTTATTTTAAATTAGGCTTTACCACCTTGTCGTTTTGGTGGTCAATGTCCGGTTAATGAACGTACACGACGACAATGTCCAACATGTCGTTTAGCAAAATGTTTTGCTGTTGGTATGCAAAAAGATTTAATTCGAACAGATGAAGAACGTGCTGCACGTTTACAACTTGTTAAAGCAAATCGTTTACAACGACAAGAAAAACTTTTAGCAGCATCATTATCTTCATCCGGACAGGCAACATCATCACAAAAACATAATCGTCGTGTAACACATGATGTAAGTCAAAATGAAAAAAATTAAGAAAACAAACAATTTTATTATATTTTATTTGTTTTATAATTTTAGTTATCTGCAATAAATTATAATTCAAGTGTTAAATGTTCAACACCATTATCATCAAATGATTGGATACAATTAACAAATATTCGTAGTGCATATGAACATTATTGTTTACATCCAATCTTACAAGCTGAAGAACAACGTGAAGAATATTTAAGTGGACAACCTATTAAATGTCGTTTAAAAGAACATACATTTATGAATGTATTAACTGTACGTCTTACATCATTAGTGTCATTTTTTCGTGCAACAATTCCATCATTTTCAATGGATATGAATAGTAATGATCGTGCATGGTTAGTACGCACAAATTTACATTATATTTTATTATTTTCATCAATGGATTTAATGAGTGTTAATAATAATATAACACATTTTGATCCAAAAAGATCTTGCCATGCTGTTTATTTATATGTTTATGGTCAAGATTTACTGTTGCGAGCGGAATATTTAATACAAAAATTAAAACATTTAATTGGTTTTGATCCTGCTATAAGTAAAATTGTACAAATTATACTCTTTTTAACACCAAGTTTAGTAACAAATTATGATTCAAAATATTATTATCAACCATCTGAGAAAACAATATCTCATATAATACAAGCACAAGAACAATATATAAATATTCTATGGTCTTATTTGATATATCGTTATGGACAAATTGAAGGACAAAAATTATTAATGGCTATTATTGGACAGGTTTTAGAACATCAAAAATTTGGAGCTGATGTAGATAAATCTTTACTTGAACGACAACCATTTGCTAATCTTGTGTATACAATGTTAACTTCATTTTCGCTCAATTGAAATTCAAAAAAAAACAGAAACAAAACCAAGAACTCTATGTTTGTCTTTCTATTCTCAATTGTTGTCAAATACGGTGATCTCTATATCAACAAATAACAAAAAATAAAAAAATAAAAAATAAAAGGACTTGTAGTTATAATAATGCATTTTATTTCAATGGAAGAAAAAGGAAACATTTTATGTTTCATGTTTAACCCCTTATATAATTATTTTCTTCTTTCTTTTATTTTTTTGTCTTCAATATTACTATTGCATTCTTTTTTTTTTTCATTGTATTTTAATGTATCGTTAAATACATTATTGTCTATATACTATTGGCCAATAAAAAATTATTAGTTTATAAAAACAAAGGATAATGCAAATTGAGAAGTACAAATTTCATGCACTATTGAATAAGAAATAAGAGATTAAAAGCAAAAAAATAATAGAACAATAATATTAGCTTGCCTGTAAAAGAATAAATTAGATGATTAATCATTAAGTTTTGATAAGAAGTGTCATATAAAAATAAAATAGCTAACCTATATGAGTGCAAATCAATATACGCATAAAGGTAACTATGCAAATAATGATTCTAGTGTAAAAAGAAAAAACAATCATGTGTTTTACGTATATTGGATGGATGGTTTGGTGCAATGTATTAATGCAATTACAAAAAAAGAATGATAGGAAAAAAATTATTTTCTTTTCTAAAGCCTTTATTTTTATTCGAGTATAAATCAGATATTTGTTAAGGTCAAATGTTCACAAGGGAAATTAATTCTAAGTCATATCATCTTTGTAATACAGGAAAAAGGTAGATTACTGTTTCTTTGGAGATTTCTCAACTTATTAAAGTCAAGAAGACCTAGTACGTTCTTGTTTTTTTCTTCGATTTTATAAAAGAAAAATTAAATAATTAATATTGCATATGATGAAATGAAAAAAAAAGAAATTTTCTGTTTTCAGCATATTCCATTTATTCGATGTAAAATTCTTTACAATTTTTTATTAACTAACGTCAATAGTTGAATAAAAAAGCTTATAAAAAATGAGCCAACAAACACCACAATAGTTTATTATTTTAATAAAAAAAAAAACATCAATTTTTTTTTTCTACTATAAAAGCATTTTACATTTCACTAATGAACAACAATGAGGCATACGTGTTAAGAAATGAGAAAGAAAAGGCATGACATACTTAAAAAAAAGCATGTTAAATAACTTATATTTTGTTTTTTTTTACTTGATAATTACTTATTAATTACATGAACTAAGAAATCATATAGAATTTCTCTATCTTGAATTCTAAGATATCATCTGCATGTTAGATATTTCCTTTCAAAAACCTAGAAAGAAATTAATCGTAGTTCAAATCGAATTCAGAGATTTAACATGTCGAAATTATTTGAACGATATTATTAAGATTTAAATAAATAATTATTATCTATTTGAATATAATCAAAGATTTCAATGATTTTGAATAATTTATTTATATTATTAAATTCTGTATATTCTAATTTTGTACTAAGGTATATTTCCAGGCGAGTTCAAGTCATGACTTAGTCTCAAAACTCAAGTGACATTAGTCCGAATAATTTATTCAAAAAACAGTAAAAAGTTAATTATTCAACATTAGAAAAATTACTTTCAGTAGAAATGAATCATCTTTTGTAAGAAGAAAGTTCAACAAGTTATTTCAAATCATATTAATTTCTGAATAAAGTTACTAGAGAAAATGTGCACCAGTTGAACACATTTGTATTTTCAAACTTTTCATAAGCCTCCCACAGATAAAAACAATTTTCTTTTACATTTTTTTTCTTTCTTGTTTTTTTCTTGAATTATTATTGTACATATATTAAAATGTCATTGTATAGGTAAATGAGTCAACAACATTTTTATGTACATATTATATTTTATTTACGTATTATTCTCTATTTATTTCCAAGTGACCCGTTTTGACAATATTGTGAGAGTACAAACAATAATACAAAGACGAAAAATAATGCAATTTAACCTTGCTCAATTTCAAAGGGAAAGTACGCCTAAACGTGTTGATGTTTTATTGATAGGCAATTGTTTTCTATAGCCAATAAGCTTCACAATTAATCACACGCTCTATCATTAATAATCGATAACTATACAGTTCTGAAACGGAACGATAATCTCATTGTAAGTTCTCGGTCGATTGTGCAAGCTATTTATACACATAACATCAAGCACATATTTATTGTATACAACATTAACTGTATATCATATTAACCAATTTGATACTATGTGTGCAAGCAGCGTTCGAAGATTTCGACAAGAAGAACTTTGATTGAGATTTCAGCAAACAATTAAGTTTCAAAATAAGACATGTTTAGGCATCATACCTTCATTATAATTTGATATATTTTTGTTTTGTCTTGTACAATTGTATGAAAGAGAAGAATTTCTTGTACTATTTTTCCTATTTTCACAAGTGTACTAGTAGTTGTATCATTATAATCTATAAAGGCGTGTTCTTATTTTGTTTTGTTTTTTTCTACATAAAAATGAAGAGAAAAATATTGTATCATGAAAAAAAAACTTATTGTAATTTAATTAAACAGAAAAAGAGAAAAAAAAAGTTAAGGTGACTCGTCGAATTCTGTCAACAAGTGTTGAAGTGTGTGTCGTTTATTATTGAATAATGTAAACACAATATTATTTTCTATATTTATCTCTATAACAAAATTCGAAGAAAATATGAAACATAAATAATAATTCAAAAAGAATTAAAGATTTAATAAGTTGATTATGAGAACTATTCTTTTTTTCTTTCTCACTTTACATAATATTGTTAGATCGACATTACTTTAAATTTTTGTAACATGTAAAACAATTTCAAAAGTCTAATGAAGTTAGATACTTTTAATTGTGTTCATTAGATATCAATGTTAATTTTTTTTTTGCGTATGATAATAAATTTTTCTGAACTAGAAATAGAAATAATGGTATATTCAAGCAATATTTACAATTGTATGTTAGTCGAAATTTATGAAAAATTAATTATAATAAGAAAAAAAAATTCTTGTTTTTTTCTTCTACTTTAAACTTAGTACTTCTTTCTTTTAATGAATGTCTCTTTCTCTCTATTATCATGTTTTTCTACGTGATATAAGATTGTATTTCACCTAATCATTTAAGCCTCATCTTCTTGCTAGAAACTTATCTTTTGCCCTAGAACAAGTGATCTAGCTGAAAATTTCAAGGTATATGTGTCCAAAGGTGTGCCAATGATTTCTTCTCAATAATTATCTTTAATTATGAGTAACAATTTGAGAATATATATTTTATAAAGATAATAGCAACTTTAAAGTTCGTTTCATAATTTTGTTTTTTTATACTTATGATGAAATATTCTTTTCCGTTGAAAACTTTGCCGAACTTTATAACATGAAAAGTAAACGAGGAATCTTTGACACAAGAAGAGAAAAAAATAGAAAAAAGTAAAATATAATTTGACCTAGGAATTCAAACTTCTTTTTTAAAACTATAAAAATGCATAATGAATTCATTATCTATATTTTATTGTCATCTAGCGTCATCTTGTACTTGATAAAAGAAATTTTTATCTATAAAAACACGTAATTGATTTTATAATTATAAAAGAAGAATTACTAAGAATATGTTATCTTCAAGAGATTAAAATTTAGTTTTTTATCTCTTTTTTGTTTTTAATATATAAATGATGAAGAAAGTAAAGAAATGAAATGAATAAGTTGTAATAAATTCGATTGGTTTATTAATTCAACCTGATTAATTATCATATCTTTCAGTTCGTTGTGTTCTATTGATGTGTCGGTTTTATGTTTCTATGTAATAATTATATGCTATTGTTATATATCATTTATTCTGAGTGAACAAATCTTTTTAGAATAACTTTAGCAATAGAATAGATCTTTACACTTTTAGAATAATTAGATTTTTAGTAGAGGTTATTTGAGTGCACGCAATATATTCAACCTGTATGTGTGTAAATATTTGACTCAATGTCTGTGTTCGTGTTTTTCTTTAATACTCACGCTTCCTCTGTAATAGTTTTACAAAAAAAAAATAATTTATTACAGATGTAGTAGTTTGTTGAAATGAAAGTACTATTCATTTATTTTTTTTTCTCGTTCTTTCTCAATATTTTAAGTCATGAAGATTAAATAGAATATTTATTCTTCTTACATTAATCACGAACTAAGAAGGATTAAATATTCTATTACTAGTCTTGAGAAATTTTTACAATTATTTTTTTATTTATCAGTGTACAGAAAAATTGTTTGAGTTTTGTACATTAGATATTAGAATAAATTTTAATCGTTTGAAAATTTTCAATATTCATAGTTATTCTGATGAAAATATTCTAATTTTAGTATTTTGAACAAAAGACTAAGATTAGAATTAGTCTGTAAATTATTAGGAATTGTACTATGTTAATTTGCGATAGTGTCAAAACGACAATTTGTATTCATATCATATGTTTGTATTTACATTAAATTTCACATGATTCAAATGTCTTTTGAGTAAAAAAGAAAAAGCGCCTATAATGTCATCTTGTATTTTACTTATTTATTTCTAATTACAAAAAAAGCCTGTGATATTGTCGACAATAATTTAATAAAAAGATTTGACAAGTGAGCTAAAACAATTTTATTTTTAAATTTACTTCATAACTTAATAGGATTGATTGAACTTCTAATGATGTATATGATTTCTTAAAAATCTTTCTATTATACTTATTGACAAAATGTTTTTTTTTTTTTCTTAAAGTTATTGAGTAATTATATGTTTACTCTATTAACATCAAATGTATAAGTTTTGTTCTCACTAGAAATGTGAATGTACAATCTTCACTATTGTTCAACAATTAGTAGATTAGTTATTTAAATTAATATGTATTAAAAAAGAGTGAGATTACATACTCATCTTGCTTGCAGTTCGGAAATAAAATAATTGATCGAGATAGAGTGAACATATTATTCCACAATATCAGACTTGTAACTGTTCAAATAGGATCGTTATGAGTATTTGTTTACGTTGTTTGTTCATCCTAAACCAGATAAATCAACTTCTCAATTAATCATATCTATTCCAGTGTCACAAAAGAAATGACTTAAAGTTCCTCTTTTACTATTATTATGCTTTTGTGAAACATGATTGTCAATGAATGGTGAAAATATATAACGAGAAAATTAAATTGATGTCTCGCAGGGTGTCTTAAGGATCGCGACAAACGTGCTGACGTTTTTTCAACCTACTGACAGAAATGTCAATATGTTTGTCATATAGATAATGGCATTTCTTATAATAGTTAAAGAAGCTCTTTCGTCTTTAATAATTCAATCCCATAGGAATAATCTTGATAGCTATTTTTTTTTTCATTATCTATTTCTATAAGTTTTTTCTTTTCTTCGCATCTATTAAAGAACAAAAAAAATTTCATAGAACTAAATTTTTGCATATTAATATAAATATGTTCGTCAGATATTAAAAATTATGATGAATCAACTGTATGTATATGCTCTGTAAATAATATGAAATGAAAATAAATATATTCTAATTTATGCTTTTTCATAGAAATAATCATTGACATGAATTAAAATTGATTGATTGTCAACAAACAAAATCACTACGATCGTTTGTTTTTATGAAAAGAAAAAAAAAAAACATATAAAAACTCTCGAAATTCATTGCTATTAATTATAACTCTGCATATAGTAGCTCTTAAAGGACATCTTATAGATAAATATGAAAAGAATATTTTAGGAAGTGAATCATATAATTTAATAGAAAGTTAATAAAATTTATTAGAATCATTAGAGAATAAATCTATTTGACATTCTTCGTGACTTTCTTTTACCCAACAAAACTTTTATCAAGAAAAAAGTACACAGAACACTAATCATCATAATAACGTTTGCATATAATAAGAAAGATAATGCTACATAAAATACGAAGAAAAGAAAAGAAAAAAAAACAAAAAAAAAACCTATAAATAGAAATGAAATAATATATTCTATAAGAATTTTATTAAAATACTTATTCATCTTATATCTAGAACCTACAATATCACAAAAATTTAATTAATGGCTTCGAAAGTTGCAACTAGTAACAAAGCACGAATTCATATTATCTACTATTCAATGTATGGTCATGTTGCAACATGTAAATTTAAAATTAAAATAAAGCACCAAAAAAAAAAACATTTAAATAAAGTAAATATTTATATTTCTAGTGGCTAAATCTGTATTAAAAGGTGTTGAAGCAGCTGGTGCTGAAGCTCGTTTAATTCAAGTACCAGAAACATTATCAAAAGAAGTTTTAACCAAAATGCATGCACCTGAAAAAGATAAAACTATTCCAACAATATCATTTGTACCCGGCGTAGAAAATACAGTTACACTTGAAGATGCATTAGTTAATTGTGATGGTATTTTATTTGGTATTCCAACTCGTTTTGGTGGAATGCCTGCACAAGTTAAAGCTATATGGGATGCAACAGGTGGTTTATGGATGAAAGGTGGACTTGTTGGAAAACCAATTGGTGTATTCTTTTCAACTGGTACACAAGGAGGAGGGTAAGAAAGAAAAAAATTAAAGTAAAAAAAAACAATTGCATTAATTCTTTTAGACAAGAAACAACAACATTAACATCATTAACAAATTTTATTCATCATGGAATGTTATTTGTATGTATTTAGAAGAAATTTTCTTATCTTATAATTTTTTAAAATAGGTACCAATTGGTTATACATGTCCACTTTTAACTAATATGGATGAAGTTCATGGTGGTAGTGCATATGGTGCTGGTAAGTTATTAATCATGCATACATAGGATGTTTCCAAAAGTTCGAATGAAAAAATCAATAGAACCTTAGCAAATATATTTTTTTTTACAGTTTAATCACATACTTATTAAAGTCTCCAAATTAGAAATTCGATTTAAAACAAACATTGGAATTAAATATTACATTAGCAACATATTTCAGAAATTTTGTGGAACTAATAGTATCAAAACTCCATAATTGTAAAATAATTACCGAAGAAAAATTCGATGAAGTGAATATTTCGTCCTAGTTCTATATGCTGTTGTTTGTTGTAATGGGCAAGACTGTGCAATAAATAGAATACTTAATCCTAGTTTATTTTTACAAACATATTTGACTTTTTCTTTATTAATTCCTCTACGAACTTCCAGAACGTGATCGGTTTTCAAAAAAAAAATTCAGTTGAGGTATGCTTGCACAATTAGATTATTAGTAAAACTATGTTAATTCCGTAGACATACACATTCTATCTGAAAACGTTAATGAATATGTGATTAAACTGTAAAAAAAATATATTTGAATGCCCTGAAATGTTAAGAAGTTTTAGAACGCCTTGTATATATATATATTATTCTTTACCTTATTTTGATATTTATAGGTACTTATGCTGGTAGTGATGGATCACGAAAACCAACAGATTTAGAATTAAAAATAGCTGAACATCAAGGCTCATATTTTACTCAAGTAGCAACTGCATTGAAATTAGGTCGTGCAGCATTACCACCTAAAGATGCAAATCCACCTGATCCAAAACAAAAATAAAATGAATGAACAATAATACAATAATCATAATATGAACTGCATAGTTTTCCTACATTAAGTTTTTGTTAGATCTATTCTTCCAGTTAGGTTTCTTTTTTTTATTATATTAGAAACGATCGCAGCGGATTGCTAATGATTTATCGAAGCATTTGTTTCATTATCTAAATAAAAAAAAAAATATACTTATATAACGATCGATAAGAAATGTTTCCTAATTAAATGAAAGGTCTTTAATAAGATAAAGAAATTTTTTTCTAAAAAATATGTCTTTCTAATACGCAGACACTAATCAAATATTGCTTTTTTCTTTTATATCGATTAGCATCTGTTTCATGTAAATTCAGTTAATCCAAGGACATGAGTCATTATATAAAAAATAAAATTGATAAAAATTTTCGCTTTCTTTTTTTATTTCATGTATGAAAAACATACAAGTGATTATGACCGATAAAATTTTGCATTGTAATTAGACATCAGTGGAAATAGTTGTTGATTTTGGTTTTGGGAACGGACTCATCTTATCTCATATCTATTCAGAACATATGAGTCATGGGAATATGACATTTGACGTAAGTTTTACACGACCGTAAAAAATGTGGTTCCTAATGAAAAAAAAAAGTGTTCGTTCCCAGCAGAACCGACTGTCTGGCCTGCCAAGATTAGGTCCTTACCTTTTGAGAATCAAATATTAATATATCGTCTTACTATTGAAGAGTAATTTGACAAATTCATTTGAATCTAACAACGAATACTTGAACTTAACATCAGGTTAGTGTTGTAGGACTTATATTCAGTGACAGGAGGACTTGTTTAGATCAAAAATAATTAAATGATCAAGTGTTCACGTGTGCTGTTGCAAGAATTGATTGTCAAATGTCAATGTTCTTGTCTGTTATTGTAAGTGTTGTTTATTTCCTACACATTCGTTGTACATTTTCTTTTATCTCTTTCTTTTATAGACCTAACCAAATGTTATTTTAGCTATCATGATTGGAATTTTTTTTAGATCTGTCGAAACAGAACTGATATAATTCAAAATATTGTGTTAACTCAAACCTTTCTTCTATGAAAACTTTTTATATTGTCTAGTTTGCTATTTCGTGCAAAAATCTATTATTATCTTATCTTTATAGATATAGATTGAGTGAACAACGCACACTAGAAATGATACATTAATGCTGAGTTATAGAATTAAACGTATTCGTAAAACTAAAAACATTTATTGATTTGGTTTGACTTATTGGTAGTTCTGG
The DNA here is from genome assembly GCA_905250075.1 of Rotaria sp. Silwood1. Lineage (NCBI taxonomy): Eukaryota > Metazoa > Rotifera > Eurotatoria > Philodinida > Philodinidae > Rotaria > Rotaria sp. Silwood1. The sequence goes on along the minus strand of CAJNOP010000004.1, from coordinate 3,302,528 downwards.
TTCCCAGAACTATCTTACCTATATCTAATTGCAATTCAAAAAATTTTTTAGTTAATATACATATTTATATAAAATAGACGAAAAAAAATTTTGCGTCATTCGTGAACAGTATGCCAACGAGACTTTTATTAATTGCCAATGTAATCAAACTTTAAATCTTTTAGAAACTTTTTAGTTCTGGATATGAAACAATATAAATAAATAAAGTCATTAATATGCGATGCAAAAGTCTTATAGGTTATTATAAAAAAGATTTAATTAGTTCACTGTTTTGCTACAGTAATAAAATGGTTTTTCTTTTCGAATTATTTTTTCTTTACTAAATTTCTATGATTTGAACGATTTCGAATAAATAACACAAAAAATAATTTAGTTTATGCATAACTTCTGGATATAATGATTGATGTCCTGTCAAACTTTTTTTTTCGATTAAAGACTCAACAATAAATCTAAAGAATTTTGTCAATGCTGATATTTTGATATATTTTTATTCTAATTTAATCCATTCATGTAATTCAAGCTAATTGAAAAATACAGACTTTTTAAATAGGAAAAAAGTTTTTGTTGACTTAGATGCCGGCAATATGGTACCATAGAGTTTGGTATTTTTTCAAAGACTGTCGCATCTCATACTAATTCATATGGATAGATTCTTCATATGTCAAAATTGATCTAAAAGGAGAACAAATGGAATATTATGATAAACCCTTTAACTGTTATTGACATATGCATATATGTTATAGCAATTTTTATGAGAAAATAGAGGCGACAACCTCTTAACCCTACTGTGTTCGTCACACTTGGTATTGATCCTACCATCTTCTACTGACTGCACCCTCTATAATGGTACTAATATTCCATATCGGTTACCACCCTTTTTGTCAACAGTAGTTCTTTTATGTTCTATATAGCTTTTCTTCCTACATATTATTAGTTGTTTCTCCATTTATGGTGTTATTTTTATTTTCTGCGTTATTTCCGTTTATGGATAACAGTGACGAACATAAGTTTACACTCAATTACACATACATAAAAACAAAATAAAGTCATTTTGGAAAGTTCTAGATGCAAAGATACTTCTAAATTTTTAAACAAGACTTTCATTTTTGCATTCATAATTGTAAAATTGAATTGTTTTCAATTTACTATTGTAAGATTACTACTATGTAGTGCACAAGAAAATTATTAAATATATTTGTCGAAACGACCTTTTGTATTACTTTTAAATGTTTTAAATTTGTAAAAGCTTATTGTTTAATTTCAAAAAGAAAAATAAATTAGAAGTTAAGGGTTTAAACCTTAAAGAATTTGAAACATTAAAATACGATCACTGTTTAAAAAAATAAATCTTTCTTCTGCGTATTAAAAATTGAAAAACGGCAAATATACAAGAAGCAGATCAACTCAAAATTAATTAAATGATATTTTTTGTGCTTCTGAACACAGCATCTTGTTAATTGGAATACTTAACATCGATCCTATCTGAATATGCCCGACACAAACATAGCTATTTTATCATGTCACGATAAATCGTTATATAAAAACATTCGAAAAAATCTTATAACAATATCGAAATATTACATGACGGTCTAAATCAGATTATATTCAGAGTGTTCGTATTTCTCCAATACGACACGTCTCAGAGTTTCAATGAGAGGGATTGACCTCGCTTGCATTCACAACAACAACAAACTGTTTGCTTATGTTAAAAAATTTTCACAGAAATAATACGAAAGTCGATAGTGCCTGACACCCCTGAACATCGATCGAATTTACCCGTCTTAGATAAACATAGATTCCGCTCCTGGAACCTATTACATTTGATGCAAACCGCCACTCAACCATGTTTTTTTTATAAATCTTCAATAAGAAACTTCGTTGTCTAAGCAAGAAATTAAAATGTTCAAAGGTACAGTAGGATATCTTTGCCACCGGAAGACGAAAAACTTATTTGAGAAATCGAAAAATAATGTTCATAACTTTATTGATCTTTAGTAGAATTTCTATACATTTCATAGAATTCTAGTAAAATGTTTAGCTTCAATATAGGTTTTTTTCAACACTCAATTCCTAAGAATTCCTTGCATGGCATTCGATCGATACTTAAATAATTATCAAATGTATTTATCCAAAAGAATACATGTTTTTCATCATTTAAAATTTTTTTTTTTGACTTTTGTGACATCGAGACTAAAAGTGCTAATTTATCGAACCTTTAGATCTTTGATAATGAATTTCAATCATTTAAAAAATCCAATGGTGTATTTTTGTGTTAATGATTTGTTTTTTTTCTAATGATTCAATTATCTTTAAAAAAAAACCTATTCTAAACAAATGAAATCAGAAACATAAAATATTATTTTTGTTGAAAATTTAGCAAGATATATTCTTTTTTCTCGTTTTATTGACAGTTATCATGAAGTTTTTCAAATATTTATAAATCAATATTTACTAGTCTTATTATTTCGAAGACAATTAAAATTGAACAATAATTAATAATAATAATGATATTTACAGTTATAAGAAATTTTACTTTTTCAAAAAAGAAAAATCTTGATATATTACTAACAAAAGCAGATGAACGTCAATCGAAATTAATTGATGTTCAAGTTTCTTTTTTGAAGACCAATCTAAACAATTATTGATACAAATAATGCATACACAAAAAAAATATCAAGCCTTCAAAGACTTGTGCTGACTAATGTTTTCCTATAGGAGCAGGCCTCTATGAACCTAAAAAAATTCTAGAAAGTTTTCAACCTATAGATTTGCTACCTTAATATATCGATAGCGAATAGAGTGCAATCTCTTTTAATCATGATGAAGATACAAGAAACTATTCAAATGTTTCTGTTCTGTTTGAATCTAAATATTATCATTTGTTACAGATAGAAATTTTTAGAACGCGTTGTACGTTGTTGAGCTTGTTCTTGTTCAACTAGAGTCATTGTTCAATCTTCCGATTCTTGCATGTACATATGAAGAATATAAGCTGTTAATTTAAGAAAATTCTGGTCTATATTACTCATTTCGTCAATAATATCACTAAAAGTTTCATTAATCTTTTGTGGTGGTAATAATGGCAACATAAGTAGATGTGTTATTTGACGACGAGCTTTCCTATATAGAAAAAAAAGATTTAAAAATGGATGGATTTGATTCATTTTTTTGATACTTTGATTTTTTTTATTTAAGTTGATTTATTTCAATAAAGTGAGTTATTTCTTGCTCGAAAGTATATCTAATTGAAATTATGTATCTAAAACTATCCTTCGTCCGGAAAAAAAAGAATAAATAGTCAAAACTATTTCTTCATCTACTGAAAAACTATTCGAAAGACCATAACTAATATCTATTCATCTAAAATCACTAGAGATTGAACTTTTCGCGTAATACTAGTCATATAAGAAAAGCGATCTTGTACCTCGTTTCATTTATGTCATAAAAACCCATGGATGTTTCAAAGTTACTGGAAAAAAAACGAAAATTTTTCAAGATGAAAGGTCATTCTTCCTGATTCCTCTCTTCTCGCTCAGAACAACTTTGTAAAAATCTCATTGAATGATAATATATTGACTGATTGATAGCGTCCTCTTGTTATGAATTCTATTGGTGTCTAGTTAAATGAAACATTCCCAATGATACTATTTATTGTTTTGTTTTTTATCAGGTGGTTACAATCATTGTTCAATACAAATGTATCATTTTATCGAGTAAAAATATATTATTCTAATTGATTATAAAGTGAAAATGTTTATATATATAAATAAAATTTTGTTTTTATCTTTTTAAAGATTTTGAAAAACAACAAGAAAATGTTGAAAGACGAAAATCTTAAAAGTAAAGAAAAAGATGCATCTAATGATCGTGAACGTTTAGTTAATTCATCGAAGAATAATAATGAAGAGAATGGTAATAAGAATGATGAAGACAAAATTATTGATGAAATAATTGATGAAAAAATAAAAGATAAAGAATTACCAGAAGATGATGACTCTGTAAAATCAGAAGAAGCTGAAGAAGAACTAAAAAAAGAAAAATTAGAAAATCAAAATAAACAAAATGATGATTTCAATGGATCAACTGTTGAAATTGTTCAACCAATTAATTTAAAATCAAAAAATCTTGGTTTTACTCGAACATTATTATTAGCTTTATTTGCTGCTATGATTGGTACAGGTGCTCAATTTGGTTATGCACTTGGTGTTATGAATGCACCATCAGAAGTAAAAATGATTGAAACAAAAAAAAAAATTCTTTGTGAATAATTCATATTTTCTATTTTTGTTTTAAATAGTTAATTAAAAACGATATGAATGAAATTTATATAAAGCGTTATAATTCAACAATAAGTGCATATAATCAAGATATTTTATATTCAACAGCTATATCAGTTATTGCACTTGGAGGAGTTCTTGGTGGTCTTCTAGCTACACCATTGAGTGATCGATTTGGTCGGTAAGTTAGTTGATATTTAATATTGAAAGAATTTGAATTCTCACAGATCATGACAAGTATAAAAACTATTTAAGCAATTATTTTGAAATATAAAAACACGAATTAGCTGTTTTTTCTTAATGTTTAAAAAAAAAAATCTGTAATGAGAAACTGTAACATATTAAAAATATCATCACGAATGCATTTTATTCATATGTTCAGTACTGTAAAGATAAATCGATATGTTACTAAATCCTCAGTATATTAATAGAAGTAAATTAATTATATTTCACATTTGAATCATATAGGAATTTCGTTAATAACTTCTATGTAATAAGATAAAAAAAAATGTGTTCCATTAATTATTGAAATCTTTTATGCGAATAATTTTGAATATGTTACTGATATCGAATTATTTTCATTTAAAGAATAGCGCACAATGTCTGTCTTATTTTTCGAAAGCATTGATAGTGACATATGTTCTACAGTATTGTTTATAGGAGAGAAAGTGTAGGAATATAATTCAAGAGAAATGACTCAAACGAAGTTTTAGTCCTCGGCTAATTCGAACAATTGAATCGATACGATTTAATTTTGGAATAATTTTCTCTAAACAACTTCTAGAAAACTAAAAATCACCAAGATTAAAAAAGAATTGGTTTCGTACATCTCTCTTAGAGAATCATCGTATATGAAAGTTTATCATTCATTATACTCAAGAAATCAAACTGAAAATAGAAATATTCATGAATTCGGCATTATTAGTTCAACGAATTTTGAAAATTTTCCTCTAATTTTTAGAAAAACTGGTTTACTTCTGAATAATATTCCAGCTGTAATTGGTTCCATTTTAATGGTCATTAGTAAATTTATAGCTTCATTTGAAGCATTTATAGTGGGACGAATTTTAATTGGATTTTCTGCAGGTTAGTTAATTATATTTATTTCATTAAGAAAAAATTTCTGTGTTTGCTATTTAAAAAAAAATAAAGGTTTCGGAGCAACAGTCGGACCTATTTATATAAATGAAATCGCTCCATTACGTGTACGTGGTTCATTTGGTGCATGTTTTCAATTATTTATGGCTGCTGCTGTATTATTAGCTCAAGTTCTTGGACTAGATATTATCTTAGGTCGTCAACATCTATGGCATTATCTTTTTGGTTTGTTCTTTTCTTTCTATTTTTATTCTTTATTTTGTTATAAATGAATAGTTGTACCAATTATCTTCAGTATACTGCAATGTACTTTGTTGGTATTTACACATGAAACACCAAAATTTCTTTTACAAAGAAAACGTCGAGGAGCAGCTGCACGAGGTTATTATTCATTTGATTAGTTTTTTGTATAGGAAATAAAAAGAAATTTCTTATTTAGCTTTAAGATGGTTTCGTCGAGAAAATAATCTTGATGATGTTGAAGCTGAAATTCATGAAATGGAAGCTGATTTTCATAATATTCAAACAAATAAAATAAAAGTAATCAAAAACAAAAATAGAATTCTTAAATGATTTTTTTTTTTTTGTAAATTAGATTTCAATTCGTGATTTATGGTTAAAACCTCTTCTTCGCAAATGTTTTCTTATATTAGCCATGACACATGTTGCTCAACATTTTACTGGAAGTTTTGTTGTATGTTATTATTATTTTTTTTATTCATAGAATAGATTTCGACAATAGAATTGGTTTTTTTTTTGTTTTAAATAGATCTTTTTCTTCGGAGATATTATTCTTACTCGTGCAAATTTAAAAATGGAATATGCATCATATGCAATGCTTTCATGTGGTATAACATATTTAGCTGTAGCTATTTCATTAGTTTTTATTCTTGATAAAGTTGGACGTCGATCACTTTATCTTTGTAAGTGATTAGAAAAAACAAATTTTTTAAATAGAAAAAAAAAAAACGTCTATTCGATTTTTATTTAATTATAGATGGTTTAGTTGGTATGGCAGCAGCAACCTGTGTTATTGGTATTACAATTCTGAAATCGAGAAATGTAAGTTTAAAATATCAATTAAAATTATGATAAAATTCGAATGTAAATTAATTGAAAAAAGTTGAATAATAACGTTTTTCTTCTACAATGTTAAATATCTAGCTCAAATCTAAAGTGTGATTTTAATAATCAATTAAGTTGTCTATCTCATGCATTCCATAGCAAGGTTTCGAAATCGAACATGGTAGTTTTCAGATTCCAGTACACTTTGTCAGAACTATTTTTAACAATGCCATGTTCAAGAAAATAAAATGAGGAATCATTGCAATTTTAACAACCTTCTCTAAAAAAGTTAAAAGTGTCATAAAAATGGAAAAAAGATATTGTTTTACGGTTTTCGTGATTTCTTTAACTTTTTAAAGAAAGATTATAGAAAATGCAGTGAACACTCATGTTGTTCTCTTTGAAATGGCATTGTTGAAAAAGTTTTGATAAAGTCTTTAAGAAGCTGAAAACTATGATCTTCGTTTTCTTTTTAGAAATCCTAGTATAGAATACATCAGATAGAAAATTCTATTGCCTATTAAAATAAATATCTCGATTTGAACTAATTATTTAACATTGAGACAAAAAACAAAATTTGAGAATTAATCAGTGGATTATTGAGAAATTAAAGGTCATACTTGTCGTAAATCGAAGAAAGATAAGCACGTAAAGAATGTACACAGATATGCGAACAATTTAGAAAGGGCCCAAGAAGCAGTTTTTTTGCTTCTTTTTATTGAAAATTTCAATTTTTCTTACTATGTTTGACGCTTGGGCGATTTTTGTGAACTGAATGCAGTTCGATGAAAAACAGTCATAAAGAGATTGCAGATGTATCATTTTGCTCTATCAAATAGAACACATTTTCCCATCAGCTTCTGATGTTAGTCAGAAAATTGATTTTAGAAGTCGTCGGACTTACCAATCCTAAGATAAAATCTTTTCAGGGACATGAAGGTTTTTTTCAGATTCTTGATAGCTGTTACTGTCGAGTAGAAAATTTCATTTTATTTGCGTGCTATACGTTCCCGTATTGATGTTTCCTTCTGTTTATTGTGTCTCAGCTCAAAGATCCGTACTCATCATTCCGACTCTCTCTTTTCATGTTTTCTAGTATACGTGTTAATAAAGATATTATTATTGTGTTTGAAACAATTAACTAATCTAGTTATCATTAAGAATATTTCTCTTATGAACTAATGAAATGAATCCTTAATATGTAATTGAATAATATAAAATTGCAAAAGAGTTTTTGTTTTTTGTATTTATGAAAAATATATATTTATTTATAGATTCCTTTGTATCATATGATCTTTTTGGAAATATTTGCTATGATGACACATGTCGGTTTTTGTGCGATGGGTCCTGGTATGTATTTTTTTTTATTGTTATTATTATTAGATAAGTTTTTGTTTTTGATAATTAGGTTCGATACCATGGTTGTTATCAACAGAAATGTTTTTTCAATCTGAACGTGCCTATGCATCAGCTGTTGCTATTATAGTTAATTGGTTATCAATGTTTTGTATAATTATGACATTTGTTCCACTTTTTGTAAGTAAAATAAGCCTTTTTTTTTTTCTTTCAAGAAATAAGATACTAATTTTGATTTATTTTGATCTTAAAGCATGCTGTGGGTGCATTTTTATTTCTTGCTTATGGTACAATGAGTTGTGGCTTTTGGTTACTAGTTTTTATATTCGTACCTGAAACACGACGAAAAACACCTGAACGTGTACAAATTCTTGTTGATAAAGGAACGGTTTATAAAGCAAAACATCAAAAATGATTAAAAGACATTGTATTGTTCACTTTTTGATATACCTAGTCATCAGTTTTTTTCAATACTACCTCATATTATATCTCAGATTTGGTGAGAAGAGAATTTGGTTTTTTTCTTCTTGTATATAGATTTCTGTATATATATATATGTTCTTAATATTGGATAAAATTAAAGGAGCAAGATATCTTTCGTTTTTTTTTGTTTTCTATGATGTTAAGGTTCTAGCTTAAATATAGAATAGTCCATTCTATATCACGGTTCCATAGACGGACTATGAAGAGAATGTTATTAAAAAATGAAAAAAACGGTCATATTCGAGAACTTTTGAAGATTATTTTTTAATAGTTTTATCTTTTATAGAGCGCAAAATTCTGAAGAAGATGAGTGGTTGGTGTTTGTTTTCCGACGCTCTTTCAGAAAGAGTTATAACCACCACAAAATGATAACGGAAAAAAATGGGTTATGTGTTTGCTTTTATTTTGATAACTGTCATACGTTTTTGTGTTTTATAATGCGTGTAACCATTTTTTGAGATGATCGAGGAAAACGTGACGAGCGCTCATTTTACTTAGAAATATGAATTCTTCAAGATGGTACTATTGAGAGAAAAACAATTTCTAAAAAATCATTTGATTAATGATCTTGCTTTGAACATATATTTTGTTTGTTTATAATGTAGATAAAAAAATTCTGAAAAGGACTCATATCATTAGGCCTTCTTTTTCTTGAATTATGGTCATTTTACTAAGCATTCATTTTATTGCAGGATATGACGAGAAAAATCGCAATAAAAAGCTTTCATCTGAAATTCCTTCTAATAATAGCTCTCTTGGTCTTTATGATATCCTGAAATTTTCAATTTAAACGAATGATTCTTTCTTAAGATACCATATACCTAAAAAACTGGACTATTTTTGAAGCTCTTGTGTAAAAATAACGTTTTTCTGTCAATGTGTTATCTCAGGAAGAAAACATTTGTTTAAGCTGAAACTTTTAGGATATCCTCAAGATCGTGAAAGCTTTTGTTGAATAGAATTTCAGAGCGAAACTACCTATTGTGATTTTTCTCATGATATCTAACAATAGAATGAAATCTTAATAAAATGACCATAACTTGAGAAGAAAAGCCTAATGGCGCGAACTCTTTGAAGATTTTTATATACACGATGAGCAAAAAATGGATTGAAATGGATGTATTCTATCATGAGTCCTGGAAACATCTGTTTTTGGGTGTTTTAGAAACTTTCTCTTCATCGATACGTCTAGGAAAGCTTGGTATAAGAAAATGTCATTGGCTTTTTCAATCACTATTTTTATTTGAGCCATATATTTGTCGTTAGAAGAGACAACAAATCGAAAATATCTTGTTTTAATAATATTTGTCCAATACTGTATATCTTAGTACATTTTTATTCCAGCATGTTATATTGTCAATTTCCTTTTTTTTTGTACTTTACAGTGAATCTTTACTGTGTATTTATTGCATTTATGTTGTTATTATGTCTTTTTCCTTTTTTTTTTGGTGAAAATATTCAACGATGTTTATCCAATTGAATATTTTTGAAAATTATAAATTGTCGAGAGTGAACTATGTTATATATAAACTGTGTTTTTGTTCTTTATTGCATTGAAATTAAAAGATAATTAACCACGCAAATATAACTTCGCTTTATGAATTATTATAATATTACTTCTTTTCATTTTTTTTTGTCTATCTTTACCTTGAATTTATTAAAGATAAGAATAAGTGAGGTTAAAGAACAACAACAGAGATTTAATAGAGAAACTTTTGTTTGTCCTTGTGTGTCGAGTGAAAAAATAATAATTTAAAATTAACCATGGAACGTTGTACTTTGTCACAGGAGGATAGTAGTCCTTTTTAACTGTTTGATTACAATATCTAGGGATATCTCGAGGCCATCAAGATTAGGAAGATAGGACTTGATTCTTATCACGATGATTAGTGAGCGAAACCGATGAAAATCGATCAGTTTTGCTGAAGAGAAAGGAAAGTTTCCCAAAGAACATTTCAGACAAAAATCTATATATATACTATGAACGTGTGATTACAAGAACAATATACTTTTCTTTTGTTTTATTATTATTAGAATGTTCTAGTGCATCTATTCTGTAGACTCTAAACGTTAAAATTATCTTTAAGTTTTTTTGAAGGAAAAAATTGTTTACTAGTTATGCAAAACTTATGTTCGAATTTTATATCAATGGATTTAAGCTTCCATTTCCACTAATTATCAGTGATGTTGATACAATCTGTTGCACTTTAAAAGTACATATCTAGATAGAACATGCATATAGCAGTTTTCTTGTTGATTTTACATCTCTTTTAAATATTTTATCTCGATAAATTTCTTCTTATGTTGCATCGAGTCTTTTTGTTTAAGTGCTTTCTTTCAAATTAAAATGATCATTTTTATCAATTATAAACAATTGCTGTTAATTGAGAGTTATATAAATAGATAAAATTGATTAATAGTTCTATTTCATAAGAAACGCATGAAACAAAAACAATTTGAAAATAAAATTAATTTATCATTTTTTAGAATATAAAGTATCATGAATAATGATCCACCTTTAACAAATCTACTTGATAATGGCAATCAAGATAGATCAATTAAAACTAACGATGACATGAACATTCAAACATCTACATCTAGTAGTCTTTATGATAATAATCCTCCTGTAGAAAATCAACCAAAGCATAATACAGTACTTTTATATGACATTAAAAAGAAAAACATGAAATATATTTTGATTATTTTTATAGCGTATAACCGGTACATTATTATTAGCCGTATTGGCAGCAATTAGTGGAACCTCTTTTCATTTTGGTTATGCATCTGGTGTTTTGTAAGTTTATTGAATTTGAAATGATTTTTATTTTGAATGTTTGATTTTTTGTTAGAAATGCCCCACAAGATGTAAGTAATTCATTGAAAAGGATTATTTTGATTTTTAATTTATAATAGGAAACTGTCTCTAGGTGATAGAAGCATTTATTAATGAAACAAACCATAGACGAGATAAAACTGCAAATATGAGTCAATCAACTATAACATTAATTTTGTAATTTGTCTTTTATTTTTCTTTAAGTTAAATAAAGTTTGTTTTTTTTCTTATTAGTTCTTTAGCTGTATCTATCTTTGCGCTTGGAGGTATGATCGGTGGCCTATTCGGTGGTATTATTACTAATAGATTAGGACGGTATAGAATTAAAATTAAAAAAAAACCATCTTTAATACATTTTATTATATATAGGAAAGGTGGAATGTATTTAAATAATGTTATATCTTCAATTGCATGCATATGCATGTTTCTTTCAAAACCTATCTATTCCTATGAACTATTAATTATTGGACGATTTTTAATTGGACTTGCTTGTGGTATAAATAATTTTATTTATTTATAATTTATTGAATTTATAATTATGATTAAGGTTATGGTTCATCGGTTGCACCAACTTATATCAATGAAATATCACCAAGAAATTTACGTGGCACACTAGGTGCTTCATTTCAATTGGGAATTGTTGGTATACTTTTTGTTTCACAAGCAATTAGTTTACATTCAATATTAGGCTCTGAAGATAAATGGCATTATGCATTGGGTAAAGAAATCCAAAAATAAAAATTATTATAAAATAATTTTCTTTTATCTTTAATCAGGTTTACCAATTGCATTTAGTATTATGCAAGTAATATTACTTTTCTTTGTACCAGAAAGTCCAAAATATTTATTAATTAAAAGAAATAATTTAATTGATGCTGATAAAGGTTAGTTTTATTTATGATCAAAAAAAAAGAAACAAAAGAGAGCTTGATTATTTTTATACAATTTTTTTGTTTCGATGATTTCTTTACTCATCAAAGAAATATAATTGTTCATCATTATTGATTGCATAGGATTGTTGTTTGAAAAAAGATTCTAATGTTGCTGTAGTTTCTTCTGGTTCAGGTCCTGCTGTTGATTCTTCAACAATAGGTTCTGCTGTTGTTTCTTCAATTTCAGGTTGTTGAGTTGTTGAAATTTCTGGAACATTAGTTGTACTACTACCTGTATTATCAGTTTGTTTGATTTTGAAAAGAAGAGCTGGACTAATGAGCATATATTTTCCATGAAAGACTTTTTTAGCTGTAAATGCTGGCCATGGATGTCCTAATTTTGCAGCTAGATGACCTGGTAAACGAATATGTTTTGGTGAACGATATTTAACCCATTTGTGTCCATGAGATCCATGAGATCCTTCACCTCCTGTATGTCCATGAGAATTACCTGACCATGGCCATGCCATAGTAATAGTAATTAAAAGACCAAAAGCAAAAAGAAATATTGCCGTTGAATGCATGATTGTAGTTGTTGCTTAGATAAACGCTGTAATGATTGATATAATTGATCGTCTGTCGTATGCATGTATATATACATCGATTTAGAAGCTAATGTCAATATTTTGACCATAGGATTTTAGTATTAAGTAGTTAAATCGAGAAGTAATAAGAGAAAACATGTATTCGATAAAAAACAAAATGAATAATCGGAAATAAAAATAGATGACCTCGGTTAATTAATGCGTTTAAGAAAAAAATAAATATGTTTTGAGCTCAGATGAATTATGCGATGTGGGCAAGTTTATTTCATTGGGTTAATCGGTGAAAATGATTATAGAAGTTTCAATAACCTCGTAACATGTAATATTTGAGTAAAAATAGAAATGCGTAGTTTTGATGGAAGTACTGAAATATTGACAGTGATATACCGATATTGAATCTACTGTCACATTGACTCTATACTAGATCAGTGTTCAATGAAGCATCGACACAGTCATACAATATTAATATGTCAGATAAATCAATGAACAACGATCCAATTCGGTCAGTGTGAATTTTCGATTCCAATATCTTGTTAAAGTTTATTATTTTGCCTAATTGATGTACGATTTATCGTAAAATGGAAGGAACTAACTTTATTGATTTTCAAAGCTCTCAAAATCGTTCTAAAACTGAAGAAATATGAAGGACTAAGTAAAGCAAAAGTCAGATGAACATCAAATGAATAAATGTATACCTTATCAAAGTTGTGAAACATAGAAAAACATCACAATAGTGAGAATTGAAATCTTAAACATTCGAGAAATCTTATATTCGAAAAGATCAACTGGAAAACTTTTTGCATCTACATATTGAGACTTTAACCTATGATAGAAATATTTTCTTCAATAATATTTCATGCAAAAATGAATACAAAGAAATATTTGTCAAACTGTTGTAAATGAAGATGATTTTGTGTTTTTTTTTGTTATTTGCACAAGTAACTGATATCGAATGAACCGATCAATCGATGCTCGACAATAACTAACATTTTTCTTGTTCAAACTTTTTCATTTGTAAAGGAATCAATTATTTGAACAGTCTAGTAACTCTCGGAAGAAACAAGACAGTAAACGATTTGAAAAGTGATACTTTTTTGACTTCTGAAGTGTTACTTCAGGATCAATTCAATGCTTTAGCATCTCTTATCATGCTAAACTATTGGAGAACTTTGTGGGACGCATTTGATTAATCAGTGAAAATCTTCGTCGATATATATACCACATAACACGTTTATGGAGCTGTATTCTTAGATATAGGGCAACAAAACACAATATACTTTTAGCAACTAATAGTTAATAATGTTCTCAGCGACCAACATAGAGTTATATAGTTTGAGATTACATTGTTCAATTTTATTCATGGACATTCATGAGAGAAGGATTAACTTGTATGTTCAAATATTTATTAAGCTAGTACACTCTTTTTTATATTTAAACTTCTAACCAATACTGTCGTTTTTTTTGATTATCTTCTTCTCTTGTATGAATCTCGATGATTTCGTTTTGCTCATTGTAGAGAAAATTTTAAACTGCGGGACGAGTTGACGCATCGTTTATGTTTGATAGAAGAGTGATTCATAATTTTTTTTTCACAAGTCTCAATTTCCAGATCGATGATTCAGTCAGACACAGCACCTATTAGGTAGTGGATATATTCCTTATCCCACTACTTTGACTGTTCTCTGTCTTTTCTTTATGTTATATGTATTATCGTACTATTGTGCTTGGATTATTCCTTTCGTTGGGATTTTCCTTCTGCTTTGCTTATATATATATATACAGCGGTGATTGAAATAATAGAAGAGGAGAATGACAAGGAGAATAAATGAACAAGAGTAAAAATTAAACCGAACAGCACCACACAAGGATGAAAGCAGAATGTAAAAAATGAAAGTTTACTTCATATATTTCTTGCTGAATAGTGAAAACTGCAGTAAACAGAAGCTGCAAAAGAAACAACAAATATATGGATAATAGAAAACTTCTAAAGCAATTAATACTTGGTCTCATAGAAGACTTTATGTTCAATAAGAGGAGTTTACTAAACATTCATATTTATACTCATATCTAATGTTCCGTATTCTAGAACAGATTCCTAGTTATTTTCTGACTCTCTCTAAGTTATTTCTCTATAATGCTAAGAAGTTTCTTTTATTTTGTTTGTCTGTATTTTTCAGCTTAGAATAATTTTATTATTTAATAACTATTATTTTTCTTTAGCACTTCGATGGCTTCGTAAAGATCCACATGTTCATTATGAAGTATCTGAAATGCAAGATGAACAAAGTCAACAACAACATTCTGTAAATAATTGTTTTTCTTCGTTTGATTCAAATCTTGAAATTTAATATTTAGGCTCGAATGATTGATTTATTTCGAACACCAACAGTTCGTTGGGCATTATTTATAACAGTATTTCTTCAATTATCTCAACAATTCTCTGGTATAAATGCAGTTATTTATTATTCAACTGTTATATTTCAATCAGCTGGTTATGAAAAAGATTTAGCTGAATATGCAAATTTAGGTTTAGGTGCAACAAACGTAATTGTTACAATAATAAGTGTTTTTCTTATGGATCGTCTTGGTCGACGTATTCTTCATTTAACTGGTATTGGTGGAATGTTTGTAGCAAGTTTAATACTTGTTATATCACTTGTTGTTCAATCAACTGCATTTTGGAATAAAGTTTCACTTATAATGACTATTTTATTTGTTGCATTTTTTGCTGTTGGACCTGGTTCAATACCATGGTTAATTACATCAGAATTATTTAATCAAACATTTTGTGTACCAGCTTCAAGTATTGCTGTACTTGTTAATTGGTCAGCTAATTTTATAGTTGGTCTTGGTTTTAAACCTCTTTTTACGGTAAATTTTAAAAAAAAATTTGATATATTGTGTCTAAAAATGTTTTTATTTTTATTTCTAGGGTTTATTGCATAAATATACATTTCTTCTATTTACAGTACTTTTATTAATATTTTTTCTTTTGACATTTTTTTTCGTACCAGAAACAAAAGCAAAAACTGTTGATACAATCTATGCAGAAATAAACGCTGGTCAAGTATGGAGGAAACGTCGACCACAAAGTCAAAATTATGATAATCGAACTGGGGGCAATAATGATGTTGGTAGCACTGTTGATTATGGAGTTTTAACATGAAAATAAATTGTTTTTTTTAGTGAAAAATCATTTATTTTTTCCTATTCATATGAATTGACTTACTACAGTTTTATTTATTTAAATTAACTATTTATAAAATAAATCTTGCATTAAAATATTTAAATGATACTAGTCGAAAACAAAAAAAGTTTTCCTCAGAATGTTTGTCTTATATTCAAATTATTATTATTTACTGAATAGTCATTGATTATAACTTTCAGAATGATAAAAAAGAAAGACAGTATAATATTGTCGTTATAAGTTTACAAGGAGTGACGATGATTTCATAAAAATAGAAAATATTCATACGCATCGTGTCTACATGTAACACTCCGATAATTATAATTGTGTTTAATGCTTTCTTCCTTTGTATTGTAATATATGTTTTTCATCGTTTGGATTAAACGTTTCTCAGTAAGAAAAAGAATCCTGTCTTCCATTTGTAAAATATTACATAGTTCAATGAGTTGAAGCATTTTGCTCCTTGAGTAAATAAATTTATAACCATAATTAAATTCTAAAGCACATTTCTATAAAATGTTTTCTAATTTCAGCTTGAAACTCTATATTTTTGATATTTCAACAATCCTTTACTCTAAGAAAAAATTTCATTAAAACTACGATAACTTTTCAATAGTAGGCTGTAGATTCGAATTCTTTTAAGCATTTCTAATATCATTGAGATACACTCGTAGCCATAATGTGAAGTCAAACGACATCAGGCGAGTGAATGGTTCATGAACCAAAACATCGACGTAGAATTCACGTATCGGTACATATCTATTCGATATATAGTGCCATCTTTTTTTCCATACACCTATCGTTTGATTTGTTAAATCATCGTTACAAATGAAAATTTTTCTTTCGAACTAAAAAAACTCAATACTAGTCAATGGTTAAATAATTTATATTTTTTTTACTTCTCTAACTTACGCAATTCGTATTCAACATCTTCATACGTACATAAGCATTTATATCTTACAAATTGAAATATTATGTCTTCATTTTTAACTTCTCTATCAGAAAAATATCATCTTTATAATGAAGATGAAGCTACTAATGTAGTTTTCGATTATTTCAATCAATCGTCTAAACCATATGATGATTTACTTGAACATCTTTTACAATTAATTGATTCAAGTAATAATAATAGTAATAATAATACTAATCACAATAATACAAATTTAATAAATTGTTTTGTTCATTCATTTATTCAATGGAAAAATCAATATAATAAATCATTATCAATACCAATCATAGATGAAAATATTTTAAATAATTTGATTTCTGAAACATTACCAATTGCATGTATAGTAGATTTTATTGAAATATTTCAAATAAAAAAATCTTATTTAATTAATTTATTAAAACCATTATTAATATATCCAACAAATTCTAATACATATAAACGTACATTAAATATAATAGTTAAATTAAATTATCAATTAGAATTTCAACCAAATGAAATTCTTTTACCATTAATACTTAATTCAAAAGATCATCTTATTGATATATATTTAGATGATAATGTACAATATGAAGAATATTTAATAAATATATTAAATCATTTATATGAAAATGGTGGAAAAAAACTTCAAGAAATTTTAACAAATGAATATAATATGAAAAATGTAACATTAAATAAAAAAACTTTATCAAAATTAGCTGTACGTTATTGGAATTTATATGGAAATGAACAAAATGAAAAATATCCAAATTTAGCAATATTACAAAATAAACGAACATTAGGTTATTTAATTAATGTTAAATATAATAATATGAATGATGATAAAACAATGAGTGATGATTGTTGGAATGAATTAGTTGGAGTCAGTAAATAAATAAAAATAAAGATTAATATACGATATTTTATTATTTAAGGATATTGTACAAGGCAGTAATGATTTATCAGAATATTTAATTGAAATATTAGCTGATAGAGATGATATTGTAGCTATGAAATATTGGAGTAAGAAAATTATTGTTGTTCTTTTTTTTTTTCTGTTGTATATAATTGGTTTTCTTTTTTGTTTTAGTGGCTCAATTGGATCGACCGTATTATACTTTACCGACTTGGGTATGTATGATCATTCGAAATGATTATTCTATAGTTAGCAGAGAAAAACTTTCGTCTTTTGAAATATAATGTAAATTTTTTTAATTTGTTAAATAATTCTGTAATAATATGTGAGTTTGCCCTTACAACGAAACATTCCCAAGTGTGATTCGTCAATCGAACTGATATTTTACCTATTAGTAGATTTTATGAATCTTAGAATTTTCTGAAAATTTCAGCGAAAAGTAAGATATGTTCTTCTTGAGATATTGATTATTCAAAAACAATGATGTATCACAAAGAAAAGTAAGAAAACTCAGTGTTTTCAACAATCGATATCTCAAAAGTAATATTTTGTTTTACGGTGAAATTTTCAGGACATTTCAGTAAAATTCTGGTAACTTGGTATGAACAATGCGTGGAGATGAATCTGTATTCATTTCTACTGATCTCGTCGGAGTCTTGTACACCTTCTTCCGTTAACCTGTTTAGCTTTTTTGACACTTTACAAGAATCCTTTCATATGTTTTTACGTAAAAATTGGCTCAAGATATCTAAAAACTTGTTGACATATCTTATTTTATAGAACTTGTTGCATTGATCATTTGTAAAAAATAAGATTTTCTTTTCTTGTAAATAAATAACGGTATTTAAGTTAAATTACTGGAAACGATTGACATGTTCAAGAATTTCAAAACCGTTTGACATTACTCAGTAATTTGATCCTAGCATTGGTATTTGTTGATGAAAATAGAAACTTTTTTGTTTGCGAAAGTGAACTGCGAAAACAGCTCTTCAAAATGAAATACTTACTCTGATATTATTACTTTTCGGACACACTGTACTGCTTTGATCGATATTCTATATGATCAATAAACTTAATCCGAGTTGAGTGCTATACTAAATTCAATCAGAGACAAATTATTTATTTCTGTAATTGACAGAACATATAAAAAACTGTTCGTAGTGCAGTGCTCTTGATCTTCAGAAATATTGTTAATCTTTCAAAAAACATATTTCATGAATGTATACGAATACCAACTATTTCAAATAAAAGCTGAAATATTCTATGAGTAACTCGGATTGCATTTCGTTTAAATTAGTTTGTTTGTATTTTTATGTAAGAAATAATTGTTAATTTATTTTATTTGTTTTTGAAAGGTTCAAAAATATATTCATATCAAACAAAATAGTGTTTCGAATTCGACACCACATGAACAAATCACGAAAGAAAAGTCTTCAATTGATTATTATAAAATTCCATTAGAAAATAATGAAATAATTTTTGTTGATTCTATGCCAACTTATGAACGTTTACTTAATCGATTATTTAAAGATAATAATGAAGAAATATTTATTGGATTTGATTGTAGGTTTTATAACAAATAATTATATTTTTGTTTTTATTTGAAAAAAACAAAATCAAATATTTCTTATTAATTTCTTTGATAAATATACTAAACAACATCATTCAACTTACATAGATATTTATTTTTAGGTGAATGGAAACCAGTATTTAATCATACATCAACATCAAAACAACGTATTAGTGTGATGCAAATAGCATTAGGAAATGAAATATTTCTACTTGATTTACTACATTTTTTTCATACATGTGATGCAGAAACAATACAACAACGTTTAGCTAATCGATTATTTGATGATGATCATGTAACATTACTTTGTAATTATTTAAAAATACATTCACATTTTACAAATAATAAAGAGGAAAAAAAATTCTTTTTTTTTCTTTTCTTATTAAGGTTATGGTTTTAAAACTGATGCTGCTATGCTTATTGCTTCGTATCCTATATTCAATCGAGCATTATTTTCAGGAAAAACTTTACTTGATTTATCTTTTGTACAAAATGAAGTAAATAATTCTATAGTTATTTTATGCATTATTTAATTTTCTTTTTTTCTTATTCAGTTACTTGTAGCTAATCGTGATATATTTCCATATGCTACAACAAATAATACTTTATCATCAAAAGATAAAGGTCTTAGTGAATTTGTTCGTTTATGTTTTGGTAAATCATTGAATAAATCTGAACAATGTTCAAATTGGGAACGACGACCATTAAGAAATGCTCAAACGTTATATGCTGGTAAAATTTTTCTTGATTAAATAAATAAATAAATATAGATATATATATATATATATATATATTCTTTTTTCATTTATTTAAGCAACTGATGCATATTGTTTAGTTGAAATTTATAAATTTCTTTCGAATAATCTTAAATCAACTGATTATTTAAAATCATTTCGTGGTAGAAAACCAAAAAAACTTGATTCAACTATAGCTCGTCAAATTGATGAAAATTTTCAAGATACACCTAATAATAATAATAGTATTAATCAATGTCAAACATCAAATGATGTTAATCATGTATGTAATCAGAAAAAAAAACATAAACGAGAAATCAAAATCTTTTGTTTTTTATTCTGTTTCTTATTTAAAAGATTTCAAATGAAATTAAACGTCCTTATCAAATCAAATTTGTTGTTGATAATATGTTACATGGTTTAGGAAAAGAATTACGTGTTACTGGTTGTGATGCAGTAATATTAGGTAATGATGATCCACATACAGATGCTATTAAGGTACGTGACAAAGACAAAGAAGAATTAAATTTAAAAAAATTCTAAACGATTTATTATAATAGTATGCTCGAGCAGAAAATCGAATTATTTTATCACGTGGTGCCCCATATCATCTCGTAAGTTTAAAACATAAAGTTTTTGTTTGAATATACATTCGTATAAGTAGAATATTGCATTCGAAGAGAAAACTTTCATAAATGATTATTTAGCTATTTCAGTTTAGTTATATGAAATATTTTGTTTCGACATACAAGAATACCTTGTCAAGTAGTCAATCGGTTTGGAAATGATTTTAATTTCATGAAGTGAATTCTATTGATGAGAAAAAAGTCTTACTCGCCTATTGAATTGATATTTCTGCCGATTAATGGGTTTTAAGAAGACTAGTAGAAACCTATGAGAATTTGCCATTCCTAGCAATGTTTTATCCAGTGTAGAGGCTTTATGGACTCCTACCAGACTCATCAATTCCTATGTACAGGTAAAATATCAGTTCAATTAGCAAGTCACATCTTGGAAATCATTTTCTGTAAGACCAAAGAAATTCTAAGAATATTTGTGTCGATTGATTTACTTTGTGAATTATGTGATTCTTTTTCAACAAAATTCTATGTTCTCTCTCTCTCTCTCAGATTCTCTTAAAAATCGAGTTTTGTGTTCAAATTTTATACAAATAAAGTTCTTAATGAAATCGATTTAATATAAAAGTGTCATACTCACTAGAATTCATAATCCTCTAATATCATTATTGAAAATTCTAATATGCAAAAATTTAAACTTTATTCTTATATTTTATCTTATGATAAAAGATACTATTATAAATAAGCTGTCACTTATATTGCACTAATATTATTGAAAATATGACTTATGCAAAGTTTGAACTTAAAAGTTGATTTAAAAAATATTATTTGAAGAAGATTATAGTATTTGATTGAAAAACTTATTAAAATAGTCATAACTCAAAAAGAAAATCATTGGACATAAATCTTGTTAGATTTTCTTTAGTCTCAATACGAAGCAGTTAACTTTATCTTAAAAAGTAATTCATCATTTGGTGAATATTTTCTCTTTTATACATAAGAAATGAATTTCTCACATTATATCTTGTTCGACAAATTAGTTTAGAAAATTTTCCATTTTATTGCTAATAATATTTTATATTATTTCGTTTAGTTACGATCTCATACTGTCGAAGGTCGTTGTTGGCAACCACCATTAAATGTTCCAGCTAAAGAACAATGTGCTGCTGTTCTTAAACATTTCAATTTAAAAATCTTACCAGAAGATATATTTAGTCGATGTACAGTAAGATCTTTGTTTCTTTTTTGTATTAAATTTTATTATTACTTTTATCTATAGTTATGTAATGGTGATGATTTTGTTATTGTTGATGGTCGTGATATGCGTATACTTTGGTGTAAAATAAATAATTATTTAATAAAAGATCTTGAACCTGATCTTATGAATTATAAATCAGAAGTGATTGATATTGATCGTATGACATTATATAATGAAAATGTTCCATTAGTTTTAACAGGTTTAACATTAAAAAATTATCGTGCATATGAAGAATTTTATGTATGTCGTCAATGTGGAAAAGTCTATTGGCAAGGAACACATTGGCGACGACGACTTAATAGAAATGCATTATTAACAGAAAATGAATATACACAAGATAATGATAGTGATGATGACAATGATGATGGTATTATTTTTTATGATGCTGAAAGTACTATGTGATAATTTCTTGTTGTTTTTTTTTAAACCTTTATTATTTATCATGTTTTTTCTTTTACTCGCGAAATTTGTATTTGTATTCATTTTTCTTTGTTTTGAAGATTAAACTATGAGAGTACGTTTACATAAAAGTAATAATAAACTTGTTCCAAAATGGAAAAAACACGGGGCAAGTTCATCGAATCCATCTCGAACTAAGCATCGAGATGCTGCTAAACTTCAAATTTTATCATCATTATCAACATCACAAACATCTTCAATTGATATTCAACAACCATCTAAAACAACTCATGATATTGATAGAATTTCTCAATCTTCAAAAACAACTTTAGGAACAAGAGCAACAAATGCATCAATGATTCAAGTTAATCCACGAGTTATTCAAGTAAAAAATAGATTCATTTTCTTTTTAAAGAAAACGAAAATATTCAAATATATCTAAGTTAGTTTAGATAATATTTCTGAAAATTGACTAAACTTTATTTATTAGAACTGAATGTGATACCTTAGTTTTTAAAAATTTTACTAATCTGACATGTACCGATCATGTTTAGGTGGATGCCTAAAGAAAATTAGAGAGATGTAAAATAGAATCAGGGTAAGAGGAATGTATGGGGAGTCTACTTGACTCTGCAGTGTAAAGTAGAATTATATGAGAAATATGTAGGTTACAGAAAATTTTATCGTGCAACTCTCTAATAAAAAGAAGTCGATAACAAAGTAAAAAATTTCTATTGAATTAAGGATTATAATTAATAAAAACGATATTGTAGAAGTCTTCTGCCATTCTAAAAATCTTGTTAATGTTTTGTAATATAAAGATTTCATCGAGACAAGTTCTTCGAAGTAGAGCGTGTATTTTTAGTTGCAACTATTTGCTGTACAAGTAGTCTAAACCGAAAAGATTGAGCCTTGTTACACCCCTGGGCAAAAGTCTTTCCCCCCACCTCTTTTTTCAGCGAGGCTTTTTCTACTGTTATAAGGACAAAACATGGTGTTGTTCGGGCCGATTAGGGATTATTAGGGTCCTCTTTTATATAGCCCGAACAACACCATGTTTTGTCCTTATAATAGCAGAGAAAACCTTGCCGAAAAAAGAGGTGGGGGGAAAGACTTTTGCCCAGGGGTGTATATATATATCTTGCCTTAAGGATTTGAAGCGATATGTTTTGTTTAAAACATAGTACGAAAAGAATAAAAAGCAATAAAAATATTCTGATATCGTCACATCCATTTTACTCTGTTTCACAAAGAATAATTCTTTGAATTTCAATTCATCAGATAAATAATCTAAAAGTTTTCATTTTCAAACATTGTTCTCGTCATTCATACTTCATAAAACGGATGCTGAAGACTACAATTCAATAGAATCATTCTCTTGCTTTTGAATCACTCTGCTATACTATTAGAAAGTCATTTTATATCCATTCAATAGAGAACTGTAACGTTCGCTTTCAAATACATTTTTCTTATTGAAACAAAATTTAAAATATGAACATCTACTCACTTGTGTAACTGTGATGTTCGATTTTCTGCAGATATTTACCAGTTTTTACAAGTCTTTTCTCTTCGAAGGTCTTGATGCTATTGTTCATTAAAAAGATTTATGTATGCATTTCAGAAAAATATGTTTTATGAAAAAGTCGTTTACGCATTGTTCGATGCGAAGAATTCAATTTTGAAGAAATTAGTGTGATTGCTAAATTAAAGAATAAAAACGATTAAATTTTATCGAACTAAAAAGATATTAATAATTGATTGTGTAACATAATTCGACCATCTCTATTATATGAATAATAAAAAACTAATCTTTTTTTTTTGTGTTAGACATTATTGGAACGTCAACCAGCTAAAAATGATCAACAACAAATGGTCATATGGTTAGATGGTATTTGTCGAGCTTATTGTGCTTTTCATCGTTCAGATTCTGCGACATGCCTTAATTATATTTTAAAACTATTTGAAATATGTATTAACGAATGTCTTCTATCTGTTTACAAACGCGTACAAACAAAAGCTACGAATGTTCTTAAAGTATATTCTTTTGTTTTTATTTTTATTTGATAAATAAAATAAAACCGTTAATAAATTTAGACAATCATTAAAAAAATATTAAAACCACAAGTCGATACATTACGTACAAATCCATTATTAAAACAATTATTTCAATTAGTTGAACATGGTTTAACATATGCATATACATTGTCATGGAATTTTATACTTCATTTACTTGGTGATATGTTTGATTTAATGGGAAAAGATTATTTTGAATTTTGTCAAAATGTAAAATAATTAATAATTTTTTTTTTTTTCTTTTATATTATTTTTCGTTTGTCTTTAGTGTTTATCATCATTATCTGGTTTACGTTCAACAAAAGATTTTTCATTTTTATCTGAATTAGATTTAACAGTTGGTAAAGCAATTCGTGTATTTGGACCAAAAAATATTTTACAAGTAATTCCATTAAATTTAACTGGTACAATAAATGATGTTCAATTAGAACAATCATGGTTATTACCGTTATTACGTGATAATATAACACATACTGAATTAAATCATTTTGTTGCTTATTTTTTACCAATCGCATTTCAGTTGCAAACAACTGGTTCGTTTCACTTTTAGGAAATACTAAAAATAGTGGTGTAAATATTCTAATTTCTTATAAAAAGCTTTCTCTTTGCTCCGATAGTAAAAACAATTCTCTAGATGTTCTGTTTTGTTCTAATATTTAGCCTTCTATAAATATTTGGATTGCGCATTTGGTAGCCCGAAATTCTTTGTGGATCTTTCATTCTATATAAACTTAATTTTTTGATTTGAAAGAGTATGACAGGATACAGATCGTGACATAATGTTGTTTTTTGTTAAATTCGTACTTTTATCGAAAGGTAACAAAGCTTAATTCAAAAAGGCACTCTGTCATATTGCAACCAAATCCCACAAAGAATTGTAGGTTGCGCAATCGAAAAAATGAAGGTTTTTCCTAGGTTTTCTGAAAAATCAGATTTCGAACTATCTTCCCATACATTCATCTAAATTTTCAGTTATTTAACAATAGTTGACTCTTTTTGAGAGATGTAATCTTATAGATAGTCATGCATCAGAATAAAAGGAATACACATCGAAGATATTATTCGATTTTATATTACCATCAGATATCATAGCAAATATCTGTTATCGAAATTTTATTATTATTCTATTTAATTAATAAGTGATCAAACATTACAAGAATGTAGAGCATTGACTTTTACTATTAGATGAAATGGAAAGAAAGTTTTTTTAAGATTTTTATAAGAAATCAAAATACATCCATCATTACTTTTGGTATCTCCAGCGAAATATTGATTTAATTTATGATTATTTATTTTTTATAGCGGAAAATCTTCGTGATAAAGGTGATGTAATAAATTCAACAGTATTATTTACATTACAAGATCAAATCTGGTCATTATTTCCTGGTTATTGTTCATATGCAACGGATATTTCAATAAGTTTAAAATTAATTGCAAAAGGTATTGGTACATCATTAACAAAAAGACCAGATTTAAGAATACATTTATTGGCTGGTTTAAGAAATCTTATATCAAAAACTGATAATGGTAAAATAACAATATTATTTTTTTTCTAATAAGTTAATATAAAGTCTTTTTATTTTATTTTATTCATTGTTAAATTAGAAACTGATCGACAAGAAGTTGGAAAATATGCAAAAAATTATTTACCATTATTATTTAATTTATATACAACTGAAAAATGGAATCATTCACGTGATCCAGTACGACAAAGTGTATATGAAACAATCAAACGTTATTTAACAATAACTGATCATCAATTATGTCAAACATTTTTTGATAAATCTTTAGAAAAAATGCAAAATACTGAACTTGATCAGACTACATTGTATGAAATAGAATTTAACAAAAATATTGATTTTTCTTTTTGTCTTCTTTATTTCTTTCAAGAATTTATTTACTTGATATTGTTTTGGCTTTAGTAACATATTTGGATGAAAAACGTTTAGAATTATTAGAAGATCAATTAAAACAATTATTTAAAATGGTATTTAAGGAACAAAAAAAAATGAAGATATATGTGCATAAATAAAATATTTTGAATATTTAGAAAGATGAAAGTATGAAAAGAAGTGTTATGAAAAAATGTGATCGAATTTTAGAAGAATTATGTTCACGTTCGACTAAAACACTTCAACAATTTATGGATGAACGTCGTTCAAATTTCTTACTTGAACATCTTCTGAATTCATTAACAAAATCACAATCAGCTTTGAAAGGAGTTTGTATCTTTTTTATTCAAGAAAGAAAAAAAAACAAATATTAATATTTATTATTTCATTTTAGCCACAACTTCGTTGTATTTCAAGTTTAATAGATATGCCAAATAATCAAACAATTACAAAGATTAAACAAATTGTTCCACAAGTATATACAAAATGTTTCTAAAGTCATTTATAATCAAAGAAGCTAATTCGTTTTCTGGTGACAAACGAAAGATTTATGGTCTTTATATCATGAAGAGATTAGAATCAAAAACCCTGATATTTTTCGTACATTCTAGCTTGATGAAGAAAATCTCTTGACTGATTAAATGCTACGGATTTTGGACTATGCACATCATATAGATCCTAATGGTGTATGAATACCCTGAAAATGGATCGAACCCTGAGATTATTACTGCTAAGATGCTATATATTTACAAATCAATGCTATGTTCATCCTCAGGAAAACCTAGGTTTCAAGTTTTGACTTGAAACTTTGCATGGACATAGATTTTAATGAGAATAGTTTATTGTAAAAGCTTCAGGTTTTTTTTGACTCACTTCTTTCCTTAAATAACAGTATTAAATCTGTCAATGAATATAAGCAGTGTAAAAAATAAGCTTTTATCATAATCCCATCTTAGAATATGAGCAATGAGATTATCTGAAACTTTTTACAATAAACTATTCTCATTAAGATCTGTGCCTATGTAAAGTTTCAAGTCGAAACTTGAAAATGAGTTTTCTTGAGGAGAACTATGGAATTGATTTACAAAGTATCGTAAAAATACAATATCTCAAAAGAAAAATGATCAATCAGTTAGAGGATTTTTCCTTGTTAGTAAGACCCATTTTTGTTAAGCTTCAGATCAGAATTCAATAATATAATGTTAGAAGATATACAAATACTCTTTTAGTACATTCTGTAGATATTGAAATATTCTACAAGATTTTGTCTTAAATTTTAATATACTTTAAAATTTTTATTTTTATATAAAGCTAATTAAATTTTATAAAGTAATGATTCTCAAGAAGGTCTTAATTATTTATCAGAATATATTTGTGAAAGATTTTTATGTTCATACCTTCATTTAGGCTATTCAATGTCTTCATGAAATTAATGGTCGAACAAGAGATGAGGCTTATTTAATTATAATTAAATGTGCACGTTTTTGGACATCACTTGGTGAACAATCATTTATTGGTAAAGTCATTTAATATAAATTTAAAATTTATTTATATAGATTTTTTTTTTAGATTCTTTGACAAGTTTTTTTCATTTTCTTATGGCTGGTCTTGTTAGCCCACATTCACCATCAATGTTATCAGCAACATTACTTGCTATTAGTCGTTTATGTCTTGAATTTCGAGAAAATATAGCTGGATCTATTGTTGATGAACTTGTATCAACATTAATACTTGTTCTTCAATCAAAAGAAAGACAAGTTGTTCAAGCAGCTTTAAGTTTTTGTCGTGTTTTACTTATT
Organism: Rotaria sp. Silwood1; assembly: GCA_905250075.1. Lineage (NCBI taxonomy): Eukaryota > Metazoa > Rotifera > Eurotatoria > Philodinida > Philodinidae > Rotaria > Rotaria sp. Silwood1. Next base: position 3,274,608 of record CAJNOP010000004.1, on the reverse strand, counting down.
ATTCTTAATGAAACTGTTTTGTCAAAATATATTGAACAATTAGTAAATAATTTAATTGATAGGATTCGTTTTTTCTTTTTGTGTTTATTTTTTTATTTTTTTTTAGGCTCGTTCATTAACAATTATGCGTGATGAAAATAATTTTACATTTCGTCCAAAACTTAAATTAATCTTACAAAAACTAGTCAAAATATTTGGGTTTGTATTAAAATATTTTTTTAAAAAAACTAGAAATTTTTTTCCTGTAGTTAAGTATTTTTTAAAAAAATGATATTAGTATACTCTCTGCGAGATTACCTCAAGAATGCAATAAGGAAGTAGATGATATATTAGAATGAGACGTTATTCATCTATGGTTTGTGATCGTATATCAACAAAGTCTATCGACGTACCAATTTCTATCCCTAAACTTCATCACTTCTGTTAGATTGATTTTTTTATAGAAATTTGCGATTGTCTTGCATATTTGTGTAATGAATTTGGAGCTGTAAATAGTTGAAGATATTTTCGTATGTTATTCATCTTAAAATTTTGCAAGATAGGCTCAAGACAAATCCCGAACTATCGTATTATTTCAACTTTGTCAAACTAGTGTTTTCGGTAATACATATCTGATATGAAATGGCAGTATAAAACTGAGTGATACACTCATTTTTACTAATTGTTTTCGTTCAAAGACCGAATTAGAATCTGAAGGAATTTGTCTTGCAATACTTAAATTCATTTTTAGTATATTCATATATTCAACGAACTACTAATATTAAGAAGCTGCAGTAATATATTTATCGTAGCAGAGAGTTACTCATTACTAATAATTCAATACTTTTCATATAGTTACTTATTTGAGATGAGCTCTGATTGTTTCATTACCATTCAAATTTTTATGACTTTAGAATCTTATTTATTACCTATATTAATATATTCTTTTTCATTGCTTTGGAATGTATCATCATGAAAACTCCAATCATTATTTTTTCAGGTTTGATGCATTACGTGAATTCTTTCCAGCTAGTTTTCATGCTCAATTATCTTATATAAATAAAATGCATGTTCGTAAAGAACGACGTCGTAAAGGTACATCAACAATTGGTCAAAGTGTTATAACAAAAGTCGACGATGAAGATGAATATGTTGATGATAATGAAACAACATTTACTGTTCGACCAAAATTAACTATTGATCAATTACTTGATGATTCTGATGATGATGATGATGATGAACAAAATCTTGGAAGAATAGATGATGTACGAACAATTGCAACAGCACGAACAACAGCAAGTACAAAACGACGACGACAACAACAATCAGCTTTATGGATAAAAGAATCTCAAGGTGATGATCCAATTGATTTAACTGAAGCAACAGCAGCAAGAAGCATCTATGGTATATTTTATTTTCAATATGTTAACATTTTTTTGTTTCTATTCTTTTTTTTAATTTTAGCAACAAAACCATTAACAACACGTGAAGCTGAAGCTATGAAACAAGCAATAAAAGCTAAACGACGTAATTCACATTTTCGTACAGCACCTGATGGTCGTCTTGTAATCGATATTGACGATGAAGAAAATCAACAACAACAAAAACAAAAACAAAAACAATTCGATGACGATGATGATAATGATGATGATGATCTTAATCGTGAAGATTTAAAAGATTTAATGGAAACATTATCATTAAGTCAACGAACAAAAAATAAACGTAAACGTACTTTTGATGATGATGATGAAGACGACGATGATGATGATTATCAAATTAATGATAAACAAAGTCAAAGTGTTCATTCAAAATATCGAAGTAATTCTAATTTAATTAATATTCTTTATTCGTTAAAATTTTCTTTTTATATATTAAGCCGGTGGTGGTGGTATTCATCGAACATTAAATCCATCATCTAAACAACAACAACGACCAGGAGATATATATAAAGCTAAGGTATAGAATAGAAATAATCATTAAGTTATATAATCATTTGTTTTTTCTTCTTTTGAATAGCGTGGTTCGGGTGGTGATCGAAAATTAGCTAATAAACATGATCCATATGCTTACATAAAACTTGATTTTAATGCTCTTAATAAAAGGTAATAAACATTTCTAAGTATTTTTTTTCTCTGTTCTTATTTATCTATTTTATCAATAGAAAACGAGGCAAATTTAAAGGTCAATTTGAACAAATTGTTGGCGCTGCTAAACGAGGTGCAAGTCGTGGTGCGAAATTAGGCGCAAAAGAACGTTATCATAAGAAGAGTGTGAAACGTTTGAAAAACAAATAATTTTGTACTACTTGTTTGTTTTTGCCCTTTTTTTTTGTTACATCGTTGTTCTTTAAAACGAAAAAAAAAAAAGAAAATCGTTATCATAGCATCAAAATGTTTTGTTTTTCAATGATTTCTTTTAAACTTTGTACAATGTAGAAGATCAAGTGAAATCCAACAATCATAAAGAAAAACTTTATTGTTTACTTAGAATATGACAAAAGTAATGATGTCGACATTATTATATCATGCGGAAAGCTCAAGGAGAATTTCTCTTTAGATATATGTATTGATAACAGAAACACTGCTCTGTATCTCTTCAGTTGATAGGATAATAGTAAAATGTCGATGAAAGATATTCAACTTTGTATTTAATGGATATATATATATTTTTGTATTGCTATATTAAAGTGTGCAGTGTATTTCCTATTTAGGAAAAAGTTATTTACAGAGAGCTATGTTCGGTTTTTTCTGACGATCACTTTATTAATATATCAGTTTGTAGATTAGAGGCTATCATACAAAACGCATTATTTAAAGTTTTCTTTGTCTTTCAACAAGGAACTTATTAAAAAACAAACAAAAAAACGTTGGTTTACCATTAAAAATAATCTATCAGGTCTTGTAAAGAGTCTCTGAGGAATCTTGAACAAAAAATAGACACAATAGTTCTAAGACCATATTCAACAGAACATAATATCATAGTGTTTGACTCATCGGAAACACTTTCTAGGGTATTGAAAGTCAACAAACATCTTGTCTAAAAAAAAAGTTTCAATCATTTGTTATACATCTAGATTAAGTTATATTGGATAATTTTAATCTCTTCGTTGTAGTTGTATGAAACGCACGATGTTGATATTAGTGATTCTATAATGAACCGTATAGTTCTCAAGCAACTTTTCAGATAATTTCTCACACTAAAATATGAGCATGCAAAAGTTTCGTTTCATTGATTCTCGGAATTTACAAAACCATTGGGCAACACATAAAGTAGTAAACTAAATAAAAACTATATGATTTTAGCATGTCATTGATGCTCCATTGACCTATATCAAAATAAGAAATCTTCAAGATTTTTTGTATAAATACAGCAAACTGAACAAAATTATCAAAAATAATGTAATCACACCATAGAACACTGTTTAGGTAATCAGCATGTATACATATAAATAGAAATTTTTCTCGAGATGTCTATACGATGTTTAGGTGCTAGCATCATTAAGTAGGATATACTTGAATGAGAGAACTACCTCAATTGTTATCCGCTGTTTGAACTCATATGAGACCTACAAGAAGATCTTGGTAAGAATACAAAAATTGTAAAAGAATTCGTCTCCACTGGCTCGTGGAGTGGAGACACGGTTCTTGTACTGAATTTTCGACCAAGCTCGACTCTATGGCATGTCTATGGAAAACGACTTTTTTTTCGAAATTCAAGACTTCAATAAAGGAACATTCTTTTTTTTAACTGAAACTTTCAGAATATTCTCAGGACCATTAGACCTATGTCTAGACAAAATCTCAGGCGGAAATTCAAAAGCTCACGAGGACAAACTGTTTTAGTTGTTTTCTAGCTTGATTGCGACTACTTCGTTAGCACAATATGAGTTCAAACAGTCGACTACAATTGCTCTAGTTTCCTCATAAGTATTTCTGATGACAAGATCTCATTAAAAGTTTTATTGACAAAAAAGTCATTTGTTTAAAAAATACGTTCATATACGTCTATTAAAAACACTAAATAAGAAATCAATGTCACTGATTAATAAACATATATAAAAAGTTCAAAAGAAAAAAGAAAAACTGATAATTTTTTTTTTCTAATCAACTTCTTCTACTCGTGGACCAGAATATCCACCAGAACCACTATGACTTCCACTTCGATTATATTGTTGTTTATCAGAACCACTACCACCACTATGCATTTTTGTCATAATACGTTGACATTTTTTTTCTAGTTCTGAATAATGATGTTCAATTTCATCTTTATCAGCTAATTGATTTCTATCTAACCATTTTTGTACTTCATCACAAGCATTTAAAACTGTTGATTTATCCGAATCTGTTATAGCTGAACCATTATAATTGTCTACAGCTTGTTTACATGAATATAAATATGTTTCAAGACGATTACGTGCATTAACACGTTCACGTGCTTGTTCATCTTCTTCACGATATTGTTCTGCATCATTAACCATACGTTGAATTTCAGCTTGTGATAAACGTCCTTTATCATTTTTAATTTCAATTCTTTTATTTCGTCCTGTACTTTTATCTTCAGCAGTTACATGAAGAATACCTGTAGCAAAAAAAAAGAGCGCATTTCATTTAATCGTTTCTTTTCTCTCTCTCTTTCTCTTACCATTTGCATCTAAATCAAATGTAACTTCAATTTGTGGTACACCACGTGGTGCTGGCGGAATGCCTTCAAGATCAAATTTACCCAATAAATGATTATCTCTTGTCATTGAACGTTCACCTTCATAGACTTGAATAGTAACTGCTGGCTAAAAAAGAAATTAAAAATAAACAAGAATTTAATTTTTTGTTGTTTATTTAAATCTTTTATTCTGACTTGATTATCTGCATATGTTGTAAATAATTGTGCTTTTTTATATGGAATACGTTGATTACGTTCAATTAATTTTGTCATAATACCACCAGCTGTTTCAATACCCATTGATAATGGTGTTACATCAATAAGTAAAACATCTTTAATCATTTCACTTTGATCACCTGAAAATTTCAATATATGAAAATAAACATCAAAATTTTGTTGTTGTTTGTATTTTTATTTTCTTTTAAATACCTGTAAGTATAGCAGCTTGTACAGCAGCACCATATGCAACAGCTTCATCAGGATTAATATTTTTATTTAAACTTTTACCATTAAAAAAATCTGATAATAATTGTTGAACTTTTGGTATACGTGTTGAACCACCAACTAAAACAACTTCTTCAATATCATGTTTTTGTAATTTAGCATCACGAAGTGCTTGTTCAACAGGACCCATTGTACCTCGAAACATATCCTAATATACACGAAACATAAAATATTTTTTATATTTTCTATTTTAATTACCATATTAAGTTCTTCAAAACGAGCACGACTTATTTGTGTATTAAAATCAATTCCATCAAAAAGTGAATCAATTTCAATTGAAGCTGTTGTTGATGATGATAATGTTCGTTTAGCACGTTCACATGCACTTCGTAAACGACGTACAGCTTTTGTATGTTTTGATATATCTTTACCATGTTTACGACGAAATTCTTCCACAAAATGTTGTACTAAACGATTATCGAAATCTTCACCACCTAAATGTGTGTCTCCAGCTAAAATTGAAAAAAATGTTTCAATTTTGTTTGTTTTATTTTTTTTTTTATTTCTCTTACCAGTAGCTTTTACTTCGAATACAGAACCACTACCAGCATCATTACCACTTATTGTTAAAACTGATACATCGAATGTTCCACCACCAAGATCATATATAAGAATATTTTGATCACGTTGAAGTCTTTTTTCAAGACCATATGCCAGTGCTGCAGCTGTTGGTTCATTTATTATACGAAGAACATCAAGGCCAGCAATTATGCCTGCATCTTTCGTTGCCTTAAATATAATAGAATTTCTTTTAATTGAGTCATATCCTACGAATATAATTTCATATATTTTCTTTTAATCCAAAAAGGAAAAAAAATTTTATTTTTTTATTTGTATGATATGTATTTATGATCGTTTTCTCTAAGCATCATTTTGTTCCATTTATGTTAACTCTTATTCATGGACTTAACTACAATGAATCAGCATGTATTATGAGATGCTTCAAAAGAAAAAGCCACTGCTAGTTAGTTATCACATATACATATATGGACAGTTGCATAGATAAGCGATGCTAATGATATTATAAACAAGGCTATTTGATATAAAGCGTTTTTTTATACCGTATGTCATTGAGTGCTTCTCGTAGCAGAAAAAAAAAGATATTTTGCACCTTCATAGGTTTATAAGTGATAGTATTTCCTGAATAGATAGAAAGATTATCTATTAAGTTTTTTTTTTCTGTAATTTTCAATTGAAATATTTCTGTATTTTTTTTCTTTGAAATTACTTATAAGTTAAAGAAATGCGTTGATTGAGTTCTAAGATTCTATTATGTGTTGTATTTTTTCTTACTTGTCGTTGTGAATCATTGAAATAGGCAGGAACAGTAATCACAGCTTGTCTAATCGTCGTTCCTAAGAAAGCTTCAGCTGTTTCTTTCATTTTTGTTAATACCATTGAAGAAATTTCTTCTGCAGAAAAAAGCTAAATTTAACAAGAAAACGTTGTTTTTAATTTATTTTTCTTTTCTTGCTATTATACCTTTCTTTCGCCTTTATATTGAACTTCAATCAATGGTTTTCGATCTTTACCATTAATAACTTTAAATGGCCATAATTTAATATCTTTTTGTACAGTATCATCATCAAAACGTCGTCCTATTAAACGTTTAGCATCAAATATTGTATTTGATGGATTCATAGCTGCTTGATTTTTTGCAGCATCACCAATTAAACGTTCAGTATCAGTAAATGCAACGTAAGATGGTGTTGTTCGATTTCCTTGATCATTAGCAATTATTTCAACTTTACCATGTTGAAATACACCAACACATGAATACGTTGTACCTAAATCAATTCCAATTGCTTTGCTTTGTTTTCTATTAGCACCGGAACGAGACATGATCTGAAGTATATTATATATATATATATATGAAATATGTGAATCAAAATCAAACTAAGAAAATATATGAATAATGAGTTAAGCGCGTAAAAATGCCCGCGTAATGCTCTCGTACTTTCTCTCTCACCTTCTCGATTAGATGACTTATATATATATATGTATATATATATGAGATGATGACGATGATCATCATTATCATCATCAAACAAACGCAAAATCAAGGCTATATATAATGCAAATCGATGTGACAGAGAGTAAAAGCAAAAGAAAGAAAAAAAAAGAAGAGTATAAGGTAAGGGATGGAGTCATTTGCTTATATATATATATATATACATATATATGGGTATGCTTAATAATTTTCAATGTTAGAAATAATGAAGTTAAATGAGAAAGAAAAAGTAGCTGTTTAAGTATACCTATATTTCATAGAATATATTACCTTACTACTCAGCGTACGACAATGCTGAAGTTCTTTCTAACAGAAACAGGGAAAGTTCCTTGACCAAAATAATAACAGAAGAAATATGAATTCTTAGTGGTTTCTTCTGACAAAGAGACAGAGTGTGGAAAGAAACCCGTTGATAATATGATGATAATAAATAGTTATAGATTACTAAGATACATAACAAACCAAGAAAAGGATATATTTTCTTTTCTCGACACTTCTTTTAGTATTATTTATGAATCGTTTATAGAACAAATCAAAATGTATACATAAAAATAGAAATAAACAATATATATTAAATATATATCCAATTTGTCGTTAAAATTTTGCTCGTAATATAAGAATACCAAGCGTAGCAAATCGAAAACCAACAAAAAAAGGACAATAAGTAAACCTAAATTACGACCATAATAGCTGTAAAAAAAATAAAACATTCACATAATATCATGTGAGAAAAATTTTCTTTTTACATACTTTTGAAAGCCATAATAATTAATAATACCATCGCCATTATGAAAACAAGTTGAATTACTCGTTTGATCACATTCAAGTGATTGAACATTTTCCCATTCATTAATTAAAGTTATTTCATTTGAGTAATAAAGCCATGGAAGATATTTTATCCAAATAAGTCAATTAGGTATTGTTCCAGAAGAGCAATCATGGGCAACAGTATTAATTTCTCGGTATTCTATTTCATTTCAATTTAACAAACGACGCAAAAGTTTTTGAAAAATGACAAACTCTGTAAGACCGTATTGTCGACTTCTGAACCAATCAAAGTTTTTATTTGTTAGAATGAGCGACGTTTGAAGTACAAATTTTATACCAAACCTATTTTTCAAGATCGAATCTGAGCAGGACGAAAAAGTCAAAAACTACATACCTTAAAAATAGTTCTTGCAATGCTCTTGCAACTAGAAAAGTCAGTATTTCTCAATTATTTCGAGCTACACAAGTCAAAACTCAACAAAGAAATACACCGATATGTAGCACATCAAAAACTCTATCGAAATCAATTTTCAGAACCTTTTTTGAATCCATTCTTGACTCTTTAATCGAAAAAGTTTGAAACATGAATTTTTTTTCCAAAATGAGCTATTTGCGACAACCATTCGTTTACAAAAACATGAGCTATCATCTTCAGAAATCATATATGAGCTGATTTTGTTTTTGCGCTATTTGGTTGAAATACATCTAATCGTCAATTTTTAGTAGAAAAAAATTCAACAAGTTTCTTTTTATATAGTTGTAAAACAATCAAGGGGTGAGAATGATCGACTAACTCAGTCTCTCGAAGAAAGAGCTATCTATTGTTGTAAAAATCAAGAATCAATTTAGTTTCTAATACACCTATAGAAACAGTACTCTTTCCGCTACAAAAAAATCATTATTAAGCTTGCTTTCTCATTTCTCTCCTTATATAAAACTAAAAGAAAAATGATGTTGCTCGATGATAAAGTTGCAAGAACGTTTTTCTTTTTAAGGTGTCTAGTTTTTGACTTCGCCTCCTCATCAGATTCGATCTTGTAAAATATGTCTGCTACAAACTTTGTAACTCAGACATAGCTTTTTCTAACAAAAAAATTTTGATTGACTCAGAAGTCAGCAATATAGTCTCACAAGATTTGACTTTTTTCCAAAGACTTCTCCATGGCTTATTATTTTGTACTCATAAAAACCAGCAAAGAGAAGAAGTAAAATGACGATTAGAACGGGTGCAGTGGCACCATTAGGCGATGTAGAACCGATCTCTATTAATGCTACTTACAGAATACTATATTTTAGCTATAATCATTTTTCTTGATTCTATTTAACTTACTCACCATAGATCGAAACTGAGCTGATTTCTCACGATTAACCGTTATTATCATTTGGTGAATTGGTCGAACAAAGTAGTACGATGAATAAATGACAATGAACTGACAGCATCAAATAGAGCACAATGAATCGAACGATTACAAACCTATATCACTAATTAATAGGGCAACATGTGGCAGAATGGTACTCCCTCTTGCCATTTCCATATCTCCTCATGGATAAAACATCTTTAGCTATAAATTTTGATTGCTCTTTCTTCGAGCATGTCGATCGATTTATCATACGGCAGTTCAATATCACATGTGTTCGACGCGTCCTCGTCTGTTTCATGTCCTTTATAGTAACACGATCTTCATCCACTGTGAAGATATACACGTCTGCCCGCATCAGCGTCTTCTGCTCTACTACGCTTTTGAATATGAACATTCGATGTTTGAGTCGATGTTCAGTGACTCGACTTGAGTCGAATCGAATGTTTTTTAACTCATTTCTGTCTCTAATAAGAGTTAGTGAAAAAAAATGGATAGGTAATATGTTCTTTCATTCGTGCATAAGTGGATCATGTATTATGAAGAATCCTTTATTTATTTATGTATAATTTATATAACAAATCAAAATGTATCCATAAAAATAAAAATAAACAAATGTAATTTAAATATTTATCCTGTTTGTCGTTGCAATTTTGCTCTTAAAAGCAAAACAGTAAGACTAATGATTCGAAAAGCACCGAAAAGAACAAAGAGTAAACCCAAATTACGACCATAGTGGCTCTAAAAAAATGAAACATACACATAATATCATGTGAGAAAAGTTTTCTTTCTGCATACTTTTTGAAAACCGTAGTAATTAAGAACATCATCACCATTATGAAAACAAGTTGAATTAGTAGCTTGATCACATTCAAGTGATTGAACATCTTCCCATTGATTAATTAAAGCCATTTCATTTGAATAATAAAGCCATGAAAGATATTTTATCCAAATAAGCCAATTAGGTATTGTTCTACAAGAGCAATCATAGAAATTTTTCGATACACTATTTGATTTCATTTTAATTTACTTTGTATTTATGAAAAAACCAGCAAAGACAAGCAGTGGAATAACGACTGGAACAACGAGTGCAGCAGCAGCATCAGGAGAAGGCACAGAGACACCTATAAGTGCTCCTAAAATACAATAATATCGATCAAAAACAGCGATTTTTCTCTAATTCATTTGATTTACCTGCAGAACTTGCAACTACACCACATAAAATAAGAATACCTTGTAAAATAAAATACCTTCGAACATTATTATATAAATTTGTCATCCAATAAACAATAGTTCCATATATAAATATTGATAATGCTTGTGTTGGTAATTCTAGAACAAATCTTGATACATAATAAGGTATTGTATGATAGATTCCATCATCATGTTCTTTGAAAAATAATGATAATTCTCGATTATAACTCTAAACAAAACAAAAAATCAGAATAAAATTACATATTAAAACCAATTATTTTTCAAATTACATCAGCATTATGTTGAACACTTGAAAATGAAATATTAATAATCAACATAAATATAATTGATGATATATTTTGAAATGCTTGTTGATTATATTTTAAACGTAAGAAGAGAAGACCAAAAATAACACCAATAACTACTGATAAAATAAAACGAATACGAAATTCAAATGGATTTTTAAACTGATCTATAGATGAACGCCATAATAACCAATGAAGTTGAGTAAAAAAACCAGTTTTATATCTAAATATGAATTATTTTTTTTTAAAAAAAAAATTTGATATCTTTATGTTTATTATTGACAACAAACTTTGATGAACGACGAAATAATCCACCCGATGTCTCTGTTTGATCATCATCAATAGTATGATATTGTTGAGCTTCGGCAACCTGTTGAGCATAGAGTGATGTTTGTTCATATTCATCACAAATATACTAAATGAAATGAAAATCATGAAAAATTACTTAGAATTCTTTTATTAATATTTACTTCGACACGTTCTAAGCAATTTTCTTTGTTAAATGGAAGTATAGCCAATGTTTGTATATAAAAATCCGATAAGTTGTAATTATCTGGTGCATTGAAACCCAACCTAGAAATAGAATAGTTTACAATTGCCATTTAAATATTATTCATGAAAAAACAATGTTATTCAGCAGTTCCTTATAATTCTACGTTATATGTTTTTATTTCAACAACTGATTATTAAATATAAGAAAAATCTCATTCCTAATAAAAATTCATAGTATATCTACTTATCTTACCCACTAAAAAAATCCTGTGCTTTCTTTCTTGATCCAAAATAAGCTACACGTCCTTCAGCTAATAAATAAAGTCTAAATATAAAACATAAAGAACTTCAAAAATAAACAAAACACTATTTTAACTTACGTATCAAATAATTGAAAAATTTCACTTGACGGTTGATGAATTGTACATACAATTGTTTTTCCTTGATTGCATAATTTACGCATTGCATCACATATAATAAATGCCATACTGCCATCAAGACCTGAGGTTGGCTACAAAAGCATAGAGAAAAACAATTTTTTTTTTAAAACAATTTCTTAAAAGAATAAATCAATTACTTCATCAGCAAATAATAATGGTGGATCATTAAGTACCTATATTTTCATAGAAAAATAAAACCATCATTACAATCATAATTACAAAAAAACAAACAAAGACATACTTCAGCAGCAAAAAGTAAACGTCGCTTTTCGCCACCAGATAAACCTTTGATACGTCCAGGTTGACCAATAACTGTTTTTTCTGCTTTTTTCAAGTTTAACTATCCAAAACAAATATTTAAAACAAAATGAAAACTTTTTCAAATTTATATATACTTACAAAATCTAATAACTCATCCACACGTTTAATACGTTGTTCTTTTGATACATCACGATTCAATCGTAACATAGCCTAAAGAAAAATTTTCAAAAGAAACACTCAATGTAATATAGAAATAATTACATGAAAATATAAATGTTCTCTTGTTGTCATTGATGGTATAAATAATTCTTCTTGTTGAACATAACCAGCTACTCGATTTATATGTCGACCCATTTTTGTTCCATTTACTCTAACTTCACCAGTAACTTTTAATGTTCCAGGTCGACGATGTGCTAAAAGATTCATTAATGTTGTTTTACCAGCACCACTAGCACCCATTATAGCTAATAATTGACCTGGTTTAACAATACCACTAACTAAATTAATTTAAATGTAAAAAAAAAAAACTCTAAAAAGATAATGTTTCTTATTCTCACCTCCTTTGAGTAACATTTTTGATTTACTAACTTCTTTCGATGGACAAAGTGCTTTTGTTAGTGTTCGCTTCATACCTTTATCTTGTGGTGGTGCTTTAGCTTGTAAATCAAGCCATGTTAAAGTAACTGGTGCAGAAGTAAAATCTACTTTACTTAGACCAATATCATCATCATTAGATGTAATTACTTCTTGAGTTCGGGATTGAGTTCTATGTCTTCGTCTTCTACCATAAGGAGTACCAGGTTGAATTGGTAAATCTGCTTGTCGTCTTAAATAATTATACCAATCAAGATCACGTTGTATATTAGAATAGTTTTGTGAACGCCAAATTGAATTCTATTGAAAAGAATTAAAGTTTTAATCAAAAATAAAGATATATCATGTTTATTATACACATACACTTTGTCGTACACAATCACCTAAAGTATTGATTTGAGGCTTTAGAAAATTATTTCCAACTGAATGTGCTTGGAAAGTCTATTAAAAAAAATTAAAAAGACTTTGATGAACGAAAAGAATACATTCAGTTACAAACCATAGTTTTTCGTTTTATTTTGAAAATCGTCAATAATAGTTACGAATAGGCACAGAAATAAATAAGCAACAGGTAACCAAAATAGAAAAGCATAGTTATATCTTATTTGACTGTCAAACTTATAGTATACGAGAACGCGTACGAATAGCTAATCAACCAGAACAATAAAAAGATGTCTTCAAAATGATCACCTTTAGTGTACTTTACAGGCACTTTAGTAATCCGTAAGTGCAATGTCAAGTTGCATTTATCAGTCTGATTTCAATCAATATAGAATAGATTTTTACCGTTCTTTCTTTTCTTATGTCTATTTCACAGTAATACAAATACACTTTTTACCTTTTTTATAGTAACTATATGTCGCAAAATGGAAAGATTCCGTCTTTTTAATTAATAATATTGATGCAATGTTTTCACATAACTTCTCTTTAGTTTTCTTTTTATTAATTTTCATTATCATTTGAAAAACGCCTTATTAAAAATAATAAAATCAGTTTTGACATCTGTTATAACGACACTTACAAAGTAGTTATTGAATGATGGATGAAAACAAAAAAACAAGTTACTCAACTGGATGATTTCGTAACAAAATTATCTAGTGTTACCGAGATATTTTTCTTTTTCTAGCAACTTATAAAATGTTTCGTAGTACGTTATAAATCCAGAGTTCATAAACAATCAATCAATCAATCAAATCAAAAACACTACCAAAAGTGACAAGTAACAGACAGTACTTCATCGAATATATCACGTAGAACTAAAAAAATCAATATTCAACTTTACGATATAAAACATAACAAAATTTTTCATACTTTCGACAACTATTTCAGTTTTGATTGAAATTTAGAAAGTTCATTTATATAAAGTAAAACAAATTTAATAGAAGATACTCGAAGCATAATTTTACCACCGATTATTCTCATTTTTTTAAAGTTTTACTAAGTTTTATGTTCAATAAGCGAATTATTTGTTTATTTATGACTGAAAGTAGTTTTATATTCAATCATTTCCTAATTCTCTGAAGATATTTGGGTGGACAAATTTCAACCTTGTATTTGACATTATCACTGACAATTGATCATACTTATTTAATTAGAATAGAGAATAAGAGGTGTAGTCAAAGTCAAATGTACGATTATTATCAAACAACATACACATAGTCAAAGCTCATTAAAACAAAAGTTCAAACCAGTGCATCATGCCATTTTTTTCTACAAACTGTAGCCTGACAAAGCTTGTTCCATTGAGATCTAGTTGATGGAAGTTAACTTGACAATACCTACCTAACGTAAATTTCAAATTGTTTCACCAGAAAAATAAAAGAAGAATATTAGATGTTTCAGTTTTCTATTGACATTCTCAACACACAATGAAGTTATTACCCTAAATCATATGAAGGTATATATCGATCAAGCATGTTCCACAGATCTGAGCTCATGTGACTTCTTTCTGGAGCACATACTTTGAATAGGTATCAATGATTATTCCAAAAATTTATCTCAAAATCCTATCTTCGCAAGTTATTATATTCGATATTACCAGTTTATTATTAATGAAAGGTAGTACTTTGAAAAATCACACTAAAATCAACCTTTGAAGATTTCTTCAAAGGACTGATAAAAAAAACTTTTGTATGGTTCTTTCTGTTAACAGGTATTACATAAAAAGAGAATTATCAATTCTTTTGTATTCTTATTTTATTTTCTTCTTTTGATAAAGTCTAAATAGATTTTTGTTTTAAATTAGCGAGATTTATTAATGACTTATGAAAGAATGATAAATGATATTTATATTATTTTCCACAAATGAAGATAAACACATCAAGAAGTACAGATAATTGCACAAATATTTAAATACAAATACACACACACACATCCATAAAGAGAAACAACGACAAGATCATTTCACGTATTCATTCATTATTCGAACAAAAGTGACATAAACACAACAGAAACAAAAAAAAAATTTTCCTAAATATTTTTACTCCTTGATTTTAATGATCTTCATGTTGAAGTAAACGAAGTTCACTTTGATCAGTATTACCATTAGCCAAAAGACCATTCGTATGTGATGGTGATGTATGTCCATTAATCATTGTTGTCATACCAACAAAATCGCCAGCACCTGTTGTTCCTGATGTTTGTTCATTTAATGTGTTAACTTTTGTTTCTTTACCTGTTTCATTAATAAATGTTGTTGTAGCAGTTTGTGATGTACTTGTAACTAATTTTGGTGATGTTGATGTTTTTTCAACAAGAACTACCGGTGATGGACATTCCGATACTTCTTTCATATAACGACGACGATAAGCCAAATAATAAAGACATGTTAAAAGAAAAACCAAAGCCAATAAACAAGATAATAAAGCAACAATCTGTGTCCAAAAAAAAAAAGCAACGAAATTTTAATATAATAAAAAATGAAACAAAGTTTCTCATATACCGCTGCATTCCATCCGACAGGTGATCCATAAACGTAAGGAACAGGAATAGGACATGGTTTTTCGACCTGTGGTACTGCAAAAAGATTTTGACCAGACATATTAACATTACTCATCCATCCTACAAAAAAAAATATTCGGATTTATTTTTTTATTTTGCAAAAAGAACATATCGGGTTAAAAACATACGATTTGTATTGTCGTTATTAAAGTTGTTGGGAAATTCGGCTGACATTCTTTATGTTCTACGAAAGAAGAATATAGAAAGAAAAATTGAAATAACGACCGTTGTTGGCTCTTTTCTCTAATAAAATGAATCGGACACGAAAGAATAAAGAGAGAACGAGAGAAGAACAAGAACAAGAACAAGAAGAAGAAAATTCAGCTTTTGTTTAGAAGAATGACCGACTAGCGAAACATTTTCTTTTCTCTTAAAATAAGAAGAGAAACAGCGGACGAACGCAAGAGAAAGCCGTTGCTACCAACGGCATAGATATATTTGAAATAAATGTATAAGCAAACGAACGATCTTAACTCTTGTTGATATTATTGGTGCATTCAATCATCGATAGAGTAGACGATACTTCTCTTTCATTGTTAATTACTCCTCAGGCATATTTCTGATATACATTTTTGTTTTTTTCGAAAGAAAAATATACACATTGTTATTTTGATTAATGTATTGGATTTTGGTTATTGAATTAATTCTCTTCCAGTTATTTTTCAACAGTTTAGAGGAAATCATACGTATATATATATGTCAAATCAAATTTTTGTGTTTAGTGTACTATTAAAATGTCATTGATCAACAATATCCGGAATCTCTCATCATAATTTATATTGAATATGTCTGATTTTAGTGACCGTAAGAAGAGAACGATTGATTAGATGTATAAGATAGACTAACATGTAAAGACGATAGCTAAAAAACATATATAAACATCAGACTATCATCAATCACTCATTGTATATGATGATTGTATGCAATATATAGACATGTATATTGAAAGAAGAAGATGATAAGAAGGCAAACATGATGAGTGTATTAGCTTATATTAAGGTACATTAAGATTTCTAATGTTGTGTATAATTAAATGAAAAATAACGGAAATTTAAGAATAAATGAAATCGAATTATTATTCTTGACTTGAATAATGTCAATGACTGATGTTTTAGTTTGAAAAGAATAGAGAATTACTAGATAGAGAAGAAATAGTTGTATTCTTATGAGTACATGAATTGACTAATCAATATGTCTAATGTAATTTTCCATATGTTTAATCTTTTTTTGAATAAATATTTTATTTCCATAAGAAATATCTATAAAAATAACATTGAGAAAATAGAATAATATTCAATTTTTTATAGCAAAAAAGAAAAATACTTTAAATTTTTGAATTTAAAATGAAACCTTCAATTGTAATAAGATTTTTATTGAAGGATAATAATTAACATATTTTATATGAACTGGGTATAATACTCGTTCACATCAAGAATAAATCTGTATAATCACATGAAAACATTATTTATAAAAAAACAAAAATATTAGTAATAATTGGAATATATATGATTATAACATTATAATTCTTATGGGAAAATAATGAGAAGTATATAATTTGAGGAACGAGCACAAAAAAGGAATAAGAAAATAATGTTTGATAGAAATAGATACCATAAACATATGATTAAAGTTGGACATTGAGAAAAAACACATGGCATACAGAATAGCCCATAAACTGATCAAAACACTCACTATCTGTAACTAGCTTTAATCAATCGAACCGATTTTCTCTTCTCGGTTGCAGAAGCCTTTTCAAACTTTTTATTCATAAGAGAATGGATAGTGGATACTGATTCGATCTAGTACTACTGACCTCAATGAAGAAACATACAACTAGCCGAATATATTGCTCGGTGATCTCAGCCGTTCTTACGGTTGCACATCTGAGAAAACTTTAGCACATCTACTACCTTAGAACTGTAGGCCAACGAGATCGGGTCGGGTATGATCTTTTGAATTGAACAGGAGTTATGTTGAATAATAGTTCGTAGTAGAATGAATCTTGTAACTGAAGAAAAAGAGAAGTTTACTATTTGGTTAACCTATTATTATGTAAAATATTTGCAGTGTTTGGTTGCTCTCGATGAAACTCGATCAAATTTATAGCGTGAATAGCCACATTAAAGGATTATATAATGACGAATGCGCTACTTTTAGCCAACAGTATATTTATTCATTGAAGCCAATAATGTTAGTTCTACAAGACATCTATTCGACGATTTCCTTATAAATAAAATCTTTGACAAGTTCTCGGTCATGATAATAAAGAAGAAAATATTTGTATATTTATATATACAGCCTGGTCAAGTATTAAAGAATTTTAACTTTTTTAAGTTGTAGTTCTTATATTAGCTCAATGACAAAAGTAAACTATCTGCAAGTTTTATTACAGATACAGACACTAATTCTATTTTTATATGCATTCATTCATAGATGTTAATACTTACAATTTATGTCATCATCTTTTTTCTAAAATAGACTATCTAATTTTGAATGTATAATTTATTTAGCTAATTGTTGAAAGGTGTCATCGTAATATAAAATTTCTTATTATATCTTTCAAAAATCTTACAATATGATATTGCGTAAGATTTCTGAGACTTTAATTTTCATCTGGTCTCATAAGAGAGATCATAATAAATCATTTTTTTCAAATTCGTTATACACTATTGAACTTTTTGTAATAATTTTCAAAAAACATCAAACTTAATCAATTTGTATTATTCTAATCCCGTATTTGTGATCATCAAATAGAAACTCATGAGTGTGTCTTTTTATTTTAATCGAATTCAAAAAGAAAATCACAATATGCTCTTCATCGTTTAGTTTATGTACAGTTAGATTATGCTTTGTTAATTATAAACTGATTTGCTGGCGTAGGTACTAAATTACTAATTGGTTGAATAATTCTTTGACGTTGTGGAAAAAACCAATGTTTAATATGTTGTATTATTGCAGGCTTCATCCATTCCCATACTGTATGAAGAACAATGAATGGAGTTAATAATGAAGTTACATATGGTGTAAACGTCAAAAGTGAATTTATAATTGGATGAAGTATAGATAGACGTTTATTAATAAGTAATTGAAGGATAATTGTATATGGTAACCAACAAATTGTAAATGCACTAGCAATAACACTTGTTTGAATAATCATTTTTCGTGCACGATACCATTGCATACGTTGAAAACGTCGTTTTTGAATGATAAATCGAATAGGTAATAATACACAAGCAATAATCGTCATCATTGTAGGCATAAAAACATACAACCATACGTAAAGTGTACCAAAATATTGTACAATCACTGAACATGGAAAACCACACATAAAAACTGAATAATTGAACGAATGATTTGAACATGTAATAAAGAGATTTGTAATCAACATATAGATAACACTGATTGCAATAATAGATATGAGAGGAGTGTAATGAAATAAATAACGTGAACGATGAGTACGATAGAGATGAGGATGAAATACAAGCATATGACGTTCAATAGACAATAATGCTGTCAGTAAACGATTAAGTGAGGCCATAGAAAAGAAAAGGAAATTCCAAAAATGACAAAACCAATCTGTTTGGATGGTGGCAAAACCTGACCAAAGAAATTTTTGTGTATTAGGTAATTCAATAATAATAGTACATGTAGCAAAGATTAATAAATATACAAGTAAATGATTTTGTAAACGTCGTAATGGATTCGTTTTGTCCAGAAGTTGTAAGAAAATAAGCATGGCACAGCAGAAAGATGGTATTTGAAAAATAGCAAGAAGAATCATTCCCACTGTATTTGAATTCATCTCCATTGAATTTATGGAAGCAACAAATGTCAAAAAATAAAATGAATTAATAAAAACGTAATTATGTTGTTTAATATAGTGTATATAAATATATTGATGTATGCATTATCCACATAAAATAACAAATTCCGCTTATTTTAATTGACACCTAAATTCCAAAAAAAAAATACCGGGCATGAGTTTTTATTTAAAATGAATCTAACAATGTGGAAGAGTCATGTTAGTATTTCTTCACAATTAAAAACTAAAAATAAAGTTGACTAATTCATATTTAAATAATGAATCTTGAAATAAACACAGTTCAGTATCCTTAACAATTATCTAAGAATCAAAAAGAAAAAAAAATTTTTTTACATGAACAATAATCTGTTAGTTTAATTTTCGAAAGTAAAGGTCGCAATACACGGAGCACAATGTTCTCATATAGAAACTTAAAGTCAATAGTATATTAACATAGAGACAAAAAAACGATTTGCTATTTATTTCTCTCATGCAGAATAATTGTTGATTAAAATTTTCTTTGAGAACCAGTGATTTATTAAAAAAACCATGTTCGTTGAGAGTCACTCGGAACCACAGATTAGAAAAGCAATTATACATAGACATGATTTCTTTTCTCAATGTACTTATATAAAGCGAAATTATACAAGCGGAAAGCTAGTTTTGTTTTGTTTTTACCTTCTTTCATAATGACATCTTTAAATTATCTTATGTGCCCATCTTTTATTATGAAATATATATGATATTAGTAAAAATTATCAAAAATAAAAAAAACAATTGTAATTATCTTTTATTCAAATACTTATTTTTCACTTGGCCAAAAATGCAATTTTACACTAGTAGTAGCAAATTACTTTTTCTTTTATCTAATAAGAATAGAAGAGATTCTCATCTGAATGTGCTTTTTCGTAATTTTTGTTAATTAACATACATTGCAGCTTAGTAACAAACTGTGTGGAGGCGTCTTGTTGTTTTTTATGAAAGACTTTTTGTATGGGATCCTGAAAGACACTGCGATTCGTAGATAAATTACTACACAAGTTGAATAGCGTTCATTCTTGATGAAGTGTATATACTATAAAAGCTTAAGTACATGAATAATTGTAAAGGAACATGTTGAAAATTAAGATGTATGAATTCACTTGCATAATTGTCCAAAAATAAAATAATTTAGTCAAACAAAACTAAAACTTTGCTTCTAATGACATACCGAGATAAAGAAAAAGTTTAATTATTCATGCTTTCGATATTTTCACCTTAGTATAAAAGACGTCAATGAGTCTAGAACGTAAGTAAATTATTCATATCGCATGTTAGTTGTGTATGAGAAAGACGGAAGATTAAAGGACGTTTTTTTGTCATGGCCTGGAGTAAAGTGAATACTATAATCAGTGAACTTTACGTGAAAAAAAACATACTCAGATAGATAAATGGCGATTAAACAAATATTTTATCATTTAAAAGAGCAACTAATTTTTTGAAAATTAACTAATTTGTATGGGTATTGATCTTTGTCATGTGAATATAAATAAAACTATTAGTCTTTTTAAGTTATTGATTAGATGTACAATTTATTTAACATTTGTTATCAGTTATATAATGGTAATTTATGAAAAATGATTCTTTACAATAGTTTGATTGATAAATAAAATGCACTATGTCAAAGAAAACTTAGTATATTGTTTTTCTTTGATAAAAAACTAGCTTGATTTAGTATGGGATAAATCAATGGACATTAGTATCCTACAACCGAATCGAGTACTGAGTATCCAACTCGGCCCATGATGAGATCTTGAAATTTCAAAATATTGTTTACTTTTTGAAAGTTTTAAATTTATATAAAGTTATGGAGACGAAAATCGGTTCGATCATGATTAAATAATTTATTGTACCTGAGAGCAGGGCACAGAAATGAAAACGGATATTGTTTTACTAAAAGAATTTCTTTTGAATGAAAATTCTGGCATAGATGATGATGCAGCACATGACGAAGTAACTAAATATATGGAGAGGAAAATGAATTATGAAAAAGGTGAACATGTATTATTGTGAAGGAAAAAGCATTTATTGATGTATTCACGATTATAACGTTGAACACCAAGATTGCATTCCATTACAGGGTCATCAACAATAAGCAAACTTATACTTAACGAAATTGATTGGATTTTACAAACAGAAAGACATTAAGTGAATCCTGATTGACTTGCTATTTTGATTGACGTGATGTGATTTCGTTTTTTTCTTGCTGTATATGGAAGAAACTAAATAATACACTTTTCATACAAAATAATAGTTTGAAAGTCGTGCTGTGACTCTGAAAATATCTGTTGGATGTCGATTATCACCGGTCGATTGATGGATACAACTATCCGGTTCCGGTTGCAAAAAGCTTTTTTCTTTTTTTATCCAAGTTAGGTGGGAACCGATCAGAAAACAATAGCGATTGAAAAATGTTACTGACTTTCACTTGATATGTCTCTATTAATAGGGAATCAATAGGCTAGTACAACCACCAAAAGATTCTTCTTTTGATTGAGATTTGACTGAGAAATGCATGTTTCTATAACATAGTGAATTTCCATATTTCTAAAATTTTATAAAAGTAGTGTACTGTGAAACATTCATAACACAGTTAAATCTCAATTAAAAGCAGAATTCGTTGGTGGTTGTTCTGGTCTATTGCTCTTTTACTAATCAGCAAAATATGAGCTCAAAATATTTTAATAACTTCGACGATCTTCATAAGATACGTCGAGAATATGTTTCTAATTTTAGCTATTTCTCATTTAATTAGCATGAAAAAGGTGATCAAAAATAAACTTTTTCGAAAACAGTGGTTGAATACCTATGGATTTAATCTATAGTCTTTTTATGTAATTTTTGATTTCGTCCTTTAATTATATGAAACATTTCAGGTATATAGTATTATGTAGTTATAGTACTTCAAAGGATTTCGTATTTTTTGATTAGTTTTTTTTAAAATTACTATCTATTTGCAATATTAACATATGTGTTGATGAAATATCGCATAATTTTTTGTCATATATGATAAGTACTGTTTAATTGATTGCAAATCTATCTATATATATAGTGCACGTATTTGGGACAGTCAACACATGGTTTCAAAGAAAGAAAAATACCGTTTTATTGACTTATGGATTTTCTTTTTCTCGTTTTATGTGTCAAGGACTGATTTCTTTTTTGTTATAGTTGATATTTAATACAACAAGAGACCAGAATAAAAAAAAAACTACAACCCAAAAATCACAAAAAAAAATTCTTTTTCATAAAGATGTCATCGGCTTCTTCGACCGACTCTGCTCCTTACCTGCATGCTAATAAATTTTCACGATTTATTCATCAGTAAGTGATCGCATTTATTTCTTTTTTCTTTCAAATATTAACAATAATTTAACTATTTCAATAGTTGGATATCACCTTTATTAGAAAAAAGTCGTGAACAAAGTACACTTTATTTAAATGATCTTTATGATCTTCCTGCGGATCTTAAATCATCAACACTTACGGATAAACTCGAAGCAAATTGGTTTGATGAAATTAAACGAAATCCACAGAAACCAAGCTTAATTCGAGCAACTTTACGTACTTTAGGATGGAGGCCATTTCTTCTTGGTTTTCTCGAAATATTAAATGTAAGTAGATCTTTTGTCTATTATTGAAGCCAATAGACAAATCTTTTATGAACATCAAAATAGTATTCTCTATCAAGAAAAATGTAACAATATAGATCTTTTGTTTTGATTCTAATTTTGATTTAAGTGTCTTAAGTGAAAAATAAATTATTTTATTTTATTGTATAGAGTTTGGTTCGAATTGCTCAACCATTATTATTAATATTTCTTATGAATTTCTTTGAACCATGTTCTACAATACCTGCTTGGCAAGCATGGCTTTTTGCAATGGCTACTACTATTGCTTCTTTGATCTCGGGTACTATTTTCAATGAGGTATCAGTTTTATTTTCATATTTATATATAATCTATGATTAATTTTTTTAGTATATTTACAAAACTGATCTTATCGCTGCACAATTGCGTATTGCTTATATGGGTTTAATTTTTCGGAAAGTAAGCAAAATTATAAGTATTGATGATTAGATATGTACATAGGATACTCGAAAAGTTTTTTTTTTTCGCCAATCTTTTAGTGAAATATTGACAGGTTTGGTTCTAGTATTGTTATTTAAAAGTACTACTCCTTATCAATAATGCATTGGTACATTTGATTAAAATAAGTCAAGAAGATGGAGTTCGAGATGAATCTTTGAAAGGCTATTAATGTCTGCCTAAAGCATATAGAACATTGGGTTAATGTATTTATCGAGCATAAAACGTTGTAGAAACGTAAACAAATAGAAATAATTGTAGACGAAATGATGCTTCGAGTGCCTTCTATTAATCCATATGTTCAGTGAGAAGCGTCTTCAATTATCACTCGAACAGCATCGTTTATATCTGAGCTAACAGCACCTGAAAAACAACGTGAATGGACAATAAGAATTTCCTCAATTGAAATTCATGAGGTACGAATACGAACTATCCAATCTAAAGCTTGTAGATCTCACCCTGCCTATACTAAAAGAACATAACTTTTTAAGTATATTGAAAAATTTTTCTGTTAAAAATAAGATCCTACTCCGAAATCGATCTTGTAAGTCAATAAAAAAAAAATGCATGATTGATCTGAAAAAATTGTAAGAATAAGACATTCTACAAAGTCTAGGGATCTAAAATTTTGCATATAATCCTAGACATGTCTATGCATTAGTGCAAAATACTTGATCTCAGTATACAGCATCTAGATATATTGAATGAAAAAGTTTTTCTAGTATCCTATGTATCTAGATACGTTTCAATATTTTGTTCCTCATCAATTTCTATCAATATCTCTTTTGCTTAGACACTTATAGTAGATGACGGAATGTTTAAGACTCAAAAGGAAAACAACAGTATTAAATATGGGTTCAAAAGGATATTGATCGAAATCGATGATAATAAGAAATTGTTAATAATGTAAAACTTGATTTCAGTTTATGTTAATTCAATATTTTAATTTAAAGGTACTTCGTTTATCGAGTCATTCAATGAATAGTCTTAGTTCTGGTGAAATTACCAATTTAATATCAAATGATGCTAAGCGAGTTGAAGTAGCTTTCTATCTATTCAATTATATTTGGGTAAGATTTATAAATATTTCTAAAATTACTCAATTTGTTTTGCATAAATTTTTTTTTTGTATACTGGATTTTATGCATCCTTTAGGTTGCACCGATAGGAATTATTTTAATGAGCTATTTATTCTGGCACTTTGTAAAATATATTGCGTTTATTGCTATTGGATACACGTTATTTATATTGCTCTTTCAAACATTATTTGGTCGTGTTTCTGTATATTTTCAGTATTCTATCATCTACGATTTGTCTTTTTGATATATATATATAATTTATAAATTATAGAACAAAAATTGTCGAAGTAACAGATGAACGTGTTAAAATCATGTCGGAAATAATCAAATCAATGCGTATTGTCAAAATGTACTGTTGGGAAACAGCATTTATTAAAAAAATTAATCTTGTGAGAAAGTAAATTTATTTGAATATCTATTTAAATTTAGATACACTATTTGTATTTACATAGACATGAAATTATTCAATATATTTCACTTGGAATATGTGATTGCATTCGAATTTTATTTGTATTAACTCATATTAGTTTAACATTTTTAATGATGTATGGAACCATGTGGTCATTAGACATAAGATTTGATACACGTTTTTTTGCTATTGCATCTTGTATGCTAGGTTTCATGAGATTATTTGTTATTGAATTTTTTTCCTATGCTGTTCGTGACTTATCGCATTATTTACCTGCTAGAAAACGTATTGAAGTTGGTTTAAATAAGTTTTAGTATTTTTCAATCGCAAAGAATATTTTTAATTGTGTATAGGCATTTCTATTACTTAATGAATCTGAACGAGATCTCCGATTATTATCATCTTCTCATTCGGAAGTTAAATCAATAGATGAAGATAAATTAGTTGATGATAATAAAGAAAAAACACATTCTTCTCAAGTCATATGTCATTTGAAGCATGCACAATGGAATAAGGTTATATCTAATTGTTAATATTGATTTAAATCTAATAAGAGAATGTTTACAGTTGTTAAATTGCTTTTGAACTGAGATGATATTTACTTGATGAGTACTAGAATATAATAGAAAAGTCTAGAATGATGTTAATTTTCTGAGCATTCGTTCTGGAAGTATCCAAGTTTTATTGAGTTTCTCAATATAAAAGCTGTGGGGACGTAAAAAATCGGATTTTCCACTTCAAACTTTGCACGGACAAAGTTCTCAATGAGATGAGTTCATTGGATAAGCTGCAACTTTTCTCATATCTCCTATCCCAACATATAAAATATTCAAAATTCTCTCATGTGTAAACGCAATTTTTTGTTTATATATATTTACATCTCCAAAAAGAAAATACTAGTTGTACAATAAACTGATCTCATGGAGATGTTTGCTCGTACAAAGTTTGCAGTCGACAGTCGCTTTTTCACGTGATTTCAGCTTTTCTGTTGGAAAATATAGTAGCATTTCATCCTTGACACCTGAAGAGATTCCCTCGTAAACTTATATTGTTTGTTTTAGAATGAAACTTTTTCATTAAAAAATATCGTTTTCAATGCTTATCCAGGTGATTTGATATGTGTCATCGGACCTGTTGGATCAGGCAAAGTATATGGTTGTTTTTATTGAAAGATAATATTTAATACAATTGATTTCTATAGAGTTCGCTTTTGCAAGCATTAACAGGTGAAATATCTTATTTTGATGGAAAAATTCAATTACATGGCTCAGTTTGTTATGTACCTCAAGAGGCTTGTAAGTATTTGTTTAAAAATAAATAAATTGAATGACAGAGTCTCTCCCAGTGTCATATAGTTCTTCATCCAAGACGATATTTATTTGATGAATACAAAAAACTGTAGTAACGTGAAAAAAAGTTTTTGAGTTTTGACTTCAAACTCTGTATGACAAAAATTTTGAGTGAGATTACTTTATTTAACGAACTGTAGCCCTTCTATCATGAGATATTCATTATTCGAAATTCTCTCATGCGTACAACACAGTTTTGTTCATATATTTACATCTTCAGAAAAAAAAAATACTAGTTACACAATTAAGTAATCTCATTAAGAATTTTGCTTATGCGAATGCTTGAAATCGACATATAATTTTTCACGTCACCACCACAGTTTTTCATTGAAAAATCTAGTAAAATTCCGATATTTCAAGAATGAAGGCATAGAAAACTAAATCATTCTAGATTTTTCTGCTACTTACTAGCACTCGTCAAAGAAACAGCGTCCCTGTTGAAAAGCAATGTAACACTTGAAGAAATATGCTCGTAAATGATATTTATTATTTTTTTGGCATTAGGGATTTTTTCATCGACAATAAAAGATAACGTTCTTTTTGGAAAAGAATACAATTCTAAATTATTTCAACATGTTATACATGCTACTGCACTTGATACGGTTTGTTGATCTATAATTTGTATATATTCATTGTTCTTTTGTTGTTTGAAATGTATAGGACTTTGATCAATTAACTAATAGTGCTAATACACTTGTTGGTGATCAAGGTGTAATGCTATCTGGAGTAAGAATAGATTGAATTGTTTGAAGAAAAATATTTCGATATTATTTAGGGACAAAAAGCACGTGTAAATATGGCACGAGCACTTTATCGTAATGCAGATATTTATTTACTAGATGATCCTCTTTCTGCTGTTGATGCTAAAGTTGCGAAACATCTTTTTGAAAAGTAAGCAAAAAAAGAAGAAATGTGTTTTTTCTTTTACATAGAGTTACTCATGTTTTTTTTTAAATTTTCTATAGAGCAATTAAATGTTATCTTCAAGATAAAATTTGTATATTAGTTACTCATCAAATACAATTTTTACAAGATGCAACTAAAATTATTGTTCTTGACAATGTAAATATTGAAATTTCAATTTCAATAATGAATTAATTCTTATCTTTCAGGGTAGAATGGTACAAATGGGTACATATGTTGAATTACTTTCTTCATCATCATCATTTACTCGTCTACTCGAAGATATTCATCAATATGAAAAACATTTTCGTGCTAATATTCAAAAACAAAAATCAATCATTAGTTCAATACAATTTGAAAAAGACAATGAAGAAGGTTTAATAAATTTACATACACATATTGATAAAAAACAAGAAGGAAAAATTCAATGGCATGTTTATAAATCATATTTAAAAGCTGGTCTTGGTTCAGTATTTGGATTTATTATTATACTATTTATTTTTACAATACAACAAGCTACAATGATGTATAGTAGTTGGTGGTTAGCAACATGGAGTGATGATGAAAGTCATCGATATTCATCATTTAATAATTGTACATCAGGAACTATGGAAAAGGTTAACAATATACGTTTAATGAATGATATTGAATGGAATGCACATCGTAATGAAAGATTTTATATCTATTGCAGTAAGTTTTGTTCATAAACGGGTATTATAAAGTAGCGAAAAAAGTCTCCGTGCTAGAAAATCTCAATCATCAGAAGTGCTGAAGGCTTGAAAAATTTTTGTGCATATTTTGTCAGTAGTGTAGAATAGAGACAATTCTACTTTGATAGCTTTAGTACAAAGTGAATTATTATAGATGACACCTGTTTTTGTTGCACTAAGCTTTTTTAATCTGAAAAAGACTGCCTACTCAATGTTGCAATACTTTTTACCAAATACATGATTAGTTCTTGTTTTTTTTTGAATGGAACTGGAGTTCAATCTATGATCGTTTATTTAATCAGCTTATTCGTTTAAATATTGACGTCTCTGCATGTTTCTGAATTCTTCACCTCGTCATTACGATAATTATAATACAATTTGTTTATGAAACTTGTAGGGGCTAATGTCCTACTGTAGAAGTAGCTTTTCTAATAGTTGGAGTTTCATTCACTAAATTACTATTACGTTCGCCTTTTAAAAACACATCAGATGGTCTTACTTAACATCAATAGTCACAACAAAATGACCATAGTGCAAGAGAGGTTTGATGAACTTCAATGATATTTGTTAACTACGTAGATAACTGGGATATAATGCTATATAGTCAGCTGTTAGCTGACCTAGAAAGCTCATTGTTTCATCATAGTTCTCTTTCTATTTAAGAATTCCCTCTCGGGCAAAAGTTGTCATAGACTCCAAGCTCCCAAATACTTCCTTCTAAGAAATATGGAAGTCACCAAGGGTAAAGGTCGCCGTTTTTTTTCAAGCGCAGTAAGTCCAAGAGAGCTGGATTTTTTTTCTACAGAAAGTAGACACTCTTTGGACTGCCTATCTTTTTTGATTTCTTTTTAACCCCTTCCATTTGAACAAAAGCTACTCCAAACAATGTCTAATATCCGTAAAAAAAGGTTTCAACTTGAATGAACGTTCTATGTCCAAGTAGTGCGGGCGGTTTTGCAGTATTTTTATATAAAAATTGGTCTTGAGAAAAACGGAAAACAAGCTTTCGTGTATTTATCAAAACTTTGTTTCTTCAACTAAACTGATTGAAATCTATTAGTGTTAGAAATCCAAGATCCATACTCTCAGTATCTTTAGAATGAGAAATAACCACCAGCATTAAGAGAATTTTCCATACAAAGAGTAATCGTCGCACAAGTTTTTCTGCTAGAGACTTCGAAAGTTGCTTTTAACAAAAGTACTAACTAATAACGAACAGACCTTATTCATATGACATTTGAACGAAGACACTTGGAATCTGTATTAATGCAGAAAAATCAAAAATTAAAAAAGGAGGTGGGTCCTCTTAATCTATTTCTCTAGCATGGATACTTTCGTACACAACTGTATTTCTATAATAAATAATATTAATCTATAGTACTTGTCGGCATTCTCTTATTCTTGACATTTCTTCGTACTATTGCTGCAAAATTGATGTGTTTAAATGCTGGACGAATTCTTCATAACAAGTAATTTAGGTTTTCATTTTGTTTGTAACTTTTCTATTATCATCTTCTTCTTCTGTATATAGAATGTTTCAACGAATAATTCGATGTCCAATTTATTTTTTTGATACAAATCCTGTTGGTAGGTATTTAATAAAATAATAATATTTGTCATATTAGTTTTTAAATTGTTCATAGGTCGAATTTTAAATCGTTTTACCAATGATGTAAATATTATGGATGAACGATTGTCAGAAAGTGTTCCTGAGTTTTTTGATGTAACTAAAAAATAAGATGTGTATATCACTTCATATAGAAATGTGTTTCTTTATTTTTTAGTGTGCGTTTGCAGTTGTAGGCACAGTAGCATTGGTTTGTGTACTAAATCCTTGGTCACTTATACCAGCTGGAATAGGATTATGTAGTATGTTAATAATTCGATATCGCTTTGCTCAATGTTCTCGTGATTTAAAACGACTCGATGGAACAACAAGAAGTCCAATCTATTCACATTTAACATCAACGATTCATAGTTTAAAAGTTATACGATCTTATCATGCTGAACAAATTTGTTCTAATGAATTTCTTCATCATATTGATAATCATACGCGTGTTCATTATTTAATTGTTACAACTGATCGTTGGGCAGCAATACGTTTTAATTGGATAGCATTTATTTTTCTTGCTCTTGTTACATTTTTAGCTTTAATTATACGTATTTATCAACAAGAATTCTCAACAGCAGAAATTGCTATAACACTTTTTTATAGTCTTAATTTGTTGAACTTTTTTCAATGGAGTGTCAGGTTAGATTATGTTCAAGAATTATAGATTTTTCAATAGAATAATATTTCATTTTAGAATGACAGTATACATTGAAACAAACATGACCGCTGTTCAACGAGTATTAGAATATTGTTCACTTGATCAAGAATCACCTGCTCAAGTATCAGACAAGAATCGACCACTATCTAATTGGCCATCACATGGTTGCATTGTATTTGAAAATGTTTCAATGTGTTATTCAAATGATGATGATGCACCACTTGCTTTACATAATGTATCATTAACAATTGAAGGTGGTGAAAAAGTTGGTATTGTTGGAAGAACAGGGGCTGGAAAAAATTCTTTTATTCAAATACTTTTTCGTATGGGTATACTTATTGATGGTCAAATTCGAATTGATGATATTAATATTGAAGATATTGGATTAGATGATCTACGAAGTCGAATAGCAATTATTCCAAAAGATCCTGTTCTTTTTTCTGGTACAATTCGAAGTAATCTTGATCCATTTAACAATTATTCTGATGATGATATATGGAATGCACTTGAACAAGTTCGAACAAAAAGAAACAAAATTGAATAATAATTTTTGTTTTTCGAAAATGTTTTTTTTTTTATAATTTAGGTACAATTAAAAACATTAGTTAATGATATTATGTTAAATGGCCTTGATTCAATAGTGAATGAAAGTGGATCTAATTTAAGTGTTGGACAAAAACAATTAATTTGTTTAGGACGAGCTATTTTAAAACAATGTAAAATACTCATTATTGATGAAGCAACGGCAAATGTTAATAATGCGTAAATATAGAGAAATATCATAAATATTTATACATATGAAAAGAATTTTATTTAGTACAGATGAATTAATACAAAAAGCTATTCGAGAGAAATTTAAACAATGTACTGTATTAACAATAGCTCATCGATTACGCACAGTAATTGACAGTGACCGTATTATGGTTAAATGAAATTTATTTTTTTCTTATTCTGTATAAATCTAGTTTTTTTGTTTTAGGTACTTGGTAATGGAGAATTACTTGAATTTGATACACCACAAGCATTACTTTCGAATTCAAACTCACATTTTACTTCACTAATTGAACAAACTGGGTCAACTGAAGCTCAATTTCTTCGAACATTAGTTAATACACAGGATACAAATATGAACTTTGACGAGCCA
The DNA here is from genome assembly GCA_905250075.1 of Rotaria sp. Silwood1. NCBI lineage: Eukaryota > Metazoa > Rotifera > Eurotatoria > Philodinida > Philodinidae > Rotaria > Rotaria sp. Silwood1. The sequence continues at coordinate 3,243,250 of CAJNOP010000004.1, read as the reverse complement.
AATGTAGATAGTGATGAAGAATTACCATTAGATCCTAACGAAAATGATCCTCTTCTGAAATGAAATTTTTTTTCGGTTTTTCTTTCTTCGGCTTTACTAATATTCAGTATTCTGTTATAAAAAAAATGCAATTAAACATTGTCATGAATTTTTCTTGTTACTGTTCGCTAATTATATTTTGATGTCTAGATTTCATTTATGAAGTGTGTAGATTAAATGATCAAAACTCTGCTATTTATATGATTGTGCACAAAAAAATACACTCCTGGAAAAATTAGTCAATCGTTTCAATTTACTATCACCGTAAACATTTATTTAAAAAAGTTAATTATATATTTTGAAAGAACTCAAAGTTTTCTAACAATCTGTCTATTTCTGTTTTAACCTATACCCCCACTTGCGAAAAAATAATTCAACCGGAATGAAGACGTCCTCATCATCAGATTTCTACAAATTGAAATTTGTCATTGTCTTCTTCTTTAAATTCTTGTATCCCGTATATTTTATCTATTCTCCCTTGATTAATACCAAGAATTTGATTGTTATTCACTAGCTTTTTAGTTGTTTTTGTTCTTATGAAAAGGAACTTTTACTAAAATCAGTATGAATACTAATAGAACTTACAATCTTCTATCATTTTATATAGTTTTATAATATCTTATATTTATACTTTGATGCATACTGTGAGTCTTTTCTACGTGTATCAGCTGACAAACTCTAGAAATCTGAATGTTTCAATTATTTCTTTGTTTTGTTTCTTGTTTCAAAAACTTCGGATGATAGAAAATTCCTAACTCTATTAGTAGATGTAGTTACATTGTTTAAAAACTATTCTATAAGAACACTAAAAGTGTACTTACCTTATACTCACATTATTCATCAGATTTTGAATAAAGACAAGAGGGAAATACACAGTATATGAATAGAAACTTTCAAACTTTATAAGAATATGTAAATACTTTTTTTAGAGAGCTGTTTCTATGTGGATCGATAAATTTAAAGAGTTAATTGAGGAGATAGTGACAAAGTTCAAGTTGTGAGAACTTGACGATGAAGATGCCTTCATTGTAGTTGATTTATTTTCGAACTAGTAGGGACTAATTAAAACATTGATATACAGTGTGACAGAAAATTTCGAGCACTTTGAGAGTATATAATTCATTTTTTTTAAATAGATTTCTATGGCGATAATAAAATTAGGGTGTGGTTTGACTCTGTTTGTCTGATACCTACACTAAACATTAAGATAAGAACAAATGATGCTCGTATTTATGCTCTCATAATCATTTCTTTTGTAAATCGTATGTCTTATGGGTCAAGCAAAGATATAAAGTATTTTTTTGCTTGATTGGCAACTTGAGATAGTTGTCTACACACAGTATGCAAAAAGTTTTTTGATATCATGCGTGCTACATTTTCTGTAACGTTTCTAAAAATGGCAACTGCAGTTGTCGATGGAGGGTATAGGGTTGACAGAATATCTTATACTTCCTCTATTGCATGAATGAGACCGTACAAGTAGACCTATCTGTAATTGATGTATACATGGGGCACGGTCAACACAATTTTCTAATATGAAATATCTAATGTAATATGTAGTACTCCTCTTATTGATATATTCAGCAATAAAACTGGTCAAACAGTATTTGGAAAAAAAAGGTTTTTTTGTCATTTTCCTATTGAAAAATTTCGATACAGGTCAAAAAAAACGTTGTTTTTAAATACATGCTCAAAGCCAAGCTACGATAAGAGGTACTCCTTAAGTATAGTTTGTTCTCTTCAATCATATACTACAACAGGCGTGCAACAGTTATTAAAAAACTGATTGGATCATTTTGAAAGGATCAAAAGAATAACATGTTGTGATTTTATTATCAATAAAAACTAAACATGTCAATTGGTTGATCTGATATTTTATTTTACTAGTATGCTAGACTCTACAAACAGTAAAATGACGCAAGTCAAATCAGGCTATTTCATCTAGTAGTTTTTGAGATATGCAAAAAATAAATCGTAATTTTAACAGCCATTATATATATATATAAATATCGAACATTAAACTTGAAAACTTCGACTCGACATCGTATTCCAATTAGAAAGATAGATTTTTTTTTATAATTTGTATTCCTTCAAAAGATACTTTTTATTCGAATGACTAACACCTTCAAAGTTTTGAGATTTTTTTCCAGAATCAATTTCTTATAGTTACTAGCTTGATAAATTCAAAATAAGGGTTATAAAATATAACTTAATGAGCTTCATTATTTGCCTGAGATATGGTCAATCTTTTGTCTTTTGCTTACAAGAATAGAAGCACACTTTCACACTCTTACGCTATGACTACACCAGTCACTCATTAGAAAAAGAAAAGGCAAAACAATACACAAACAAAAATAAAATAAAATAAATACGGGGATAAACACTCAAACACACACACCTGAGATAATAGAAAAACAAAACTAGGAAGAATAGTGTAAACACCGGATAATAAATTTTTTTTTCTACAATGACAATGATACGAGTGATTGTTGCTGTTGTTGTTGTTGTTGTTGTTGTTGTTGTTGTTGTTGTGATTGATCACTTTTTTCATATTTAATCATCAGTGATGGCGATGATGTTCGTTTCGATGATGATGATGATGATGCAACATCCATTTTTAGAATACATGGAATGATTTTATGAATTTGTACTGACCCTATTTGTTTTAGAAAATAAAATATTTATCTTGAATAAAACAAAACGAAAAAAATAATAAACATTCAATCATATACCTATAAGTCCAACAAAGAAAAGTTCTTCAATAATACTTGTATCAAGTTCAGCTAATGATGGTAATTTAAGTAAAAGTCGACCTAATCGTTCACTATCACCACAATATTCTTCATAAGATGTTGATATTAGTCGATCATTTATATAATCATGTAATTCTTTATATGTTAATGTACGGTATGCATCAATTTGATCATATGATAATATATAATCTAAATTTAATACAATAAAGAAACACATAAAATAGCAAAAAAAGAAAAGAAAAAAAAATTTATTTACCACTATCATTAATAGGATTAAAAACTGACATTAATTTTAAATAGGCATATTCTATATCAGTTACATGGAGACGATCGAATTCATAAAAAAGTGTTTGAATACGACGTAATTCAAGCCATTTATGCGGTTCATTATTATCCAGTTTTTCTAGACAAGAAAATTAAAAACATTAAATTTATTTCAATATATATATTCTATGATTGCATTATTCAACTCAAAATTCATTTTTTTTTCTCTAAATTTTTATAAATAAAGAAAAAGAAAATTGAATCATATATATATCTATATACTTACTCGCAAGTAAAGCAGTAAGAATATTTGCTAAACTAATTGTTGATGAACATTGAAGTAGACTGAGAATAAATAATGGTAACCAATGATTTTGTAAAAGTATTATTTGTGTTTGCGGTCTTAAAAAATAAATAAAAAATAAAAATAAATGAAATATATCTTTTTAATTCTATTTTTTTAATATTTAATAAAAAAAAACAAATTCCTTACTCAAGTGTTTGAAAACATGTATTATTTTTAATCCAATCAATTGATTGAAAAAGAATACGTGATGCTGATTCACATATAAAACTATTTGTTGGTAATAATAATTGCGCTTGTTGAACATCTCGATTTGTTGGTGGAGTTATTGTAAATTTACTTGTTTTATCAGTAACTAATGGACCTATATTTAAAACAAAAATAAATAAATAGAGATTCAAACGAAAAAAAAAAACAAAATAATATAACTAATACTAACGTTCAACTTGTTCCCAATAACGTTTTTCATTAAATAAATGTTGTTGTTGCATAAGAGATAATGGATTATTAGTTGTAGTTGATCGAGACTAAATGAAGAATTTTCAAAAAATAAAAAAATTCAAAATAATGAATAAAGAAAAATTTTACTTGAGCTGCAGCTTTAGCTAAATTATCAAAAGCTCTTGTAATTGCAAGTGTTTGTTGTTGATGATGATTATTAGTTTTCATTGTATCCATTGTTTCAGTTTTTATATTACAATCAATACGAAGGTTAGTTGTACTTGATGTTGATGATGAAGATGATGATGGTGGAGAAAGATATACAGCTGTAATAAACAAAGAAAACAAAAAAAAAAAATTTTTTTTTTCATTTATAATTAAACTAAATAAAATATTTTATATATACGTGTTGGTGATTTAACTCTTGATGTTGATGTAAGAATACTATGAAGAGTACTTTGTTGTTGAATTTTATTTTCATTTGTTGTTGTTGTTTGTGTTATATTATCTCGATTATTTGTTAAATTAGCTAAAAATGATGTTAATGGATAAATTCCATTTGATGATGAAGATATTAGCTAGAAACAAAAAAAAATATCATTAATTAGTTTTTTTGTTTTTTTGTATGCCTATGTTATTGCACGTACAGTATTTAATGATATTGTATCATTTTGTTTTCGTATTCTTTGATTATTAATACCATTTGTCATTAGATCATGTTTATTATCACTGTGACTTGTATACGGTCGTCGTTCATTTTGAACAGCTTCAACACGCATACCAACTTGAAGACATTTTTGTAATCGACAATATTGACATCTTAATATAGAAAACTTTCAATATACCTTTATATTCATTGATTATCTACCTATTTCGCATAAATTTATTTATTGGACATTCTTTTGTACTAAGACATGTATATAATACTTGTTTACGAATACTACGTTTAAAAAATCCTTTACAACCCTAAATAACAAAACAAAAAGTATGAATAAATATGAATAGAATTAATGGGGTTTTGATTACTTCGCATGAAAGTACACCATAATGTCTACCCGATGCACGATCTTGACAAACACAACATAATAAAGATAAATTTCCATCAGTTGTTGATGTTGTTCCATCACTATTTGTAAAATTTGAATGACATTCATTAGGATTATCTTCATTATTAATAAATAAAGAATCTATTTAAAAAAAAATATTAAAAATAAAATGATTTGTTTTTTTGACTAACTTGAAAGACTTAGAAGACCATTTGCTGCAGCTGTTAATTGATTTCGTTGATGAAAAGGAGATATGGATGGAATATCTATTGAACATATTGAATCAGCTTCAACATTAAGAGAATTTGGATTATGAGTATTTTCATCCTAAAAAACAAATCATTTTGATGATTTTATTAATTTTCAAATCGAGTGAGAGACACACTTAGCTTATGTAAGGGTGTTCCGACCAGCGGGTGTGGGAGTGGGTGTGGGAGGGTGACCCACCCCCAATGTTGAAAAATTTTCTTTTTTTCCCAGCAAAATTTCAACATGTTTTTGTTTTTTTTTGCTCACTAAATCTCAATACAATCTCTACACCTCCACAATCTTAGCGACCTCGAGACACCCCTGAGCTTATGTAACACAGTATTGCGTTCATGGAAAAAAAACTTTCTCATTAATGAAACAGCTAGGATGGAATGAATTTTGACTATAAGAAGAAAGTAATAGAGAATTTTGAATCCTTTGAAAATCTAACGTTTTCGATGAATTCTTTAAAAAAATATTCCGGAAATGAGAATATTATTAAATTATTGTTATTTAATATATTTAATGAATGTGACTTCTCGAAGTTTTAGAATAAATTTTTGCGTCTTTCTATTATAATAGTAAAGTAATAGACAACATCTTATTCATATTGAAAAATTATGTAATCATATAACTAAAATTGAATTCATACTGATTTCAGACACCTATATTCAAAAGATGAGCATTTCAAGTATTCTTATAAAATTAATTAATTGAAATGCATTTTAGAACTCATTATTTCCGTGAAACAGCTTTAATGACCTCTTTACATGCATGAAATCAGTTCATAGTTTCTTTATGCTATAAATAGCGCTTTAGAAAAAAAAAACAGAAGAAAAGTTTTTAAGTGCAGTACATATAATATTATTAATTGAATATTGTTTATCCCGTTCTTTTAATCCTTCTTTGTTTTTCCTTTTAGAGACTAAATTCAAAGTCTAATTTTAATTTGACTTTTTGTTATCAATTCATATAAAAAGAAAGTTGAGAACTAAATTTATTATAATGATGTTCAATTAAATAAAAATTCTTTTCTATTATTTCGAATAGCATATGTTATTCATTAAAATATTGTTCAAGGTCAAATTTCATTATTGATATTGTGCTTTATACATGAATAAATTCTTTTGCAATAATAATTATATGACGTTTTTTTTTTGTATTTTTCATTTGTTTATAAATGAACATACAATATGATGTTTAAAAAAAGATTTGTTAGTCTTTAAAACAAGCATTTTTGATTTGTAGAATCAGCCAAATGACATAAGTCAGACGTAATAGTTCTTACAACAAGGCCGCCGTCAATGTTTTGTCGACCTTCACTGTCGAAGGCCGTCGCCCTCACATATCGTCTATCGTCCTTGCCATCTTATTCTTCTTTTTTTTTTCTCTCTCTGTTATGCTACTACATAGACATACTCGTACGAGAAACATTGCTGTCGCATACAACATGCGTTCAAGGACAACTTTACAAGGGTGCTTTTGTAAAATTGATGATAAAGTACTATCAACATGTGTTAATAGTTATATTTTCATATGGCTAATTTAAGAAATTTTTCTTTTTTTTCTCTTGTCTATTAAATTAGTAAATGCATAATAAAAAAAATAAGAACAAAAACTTACATTTAATATTTGGCAAGATGTTGTTGATTGTGAAGATTGTACATTTTGTAATGGATCTTTTCGTATACGTTTTCGATGGGGTAATATTGTATCATGTATTAATGGATCATTATCATCATCATTCATTTTATTTTCATCCAAATTTCGAATAGAATTATTTTGAGATTCATGATGATTTAATTCAGATGTTATACGAGATACAATTGATGATGTTTGTTGTTCATTATCATCATTATCAATGTCCCGTCTTCGTCCCATTGAAATATAAATTTGTTCTTGTATATAAAATTTTTCTTATTACCTTTTAATGCATACCTTCCGATGCCACAGATATTTATATATGTTGTTTAATATATATTTATGTATATAGATATAGATAGATAAGACAGGGAATGTGTTGTGGTTAATATGGACGACTAATAACAAGAGTTGAGGATGACGACAACAAAGTTAAGATACTATAGAAAGAGGTGACCTGCTTTTTGCACTCGCTCTTTATCGATTGAGTCGATTGTTCGTTCGTTTTTTTTTCTTGCTTTCTTTCTTCTCTCTTGGGTATGCCGCTGTTATGTTCTCTCTATTTCCCTTTGCCTTCTACTGTGTGTAGAGTTTCATTTGTTGGTATAGGTAGTGCAAAGCAGAAAAGACGACAGCAATATAAAACGTTTGAAGATTTCAGTATAGTGTTTTGCCGTGTATCATAAATAAATTATTATAATATTGAATAATAATATTCGTTTCGGTGAAAATCAAACGCTAAGTCACTGTTTTCAATCTAGACAAAGATAAGAATATGTTAATAGAAAAGAAAGTGTTGAAGGTCATTGCAAAAATTGATAAATAAATTGACATTTGATTATATGGTTTTTTTTTCTATTAAATATCTGAAAATATGGATGAGAACCGTAGAAGAAACGATGATATATATGATGAAATGAAGATGTAAAAAAGAAGAATGTATATAGCATGGACTACAGAAAGAAAGAAAAGGTCATAAAGACCATCGAATAAAAATAGCAAAAAATATCTATAGGAAGGGAAAAATAACAAGAGTGACGGTAATGATGAAGAATAATCATAGCAGATGATGGTGTCGTTTTCTAAGTAAAAGAGCCTTCAATACATCAGTGTAATAGCAACAAATAATACAAAATAACATAAACGTCGTCATTCTTTTCTCTCTTACATTTACCATAATAAATGACTTTGAGATTTAGACAGATACACGTATACACGAACAAGGAGAAAGAGGGAGAAAACAACTTTTAATTGCAAGCATGTTCATGATATATATATACTCGAGAATTGTGTGATATAATTTAGTTTTTTTTTCTGTTCTCTTTTATTTTCTTCATAAAGTCAATAACATTCCATGGATTTGTTTTATTAATGTACCATATAGACCTATGGCTACACTTGTCCTCGAAATCCAGACTGTCAAGGTCGTATATGCATTTTTGAAGTCAAGAGAAAAAGCAACCTTAAATTACATTTTATTTAAACCATATTCATCACTAAATGTTGTCAATTATGTATATGTATAGATTGATATACACAGAAAATTTTTATATTTATCAAAAGAGTTAATTTTATACAAAACAAACAAGAATATCTCGTGAAAATCGAGAATACAACACAGTCTATATATAAATATATATATATTTCATATATATTAAATCTGTTATGTTTGTGTGTATGTGCACGAGACAACAATCGAACAAAAAAAAAGGAAAAACTAATAATAGAATATAATAAATAACACAGACGAAAAACAAAAGAAAAACGCACAAAGAAATATCACGTATTTGTTATTGATCGTGTTGTTGAGTTTAATGTTGGTAATAGATATAATTGAAATTGATCATAAACTGTTTTAAGATCATCTAATGTAAATTGATATAGAACAACAACACTTTCTAATTGTTTATCATGTTGTAAAGCACAATCCAAACAACGTACAACATGTTTACGATCAATTTCTGTTATAAATAATATATTAAATACTTCATAATCACACGTTATACAATAATGTGCTGGTTCATGTAGTGTACGTAATTGTTTGCGTACATCAACACCACGACCAAATTGTTGTTCTAAATATGATAATGTTAATTGTATATATTTTAATGATTGATGTAAAATAAATTTGATTAATTCAAATAAATGACGATCATTAATACGAATATTTCGTGCGATATTCCATGATAAATGTACCATAGGTACAATAGATTTACATGAACATAAACGATTCCATTCATAACGTTCTATAGATGCATAATATTGATTATAAGTTAATGGACCAACATTCCATGATATATTATTACACCAACCAATTGATTGTACCCAATAAATACATCTGTTTAATAGAAATTTATATACATATATATATACGTAGAGAAATTCTGTATTTATTTAATTAATATATTAAATAAACATATGATTCTAAGAATAGAATTCTTTACACATGATGTCTATTTACTTGTGATCTGCTGGAAAGTATTTCCGATAAGGCAAAAAATGATGAGTTAGAATGTTCTTTTCAAATATGAGTTTAGAAATTTTGTTTGAGAATAGTAAAATAATTTTTCAAAAGTCAAAAGAAAAATTAGTCGCTGACAGACAATTTTTGTATTTTCATTATTGTGGTTCGAAACTAAAAGTTAGCAACTTTATTTATATATCAGCTTGTAAACCTAAAGGTATCCTACAATATGTACTTTTTTTTTGTTTCGATAAGGCACCTGGATTTCCGATTTTCATAAATACATGTCACCTAGATAAAAGCTACAATTTATTTCAATATCAAATTTTGTAAAACAAAAAAAAAAAAACATGTCCACTCTACCCAACGATCGATTCCAACAAATTTTTGTATGTTTGACAAGAGACTAATCGGGAAAACAACGAAAAAGCCTGTTAGTTCATCATGAAAAATAATTGTTTAGATCTTTTAAAAAGTCTCTCATTACTCTTGAACAAGCATACGCACCGAAAATATCGGTTGACAAGTTCCGTTCAAACTAATTTCTTGGACTGTCAAAAGATTACTCTACTACTCTCCAACAAAATTTTTGAGTTCATATTCAAAAAGAGCATCTTAACTCATGAAAAATATTTTCTAGTAGATCAAAAGTCAATCAATATCTTATCTAAAAAGTTTTCGATCACCTGTTAGATGACATGTCAAAAAGAAATTTATTTGATTAAGGTTATTTTTAGAAAAAATAATGCTCTGTTCTGTTAAAAGTCAAATTGAAATAGCTATTATCAGTTCATTATAGATTTTATTAAGAAAGTGCATGTAGTAAAAAAGATTTAATTACTGATTTAATAATCATTTACATAGTAAATAAGATATTTTCCTTAAAATATAGATTAGTTTTTGATATTTTAATGAAAATTGGCAAAAGAGAATAGATTCGTGACATTAATTGAAACTTTTAATAAGTTGAAATTGATTCTTGACTAATGGCGGAAATCCTGCAAATAATAAATCGCTTATGAATCAAGATAATATGCATTATGTAGACCTCAATGAGTTATAAATATAATCATAAGGGTTCGTGTTGTTAGCTTATTGCTGCTAAGATGCTGCTTTTTCTTTTATCAAATACTATAGTTTCCTTAAGAAACATTAGGAAAAAGTTTTTTTTCGAGTTTTGCAGATAAACAAGTTTCAAACACAATTATTTATTGTGAAAATGTAGGGCCTTTTGATTTTTTTCTTGTCCTGAAATAAGAACATCGAATATACCTATATATATCAATGATATAAAAGACACTCTTTTACTATAGTTCAACGAATAAATCTGAAGCTTCCAGAATAAACTAGTCTATTTAACACTTATCTCTATGTAAAGCTTCAAGTCGAAATTCGAATATCATTTTTCTCTGATGTTTCTGAAACATACTATAAAAATACAGTATTTCAATAGAAATAAACTAACAATACGAATTCTTTTCAATGTATTTCTAACTCATTAAGATCTACATGATGATGCACATTTTCCCCGACTCAAAAATGATTTAGCCATTGGAGAACATCTCTCTCTTGAGTATCAAAAATTTACATGATAATTTTTGGTACTCAATCACTTAGTACACAAATTTTTCTCTTTTTGATTGAATAACATTTCTTTGATCAATCTTATTCTACTCAATCAATAAAATATTCTTTAAATGATCAAACAAACAAAAAAACAATTTTCTCGTATTTCATTAATCTTACCCAGTATTAACAAAAACAAGATCTCCAGGTTTTTGTATGAAACGATAAACAGGTACTTGTGCATCATATAAATCATCTAATATAGGCCACCATGAACCCGTTAAAAAATCAACACCATTTTTTTCACATAATGTATGTATAATACCCCAATATTCATTTGCAACAGCAAACCATTCACAATCTCCAGGACCAATATTAATATTAATCGCACAAAAATTATTATGCTCTTGATGACCTGGTGTTCTTGAACCAGGTACTTTCAAATATAATTGTACACTATTCATACCTAAGATAGTATAACCGACGTGTGATAAAAGATTTCCTGCTGATACAACACGCATAAATAATGGCAATTTTGTTAATTCAGATAATTGCGCCGCCCATTTTCTTTCATCAGATAAATCAACATTTGTACCAGATTTTATTATACGAATTGATGATATTGAAGAGTTGTTAGCTATGAATAAAATGAAAGATTTTTTTTAGAATTAATCAAAGAAAAAGAAATAATTATCGTTTAACTTTATATTTGATTTATAATTAGTTTTCTTTTTAAGATTATAATAAAAAAAAAGCACATATCTTGTAGATATCTTCTTGAAATAGTAAAACAACATAATTGACGTGTGAAGTTTTCTTCTTGATAAATTGCTTTCGAACCGAGACTAGGTATATATTGTAGATCTCAAATAAGGCATGAATACTTTGACAAACGTTCGTATCTTTAACTGATTTTTACGAGGAGATACTGTACTTTTACGATATTATTTAAAGGAATGCCGCACTCAAACAAAACTGATTTTCAAATTTCGCTTGGCATAGAGATAGAGAATAATTTTCTGGTAATTTTCAAAGATCCTGTCGTTATTCCTATCCTAAGATACACCTATGGTAACAGTGTATCCAAATAAGTTACTTTCGTCAAGGCTTGTAGCTATGCAATTGTTTTAAATCTACATTCGAAAATCTATTTTTCTAGAGAATGATATTCATTTATAGAATACCGTAAATGTACAATATCTCTGTAGCAACAAGCTAAGAACATGAACTCTTTTTAAGAGTGTTCATAACTCATAGAATATCGACATATTACATATAGTCTTGACTCGAAAGCAATTTATCAATTCGAGAATTTGTCTTGTTAGATACGAAAACGAATATCTTTCTTGTTTACTAATATTTATCTTTAGTTAAGGAACAATTTACACGAGATTATATTTACTTGGTGTTTTATTAGTAGTTTTCTTCGAAGCTCCATTAGTCATAATCATATTTGAATTTGTCATTAATCCACTATTTGTATTAATTGATGGTAAAATTGGTTCATTTAATTCATCTTTAACCATATCATGATATGAATAAGCTTGATATTGAGCATATTTAGCTATAGTTGTATATGAACGTGTTGTTTGATATTTCCAAACATTTTTTAATGGTGTTGTCATTGATGTAAAATCAAAATTTTCATCAATGGCTTGTTGTCGTTGTGTACGTACTTCAATTTGATGATCAGGTTGACTCTCAACAAGTGTTTTCGTTGAAAATAAACCTAAATCAAGTTTAAGTACATTAGCTAAACCACGTACAATACATATAGGTTGTGAGAAACAATATTGTTGTAATTGTGTTGATGTTGCTTCACGTCGTGTTTCTAAAATAACACTTGGTGTTGCTGGATTAAGATCGAGAGAAGCATTTTTTGGTATTTGAGGTGATTTTGGGATATGACCATCAGGTAAATATGAAACAGGTAATGGTGGTAAAGGTGATGATGAATGTTTAATTATTTTTTGTAAATCATTTGAACTTGTATTACTTGTAAATGATAATGTTGGTTCAATTTTAATACGTTTTGGTCTTATTGATTGATCATTTGTTAATAAACGTTTATCAATACGTACGACATCAATAGATGGTTTTATATTTGCTAAAAAAATAGAGATGTTTTTTTTTGTGTTTTAAGAGAAAATAGGAAAGAATGAAGATTTACAAATGAGAATCGATGATGAAGGTGGTGGAATAGTTTCAGATGATGATGAATATTGTTGATTTGATACAGTTGTTGATGATGGTGTTGGAAGAGAAGTAGTTGTTGATGATGCAGTTGCCATTTGTTGTTGTTTTGCAGTCAATTCACTAGGAATTGGAAGGGTAAACGCTTCTTCAACTTTTGGTAATGGACCACGAGGCCTATTCGCAGTAAGAAAAATATGATGTGTGACAATTTTTTCTTTTGTCACTTACTGTTTTCCAATAGCACCTTCAGGTATTTGAGCAAGACAAGATTGTAATTGATTAATACGATTTATTAATTCTGGATTCCATGATTCTATTGAAAAAAAAAATATTCAATTTCAAAAAATCGAATCTAATTATTTACAACAAGTCGAAATGAAAGATTTTCTCACATATCCTTCTATGCCACATAAGTTATGGTTGATGATAGAAATTAACATTATTATGTTGTTTTTGTTTAAACGTTTTTTAACAAGTATGCTTACGAAATTTCGAACTGTTTTTGTTTGATTGTTTTTATTTTAAGAAATAAATCATGAAAACTTTTTTGATTATGATTTTTATTTCATAACATAAAAACTAGATGAATTCCTTTTTAAACATGTATTATATTGTACAAGACTAATTTTCAGTCAAAATTTTATACCTTAGTAATACTATCGCGATACTTATCGAAACAATTTACACAAAAACAAGAATACTATTCGTAGTCATTGTCATTATTTCCATATACTGGCATGGCTCTCAGAGATGCCCTTGACATTTACAGGTTCCTACTACTGCTTGTTACGGGTAAGAGAAACTCTGAAATGGTTTACCGTCTTTATCTAGAATTGCTTTTTTATAACAAAAAAGTGCATCTTGTGCTTGTCCACTTGTTTCATATAAAATTCCTAAATCCATCCATGCTATTGCATGTTTATTATCAATTTGTATAGCACAAACAAATGCTTGTAATGCATCCATTGTTTGATTTTGATGTTGATAAAGAACTCTAAAAGTCAAAAAATAAATTAAAAAAACAAAACAAATAAAAGATTGCTTTTTTTTGTTTTCTTTACCCAATTGAACACCAAACATCAGCATTTTGATCTAATTTATCAACACAATTTCTATATGTATAAAAAGCTTCTGTATGTTTTCTTAATGCTGCATAACATCGTCCTAAATAATAATATGTTATTCCACATGTTGGATCACATTTACATGCTTGTTCTAATGTATTTATAGCTTTTTTTATTTGATTTTCTCGTTCAAGATTTAAATTATCTGTATTGGAATTATTTGTTAATGGTGCATAAAAATAAAGCCAACCAAGTTGTCGTAAAATTTTTCCTTCTAATTTTGTTGATATTACATCTTGTTGTTGTAATAATTTTTCATAAAGATTTTCAGCTTCAGTTAAATGTCCTTGTTGTTCATAAACAAAACCAATTAAATATGATAATTCGGAACGTGTTAATGAACATGTACTTGTTGAATCACCTAATGCACGTTGAAAATGTTTTAAACTTGATGAATAATCACCTAATTTTTTATAAATTAAACCTAAACGAAGATGAACATCACTTCGACGTAAAAATTGACTATCAACATAAAGAACTTGTTGATAAGCACGTATTGCACTATGACAAGAAGAAAAAAAATCAGAAAAATTTTATATAAATTTACAAATGAAAAAAAAAACAACAAAACAAAATATCTTACTGATTATCAACACCATAATGATGATAAACAATACCAAGACCAAATAAAAATTCTGGATTCTAAAACAAAACAAAAATGATGAAGATCTATTAAAAAGTAAAGTTAATTATGACTTACTTGATTAAGTTTTGTATCTAATGCATATGCTGCTTGATATGCAGAAAGAGCTAGAATAGATAAATTGAAAACAAGTTTTATTTTTATCATTCTTTCAATTTGTTTACGAGTGAAAAAGAACGTAAAAAATATATTAGGTTAAAATGTACATTCGGGTGTGTAACGATTTTATTCATATTTTGAAAGAAATTGAATAAAAATGTTAAAAAAACCTGGTGCTTGTTATAATGTCACACTAATAAGTTATTCGATTGCAATAGTTCCTCTATTGTGTTTTTTTTTTAAATTCACATTTGTAGGCATAACAAAATGTTCGTTTCTCTTAAAGGAACTTAGAGACATATCAAATTATTGAGTTTTGAATCAATATTTTGTGTATTGCATCTAAGTATCAGTTCAATATTTCTTTAGGATCTCTGGTGTATAGTGATGGGTTGTCCAGAAATTTTAAAATTTGCGAAAATTCACATAAGTGAGACAGTAGTTACGAAACCTATGCGAAAACGGATCTCTACCTCGATCTACTAGACTCTTTGGTTACTCTTTTGTGACTTCGTATTTTCTTTCGTAACATTTCGTTTCTTACGAACCTCTTACGGCCCATCATTACTCGTGTAGGAGTTATGAATGCATACTTTATATTACCGATATATATTTGCATAGAGTTAACGATGAGATTGTTCTCTAAAAAATATCGTACCAAAGTACTCGACTCAAATGGACTATGAATACTCTGAAAAGAGATTGCACCTTTAGCTTATGAATTAAAACATCAAATCTACTAGTTTATATGAGTGATGTAAGAGACACGATATTACTATAGTTGTATTCAAGGATAGGAACAGTGATCAGCTCTGCAACATATACAGAAAACTATTCTGTGCTTCTGTGCAAGGCTTTAAGTCAGAATTAGAAAATTAATTGTTTTGTAATACGATATTTATCTTAAAAAATATCGTAAAAGTGTAGCATCTCCGTAGCAATAGACTAAGAGAACAAACTCTTTTCAGGATGTTTATAGCTCATTTGAATCTACATATCGCATATAATCTAGACTCAAAAGAGCACGTCCAAACTCAATTTACGGGACTCGGAACGATCGACTCATAAGTCTGAAATTTGAGGACCTAGAAACAAATTTTATGCAAGCTGAAAAATGAACGAACATTTTGTCAAAATAATTTTTCTCTAAGCCGTTATTTCTTCTTAATCATGTGATTAAAATAAAAGAGAAAAAATTCTTTTTTTTTTCTGTGTGTTTCTCTAGAATATAGTTACTAGCGAAATTATTTCTAATCACGACATAGCGAGGAAGTTATCAGAGATCATTAGCATCTTAGTCACTTTCTTTTAGAGAAAGATCATTGTCATACTATATTAAACGACACATGTGAAATACGTTGAAGTTTTTGCTTTTTATGATTATGTGGGGATTTATGTATTAAAAATGCGAAGCAATAATGGATATCGATATAGAATTTGTTTCTTGAATACTAATCCAGTGTTAGTTCTGAAGTAGATTGTTCTTGTTGAAAAGCCTCTTTTTCCTCCAAAAAAAAACAATTTTTCTAAAAAAGAAGACGCTTTTTAAAATAAATATATAGGCATGACCACTAAGGTGTCTAGCTTGAAAATTCATAAGAATGAATTTCAATTTTAAGATGTTTCTTCAGAAATGATAACGAGTTTCTAGAACACACCAGCGAAAAGGTTCATATCAAATTCATAGGAAAATTAGAAGCGCTATTGCATTTACGGTCATTTATCATAGTATAATGTATAGCTAGAAAATAACTTGGTAAGATTCTATTGGTACATAATATAACTGTATTTGATACTCATGTCAAAAAGTTCTTCAAGTACATAAACAAGAAATATATTTACGTATTTTTCTCGAAATAGGTGTTTGCATAAATTGTTAATAGTGTTCGTTCTAGTGAACTGCACTTTTTTTTATTCTATAAATAGACAATGATGTGTTTTCTAGAAAACCTTTCCTAAAAGTTTTAGTTTTAATATTTTTAGGACCTCCAAAAATGTAATAAAATTATCACTTTAAATTCCTTTCCCTATCCGAAGTGGCAAGGAGTTCTCTTTAGAATAAGAGTAGCCCAAGCATTGAAGATTGAAGTATATTGAAAACGCTATTTTGCACCATCGCTTCAGAAAGTTTCCTAAACGGTAAGATTTGGAGCTGTGAAAGTTGTTAGTTTTGCAAAAAGATGATGAGTTTTAGAAATACAAAAACTAAAATATATATGGTCCGTTAAACAGGCCGTTAAGAAATTTGATTAACACAACTGAAAGTTTAATCATGTCGATATAGAAAACAATTCAAAATAACTTTTGCTTTTATGTTCATTTAATTACCTTTTGTAAAATCTTCTAATAATAAATGCCAATGACCTATATTAATATAATATTGAGCTATTTGTAATGATTCTTTTTCATTGCGTATTTTGTCTTCATAGAATTGTATAGCCTAAAAAGTAAAAATGAAACTCAAAATGATTCTATCTTTTGTTTTCATTTTTTTTTATACCATAAGCAAAAATTGACGTCTTGGTAAATCTTCTTGTTTGTCAAAATGAATGAGTCCATATAGAAGGCTAAAAATTATTATAAGATTAAAAAAAGATAAATGAGTTCTATCAAAAATTAAAATAATCTAACACATACATATTGTCATTAAACATGATCAATAATGTTGTTTTATATTGAAACTCTTATGTTCTTTATAATATAACAATCGAGTCGAGGGGAGGAAGCATTTTTTATCTGTTCTTTAAGAAGATTTGTCATTTGATTATATGATTGTTCGTTCTTACACTCAATTCATCATTACTTTTCATCAGTTGTGCTTTTTCTTTCTTTTCTTGCTTATTTGACTATAAGATAGATAGCAATAAGTTCCGTTCATTATTTCTTCTTTTTTTTATCCAACGATCTCCTCCTTCGCCGTTTTTGCTCTATTCTTTTCTATGTTATTTTGTCAGGCCGATAGCAATTTGTTTTACATAAGATGTGTATGTATGCGGAAGAAGAAGAAGCAGCAGCAGCAGAAGAACAAGGAGAAGGCGAAGAAGAAGGAGAAGGAGAGGAAAACTAGGCTTTTGATTTCACTGTTATTATTACTACATTTATGTCGCACGTCTCGTGTGCATCTTACATACATATTGTGTGTCCAAAAATCGACGCCGACAAACGAGTAATAGTATAACTTACAACGAACAAAAAGAAGAAGAGGATAAGAGAAGAAAGACGAGCGTAAGAATATAGCTATCACTCACTCATCACTATCAACAGTCGTATATAAGCACATACTCGATGTACATATATGTATCATATATTGTCCTAGTGTGCAATATTGATATGTACATTGATCTAACTAATCTTATACGATAACTAGATTCTGAATTAAACTATTTTTAAGTATTAAAAGGTGAGTTGAGTAAAGCATTACATATCGAATTGTTATGCTTTTGTTTTTGAATCAATAGAAAACTGCTAAAACAGGTACACATCTTTTCGAATACTTGAAATAAATTATCGAGATCTATTCTTTATAGAAAATCTTCGATTTGTTTACAAATAGAAAAGAAATATTTTGGTATAAGTATCAAAGAAAACTGATCGAACGATGAAACTTCTTGCGAATTATCCATCAGATTGGAGGTCACCAAGATAGATCTCATCGATAGATAAGGTAAGAGTTAAAGTAAAAAAAAATAGTGATATAGATATCTATTTAAAGAATTGAATCGTTTGGTTTAATATCAAATATCGGAGAAAAAGATAAGATCAGAAGCCATACTAGAAGAAAATTAATGCATGCAAAAGAATCAATATTAATCAATGCTGATAAGTACTAGTTTCTATATATGTTTTTTTTTGTAAGGGCACATGAAATTAACAAGAGAAGTTCTTCAACTGATTAATCGCTTTTTTGAGTTGGAACTATGTGCATCATATTGATGTTAAGAAGCTATTAATAGCCTGAAAAGAGTTAAGCCTCTTAGCTTATTAGTGCGAAGACATTATATTTTTATTGTATTTATTTATTCAGTATTGTGACCTTCGTTTAACGATATAAGGAAAGCTGATTTTCAAATTTCTACTTGAAACTTTGTATAAAGACAGGTCTTAGTAAGAATGATGTTTTTTATCAATCTTACAGGTCTTTCGTTGTTTCTAAAAATAAGAGAAAATCAAAAGATCTGAAACGTTCGCAATTGAACTACTCTCATTAAGGTCTATTTCTATCAAAAATTTTCGAGTCGAAAGTCGAAAATGTGTTTCTTTTGTCTCTCTGAGGAAGGAACAAAGCATCAGATTAAAAAATATCTTAACTATGCAGTACCTTCACAGTAATAAGTTACGGGTTTCAACTCTTGTCAGGATATTCATAAGTTATTTGCGTCTACATGATGCACATAGTCCCGGCTCACAAGCGATTAATCAGTTTTGAGACTTGTTCCATAAGGATTATCTATGAGAAAATCATCAGTGCAATAAAAGCCTAAAAAGAATGAACGCGAACTCAGAAAGATGTATATTTCCAAAAAAGCGTGGAAAACTTCTATTCTTATTTTATATTCCTTTGTATTAAACACATACTATTCCACTCATATTCATATATAGGTCTTCACATCATTGATCAAATGTCAACGGTATGCATAGGAACAAAAAATTCAAAATATGTATGGATGTGAAGCGCACTAAATTAGAAGCAAAACGTTCATTTTGTGAGAAGAAATGATCATCAATGAATGCAAAACAAAACTTATTATGATCATGAATATATGATGCGGTGGAAATTAGAATTCTATGGACTAGTACCGAAGAACTCTGGTGAAAACAAATGCATCTTACTTAAACTATCGATAACAATAAATACAACTAAAGAATTGAATTTTATTTCAGCTATCGACTAGAATTCTTTTATGTATTAACGAGATAATATAAGTATGAACAAAAAAAGAGTCTTTCGAGAAAAGGTTTGTTCATTAGACATCAGTAAAGGTGACGAAAAGTAGTCGTGATGTTGTCAGTTTTTTTTTGTATGCCTATTTTTGTATTTGGATTAACATTACTTCAATACAAATCATAGAAGATCTTTTAATATGCTATTTTATAAAGGGAACTATAGCTCAGAATCTGTTGTATCCTAGGTAAACAAAATTCAAAACCTCTGTTGATCTTTTGATAAAATATCATCTTTCGAAGTGATTGAGTTCTTTTTTTCGAAAAGATGTTTATCAATTTTGGTTCGTCTCTATGATTAATTATTCTAACCTGTGATTTTGTAGAAAAATCAAATGGTCTACAATTATATAGAATTAAAATTGCTTTTCATTATCACTTATAAACATAATCAATAACAAGATAATGTCAATTTTGTTTGGTACAAATACTGAATTTTGCCTTTATTTAGGTATTTCCTTATACATAATAAATCTTTAGTGAAAAAAATTTTGAACATACATTTACAAAGACGATAAATATCTAATTCTAACGAACTGTCTTTCTTTCTTTTTAATTAGAATTTTATACGCAAGAATTTCATTAACAATTGGTAAATAAAAAGATTTTTCTTTGTTTATAATTTATAATGAATATCGTTGAGTTCGAAGAAAATCATTTTAAGATTTAATTTCAATTTATACTCAACTTTTAATTAAATAAATAAGCATATAATCAATTTAAAATACTTATAGAACAAAAACAAATAAACAAACAAACAAAAGAACAAACTTAACAATTAAAATAAATTCGCACCTGTCATAATCATTTTCTAAAATATCAATTTCTTCATCATTTAATTGTATTGATGACGATGATTGTTCACTCATCGGACAAACTTTTATTTTCTAATAATCAGTATTGTTTATTTTCTACAATAAAAAAAAAATACCGATCAGTAGTTCTTTACTTTCTGTGGATTCTGTTCAGTTCAATTTATTGGTCAATCTATTAACGAATACAAGTCGGTTTTTTTTGACACCATTATTTTTATTATCAGCCTCTATTCATATCAATATGATATCCTATTCTTCATGTCGATAGGAGGCGTTTTTCGTAATATCTGCAGCATAGTATACTGATATGCCTACGATCATCATACGGAATTTGCATGCTAAACATATCAACAGCTTACTTTGAAATACTTTTGATACACATAAACATGTTAGTACTTATTCTATTGGTTCAATTGCTAAAAACCAATCGTATTCTTGAGACTTAAGGTATTGATTATTGTATCAAGCAAGAGTTAAATGTCAAGATATTGACTACTTTTGATATACACATTGTTTACACACGTTGCTCAGAAACACAGAGTTTACTAATGTTCACTTTAATATACTTTGATATCAGATCTTTAAGATTTGTATGTTACATGAAAATAAAGCTCAAGTTTTTGTTACATAAATAAGCGTTTATTAGAAATAGGATCGGTAAGATTCGACGAGAAAACACGAATCAATCCTATCTCTGTTGTTTATTTTCGTGTTAACATATGAGATGATAAATTTGATAGTTATATTTATCACTATATAATTAGTTTGCTAAATGTTAGTTGAGATATTCGATTAAAGAAAAAAATACAAATATAATATTTTTACTGTTTAGATTATGTACACTTTGTTGATGAAAAGAAAGTGTAAACATAGTTATAGTTCGTTTAAGCAAAGTAGAAGAAAACATTGTATTGTAGATTTTTATTGATGATTCTGATGTGTCTTGAGATCCTTTTTTTTTATTTTTTTCATATAGAATAATACAAAGAGTATTGAGTGAATTTATGAAAAAGAAATTATATTTTGCTCTGTTGATAATTCCAATCTCATTGTCAGATAGTCGATTGTAACAATGTATGATAAAGAAACAAATATGAAATAAATAATCGATCTTATTGTAGTCTTTTTTTTTATATATTTAATTAGTTATTGAAATTAATCTATAAATAGATATTAAATAAAATTTCTGTTGATGTAAATTAATAATGTAAAAATTCAATGTGAGAAGTTTGACAAAAAGAAAATTTTACTATTATATTCTATATTTTAGGTTATTTTCATGGAATGTGTTATACTTATCTATAGATATTCAAGTAAATATAAAAAATAATCTTTTAATGAAGAAGAATATATATCTTATTTTAAATATTTCAGCACTGTTACAAAATATTACACAAAGAAAATATCAATTTATATGGATTTATTTGAACAAAAACTTATGGCATACTCTCTCTTCTATAACTACATCATTATTTCATGAGTAATTCATATTTTAGTCTTCTCTTGATATATATCGATAAACAGGAGCTAAAATTGCATCTGTTAATCAAACCAGCTGATGCTTATAAAAATCAGTAGAATTTGATAAAATCTTAGTGATATCATTTGAGAACTTCATCTTGTAAACCAAAAACAAATTTTTATTTTTAAGTTTTCATATTATTTGCGCTATTTCGTTTGCTAATAGTACTGTCAATTTACCAAGAAATTTTGAGAGCAAAACATATGAGTGCATATTTGAATTTAATACTATTCGAAACTGGAAAATCCAATAGATGCTATCAACTTAATACAACAATTATCGTAGCTAGTTATGAATAAGAAGACGGGATACAGTACCTATTCTTAGCATAACAGAAAGGCATGTAATTTTCGTTTTCGAAAATGATTTTCTTTTGCATAGAAGTGATTATATATTAGCAAAGTCAATTTTTTTAGAGAAAACAATAAAGTTTTGAATAGGTTTATTTTGCCTTCTCTTCCACAATAGCGGACACTCCAGCAGTACAATGTTTGTCGCTTGACTTTAATTTTTCTCGAAGCCATGATTTATGGACACTGGAGTAGTTCATCAGCTGCCGTGCATTACAAGCTTCAAATTAATGTAGCACTTTTTATATTCATCTAAAACGTCTGAAATTTGTACAACTACTCTTTTCTTGAAAAAATTACAAATGTAACAGGTCGGCTATAAGAATAGAGGTATTGTACTTCAGATTGTTTAAGTATTTGTTATTAACAGCTAGTTGATCTGTTCTCTGATTTCCAAATAATAAATAAGTTTGTTTTTCTTCTCAAACATAATGCTACCTTGTATTGGTAGTACAAAGCAAAAAGGATTAGTCATGGCGTTTTACTCATAGAATGTCGACTAATTGAACTTTAATTCTTTTGATCAAAGTCTTTAGGTATCATATATTTAGTTGTAGAAAAATAGAAACAGATTTGTAATCATGCTATTGGTCCTGACACAGAGATAAGTCTTGAAGATCACGCATTATTTCAGGAGAAAGTTCACAGTAATCAAACTATCGATTATTTATTTCTTAAATAATCGCATGTCGAATATAAACCAAAGAAAGTGTAGTCATTAGGATGACGATAAATGAAATCATGAGAGTATCGATCAATTCTCCGACATGAACTACAAAGTCGCAATGAATATATATATATTAGATTAAGTAGTTTTACTCTCAGATCAACGCAACGTTTGGAAGATCCGGAGGAAGTAATCGTTACTTCTTTAGTGCTGATGCGCCGTCCATGTATATTATCAAGAAAATCACGTTTAAGAAAAAAAAAGAATTTTCCTGTGAAAAATATCAGATAAGAACCTTTGCCCACATTGGTTCAGGAATGTTGATAGGAATTTTATTGATAGAGCACACATATTAGAACATTTTCGCATTGTTTTATCAGATTTGGATTGCTGTAAAGAGAAACGCGTTCGTTTTATTGAGCTTAGCCATGCGGAAAATTAATTGTGAAAAAAACTTTCATTTTTTGTCGGCAAAAAAATCATACATTCAAATTAAAAGGTTTCTTCAATGATCTATATCAGACGATATCTAGATTCAGAATGGCTTTTGGACGTGTCAATCAGATGGTTTAGTTTTGTCAAAAATTGATTTCTTTATTGGTACAAATATTTTTAGGTTGGTTTTTGGAATTTCGCTGACTCCACTATACTAGAAAATTGTAAGAAAAATTTTTATACCATTAGATAGAGCATATGTCAAAGTATATTTATAATTATTTGACTCGATAGAAGAGTCAGTTCCAGTTTTTTACCTGATACCCATCTTGATGCACATTTCGTAGGAATGTGTACCCATCTCACTTAGAAAAAAATTTTCTTTCAAGCAAACGCCGTTCTTTTATTGAAAAAAAAGCGATCGGAGAATGGGAAAAAATATTTTGCATTCCTACCTCTACTTTTAAAAATTTATACATACACTTTTTCTGCTCTCAACAAAATTTTCTTACTTTTCTTCTCCCTTCACTTTTTTTTCTTCGGTACATTTCTTCATCTAGCATTTATTCTGATAATTGTAACTTATGAGAATTTTTTTCTTTTTGATTGAGTTACCGATTTAAAAACTAAACATTGCTCCGATTGACTACTAAATATTAGCAAAGTTTTTAAAAGGGCATCATCATTGTTGCAATAGGTAGAAAAAAACACGTTTTTCATCTTTATTTTCTTTCATGAGATTGACATAAGTTTTTTTTTTTCATTAAAACACAGTCATGACAATTCTGTGTTGACAAATGTATGTCTTTGGGTTATGTTATTTTTTCGTTTGTTTGGCCACCTTTGTGTCTTATTATGAAAAGAAGCTTAGTTTTATTAATTTTTTTTGTTTCAGATATATAACTATCGAATATTATTTATAATGCATTGTAAAAAATAATTTGTTTATTATTACTTTAATATTATCCAAAAAAAACGAGAATTAATAAAATGAATTGCTATTATAATAATTGATAAAGATAATATCGAAGGTTTTTTCTTACTCATGATACAGAGATTCCCATTTGATTATAACTAAAAGTCATATGATAAAAAATTGATTTACAAAATAAATCATAATCATTGTTCATTTCATTCGATTAAAATTTCGTTTGTTTTTTATTTCAATTTTGTGCTATATAGTATGGCTTTGATTAGAATACAGACAACTTAATTTAGAATTAATTAGTGTATGTAGCTGATATTGATCTAGTTTTTAATAAGATATGAATGAATTCATGATTATTTTAAATGATTTATTGTCATTTATTATATTATTTCAGATATAATATCTTTTGACATCCATCATTAATACAATTCTTTCATTTCAATATTTCCAAAGGTATGATATACGAAATGAAATAAAAATTTTCAATTTTTTTTCTATTTTATATAAGTTATTGAAATATCAATCGTTTCATTGTTAAAAATAAGATCTTTTTTTAGTAGATAGAAACTATCTTAATGAACACTGAGCAAATTACTAGAAATTATTGGTTCACAAATTTTATGAATGCAATAAAAAGAATTACATTAAACTGATTTTAAGACGTGTCTTTCGTATGTATAGAATGTGTAAAAATCTTTTTTCGAGGAAATATGACTCTACTTGCACTTGATATATAAGAACACCTGTCGAAAATGAAATATAATATTATGAAATAATATGAATTCAAACGAAGTTTTCCTATTGCAAACTCAAATGTTTTTCGTAATGAATTTTTTGCAACATAAACAACGTCGGTTGTATGAGACAAAGTATATTCTTTATAATGTCAAAATAAATAATAATGCATACTATCCTAATGATTGACGCATTCAGGATATCATAATAGATAAATATCAGTTAATAATATATGTTCCTTTGATATCTCATCAAGTCAAAAACTACAAGAGAAATAACACAAGAACATAAGAAATGATTGAGTTACACCTCTTCTCGTTCCATTACAATCTGTGCTGACGTACCGAAAATATTTATATTATAGAACTGAATAGTTTTTAGATATTTCTTCGTATTTTTGACTAGTTTCCATAACATCTATTATTATTATTACATCAGTCATATTTCGAAGTTTATCTCACATAAGAACACTTTTTTAAATTGTTGATCAATCAAATTTTAAAATTTTCGAAATTCAATAGGAAATTTGATATGGCAAGAACTAATAGTTTTCTACTGTCAGATTTAGAAAATAAATAATAGCAGAACCAATTACAAAAAGGATGGCAATTTAAAATACAAACATTTTTTTGATGTTTCATACACTTACAAATAATGGAAGGAAATTGTGAAAGAGTTATGATTCATTTAATTGCAATCGAAACTTTGAGTATAGAAAAAACAGTTTGTAAAAAAAATCTAAATTTCATGAAAAAATAAAACTTATAATATGCATAGAATGATGCAATTTATCCTTTTTTCTTCCATATCTTTGTCATTTGACCAAAAGTCGAATGGCTATTTTCAATTTCTTCTTCGTTGTCGTAAACGCTAGAAAGAATCATAGTAGTGATCTGAATAAAGCATTTTATGTTTAACGAGAACTTTTAAAGATAATGATAATTGCTAGTTTCCTGAGGAAAGGGGTCTCTTAAAAACCCGAAACTGTACAAAACGAAACGTCTTTTTTGCTTTTCGTAAAGTTGATATGTCTTTTAAAAAAACATCGTAGAAAACTGAAAGACGTTTTACTTTGGGAAGAATTTTTGCTCTATCATTATAATTAATTCAAATAGAAATCTCATTGCAAATTCTAGTAGCTGTAGAACTTAGCTTTTCAGAGATTCTTTTTCTTTAGAAATTAACAATCATTTTTATCTTTTAAAATTCTTAGCATTGTTAGCAGCGGAAAAAAACTCCGACGAATAATTTCAAAAGTTATTATATATTAACTCGATCATCGTTTAAACTAAACAATTGTTTTTCTAGGAATTTCATATGAATAAAAAGAAGTCTTAAATGACGCACATCTATTGAATTGAATTGAATTTTTTCTTTTTTTTTCTTATAGTCTTACGAAAATAAAACAGCTTAACGTTTTCCTTTTAATCGATTCCGTTCGATTTTATTTAATCATTTAAATCTTCATATGAACAAACATTTATCTTAAAGTTATGTGGAGCTTTAAACATTAAAAATGCTTGAATTAACAACATTAATGATTTTTACTTGGCTAACACTACGTGTTCGTTATGTAAGATTGAAAAACTTAAGTTTTGTTTATTATTATTATTTTTTTCTAATAAATCAATTAATAAACAAATTAATATTCTAGTTTCATAGTTATTTCCAAAATTTTGTTTTGTTTGATATTGATATTAATAATAATGTTATTGTTCGTTGGTTATATTCATTTGTTATGACAAACGATCCAACAACAAATCAAAAATCTACTCAACAACAAACAACAACAACCACAACATTAACAATGGATGGTATAGTTAATATCCAACAATCGAAAACAAGTTTATGTTTATCATCGAATTTTTTACTACCAAAAAATCTTATGCAATTTATTGAAGATATACCATCGGATTCATCAGATAAACCACATCCACGTTCAGGTCATCGAGCTATTGTTACAGATTCAGATTTATGGATATGGGGTGGTTATTATCCAGCAAATGATAATCAACCAGAACGCATGTTTCAAGAAGTAATTCTAAGCAAAATTTTTAAAAAAGTTAAATATTTATCTTAATGTTTATTTATATTTATAGCTTTGGCGTTATAATTTTGCTCTTCATCGATGGACACTTGAAAAAACAACAGGTGATGGACCTACTCTTACTCTTGCGTCTCATTCAAGTATAATTAGAAAATATTCATTTTGATTTTCTTGGTTTTATATTTTTGATATTTTAGTGTGTCTCTTTCGAAATTTACTTCTTGTTTTTGGTGGTACAGGATTTCCTTTTGGTCAACATGTTTCAAATGATTTATTTGTACTTGATTTAAAACGACGTCATTGGAAACGATGTCGAATACTTGATCAACAACCAGAACCAGTCTATGGAGCAGTATGTATACATTTTCTAAGTTATATTGTATTATTTACAAACAAAAAAAAAAAAACTTTTTTTCAGAGTATGATTGTAAACGATGATCATTTATATATCTTATGTGGTACAAATAGTTGGTCTTATAATTCAGATGTATATGATATTCATTTACCTACATTAACATGTAAACATATAGGTCATACATTTGATGAAATTGAAGATCCAAGTGAAACAGGACGGTAAATATTTTTGATTAAATGGAATAAAATTACACTTTTTTTAATGCAATTTTTTTGCTTATTTCTCAGATATCGACAAGAAGCATATTTGTATCAAAATAAAATATTTTTATTTGGTGGTGGCGGTGTTTCGGGTATATCATATTCATTTGAATATGTAAGTATAAGATAAAGTTTAATTATCTTTATTAAATATATGCCCTTCAAAGTAGAAAAAGCATAGAGTGATGGAAAAGTTTAATAACAACGTATTTTTGAGTTCTTTCTTACTATGTTAAGTAACTAGCTCAAATTTAGATAGAAATTTTAATAGTCAATGAAATTTTCTGTATAATGTATTCTATACTAAGATTTTATTGATGAATTATTATGGCAAGGTCTCTAAAAAAACTGAAAACAGTAGTTTTCAAGTTTTGGAAGATTTTGCTGAAACTAGTTTTGAAGAATGATTTTGCAAAAAGTACAAAGGCCTGAACAAAATGAGAAGTCGTCACATTTTCTACGACTTTTCCTCAAAATGTTAGAGACATCAAAAAGCCAAAAAAGATCTTTTTTTTAGCAGTTCTTTTTAATGTCTTTAATGTTTTGTTGATACTATTTGTTTTCCTAATATTCTTTTGCATAAAAGCTATGTTGCTCTTTACCAAAAATGATTACTTCTACTTTCTATAAACTTCTTGCCTATTTTCATAAAGGTATATAAATGTTTTATTGTATTACATTTTCAGTTACCTGTATTCGATCTTACTACTCGAAGTTGGTCATTTGTTCATACAAATCCAGATCCAATTCATAGTAAGTTTTATATATATGTTTATTTTTTCTTTTTTATTGTTAATTTCAAATAGATTTTCCTAAGAGCCGAAAATTTCATTCAATATTTCCATTTCATAATAATCAAATAATTATGTTTGGTGGTGCTCATTTTTATCATGTAATTAATCGTCATATTTCTGTTAATAGCCGTATATGGACATTTGATTTTGAAAAATTAGAATGGTCTATATTACCTTCATTAACTATGCCACGACCAACGTATTTTCATGCTGCTGCTATGAATGAAGTAAAAATGTTGATTTGATTGTTTTTTTCCTATTGTCTTTTCTCTAATTTTATTTAGCGTGGTGAAATTTGGACTCATGGTGGTGTTGTAAATGAATCAGGATCAATAAATGGTAACACAAATCATAGTGAAAAACGTATAACAACATTGTATACAATGCATACTCGAGTGCTTAATTTAAGTGAATTAACTTGGAATTATTTTTTAAATTCTCTATCGGATCGAACTTGTCTAATTAATCAACCTGAACTTTTGGCTCAACTTCATATACCACCAAGATTTATTGAGCGTATTCATTAAAAAAAAACATTTTTGAACCACTTTTTTTTTTCTTTGTTTAAAAAAATGAACCGCTATGAAAAATAAAATATCAGTAACGGTGATACAGAGATTGACTTTCTGATTGATTAATATTATGCAATGCAAAACACTAATAGTTAATGAAAATAGTGTCCATTTTCTTATAGTTAAGTTGCTATGAAATACATTAGAATATTTTTTTTTAATTTGATTTGATCGAATAATTCAGCTTCAATTATCTTGATCTTCTTTTTAAC
The DNA here is from genome assembly GCA_905250075.1 of Rotaria sp. Silwood1. NCBI lineage: Eukaryota > Metazoa > Rotifera > Eurotatoria > Philodinida > Philodinidae > Rotaria > Rotaria sp. Silwood1. Next base: position 3,213,788 of record CAJNOP010000004.1, on the reverse strand, counting down.
TGTACATATTGAGTAACTTCAAATTCATCTTAAACACTTATAGATAGTTCAGTTGTTAAATTTCATTAATAAACTATTAGATCATTTTATTTCATATAAGACTCATCACAAAAACACCCAGTATCTATAAAAATCGATTCTATTCAACAACAAACTTGTTTCTTTCTTTTCATCGTTAAGAATCAATTAACGCATGATGGAACTATTAGTGAATGTGTAAACAATTTCAATGGAACAATATTAACATACTACAAACAAGTGATGAATCAAACAAATAAGGAGACGAATGATGATCAAGAGAGACTTTTTATGCAAGATCTGATGTGGCTTTTTATTTTCAGTTTCAAAGAATAAATAATAAGCAACAGAAAAATAGAGCAAAAGACGCTCTATCTACTCATAAGGAAAGAAACTTTTCTTAAGCATTCTATACGAAATTAAGATGCTGGCGCCACTACTTTTGGATTGCCCTAAGTATATCATTCGATAGAGCTCATCGAGCTGCATTGAATAAGGTATATTTCATCAGCGGCTCGGGTCATGAAGCGAGTTGCTAGAGAAAATACTGGCTGAATGTCCAAGTTTTGGTTTTCCAAGGATCCTAGTCAGGATAGTCTTATATATGCCTTTCTGTATAATCATAAAGATGGTCAACCCGAGGATCGTTCTAAAGCAGATTTCTATTATGAATACTAACTTATAGATTTTAGTGAATCATATTTATATTTGAATAAATGAGGAGAATAGGTGATGATCTAGGTCGCATTATTCATATTATGATTGTTGTACATATTGAACATAAAGTTATTGGATTATCAGCATCAGATTTTTATTATTTCTTAGATGCTTTACATACACAAAAGAAAAAAATTCAAACATCATCTATTAAATTACAAACGGAACGTCAAGTATCTATTTATATGACAACTGTACCAGGAGACAAATTTGTTGAGTTGTTTTTATTCAACGACAAAAACATTTCTTTGAAGCACAATGACATTTCCCAAAAATGAAAAAATGAAAAAATTGGTTTGAATTTTTTTTTTGCTTTCTCTGAAGAAATATTAATGAAATATTTTGTAGAAAATCAATACAATTTATCAATATTTTACTGATCTTAGTTCATCATCTCCATCAAGTTCATCGAAAAAATCTTCATCAAGTAGTGTTAATACTACTAATAAAAAACAAACAAATTCATCAGTTACAACAAATGAAGAAGGAACAATTAATAGTCCATCATCAAAGAAAGATCAACAATATCCTCGATACATTACGAAAATTGAAAATTTCTTCGATTCCAAAGTAGATTAACAATTCTGTTCATTTTTTTTGATTGTTTATTTTTTTTGAAAATAGATTAAATGATGATCAAGGAAAATTATATGAAGAATTATTATCTGAACAACAAGATTTAAATAATCATATTCCATTACATATTATTCGTCTTTAACAATTTGAAAATCAATTAAAACAACAACAATCTTATTTAACAAATAAAAAAATATTAAATAAAATTATTAAATTTATTCAAAATAGATTTTTATTTTTATTTAATGAAGATTTCATTTTATAATTTTTTGGTCAAAAAAAATTATCATCAAATGACAAAGATATTCAAATTATTAAAAAGTATTTTAATCAAAGAAAAACAACTTTTTTAGAGAATTTTTTTTTAGTGATATGGAAAAACGTCGTAATTGGTTAATTGATATATATACATATATCATTAGAAATGTGTTTATGTGATTTATCGGCAAATACTGATGATCAATCAGGATATTTAATAAATGTTTTTAAAAGTATACAAAAACATATTGATATAAATGATGGAAAATTAGCAAATTTCCTTTATAAATATTATTCAATTAAAAAATCTTATGACCGTCTTTGGAAATTATTTTTAAAACAAATTGAAGAAAAATCTTCATCACAACAACAAGAAAATGATCACAAATTACTTCAAATAAATTTTGTTTTTTTTTTCTCTTTTAATTTTGTTTTAAATTTATTTTTCTTTTAGCTTTATGAAACAATGAATATGAAATATTTAATAACATATCAAGAACGTTTAATCATTGCCAAATATCCTCAAGTTTATGTTTTATTTGAAGTTTTTTTTTGTCAAATTTCATTTTGATAAATTAAGAAAATATTCGATCATACAACAAATGTTTTTCTCTTTGTCTGTTCTTAATGATCAATTCTCATCAATTTAAAAAGAAACAAATAATTTCCTTTTCTTTTATTTCTAGATTTAATCATGACTGATGATGATGACGATAGTACTTTTGATATTCACCTTACCAAACTTGTTGGTAAGTTCTTTGATATATTTCAGTTTTTTTTTTTCTAATAAATTTAATTGTTTGATAGATTGATTAGTTGATCATCGTTATTGTTCAAAAGATTGGAATGAACTATCAGTGGCTATTCGAGCGAAAACTCAACAAACGATTTTAAATATACTGTTAACGGTGATATATAATCACCATCACGATCATACCCTCGATAGTAACAGTCTAGAATCTCCTTTCGAAAATGTCCTGGGACGAAATGTCCTTTATTTTTTCGTCCTTACATACATATGTATGTGAGAGGACGAAAAAATAAAGGATATTTCGTCCGAGGACATTTTCGAAAGGACTTTCTAGCATGTGTTTCCCTCGATCACTCTTTCTTCTGTTGTTAACATATATCCTCTCTCTTGTTATCATGTACTCACTCTCTCTTCTATGGTTATCCTTTATTTTCTTTCTTTGTTTTTCGACTATATATATGTGTGCAACTGTGATTATTATATAGAATTAGCTAATGGAAAGGATAATTCAATTCCGTTATTAAAATCGGCTTTTGATTTTTATAAAGAAGTTATGAAACATTTTCATTCGTCTTCGAGATCTCATGAAGAGTTTTTGCCTAAGTATTCATGAAAATATTTTTTTGTGAAATATTTAACATAATATTTTTTTCTTTATTTATCAAAAAAAATATTTTATTATTTTTTTTTGTTCTTTTTTTTCTCTTTATGAAAGTGTATTTTTAGATTTAATCTACAGATGTTTTTCGATTAAATCAAAAAATGGTTGAATCAGCCCAGGTCGGACGATACGGTTACTTTACGGGCCGTATGAGTGGATGCAGTTTTACGGACCGTACTACAGTGACTTTTTCACCGTATCCCAGGTCGAAAAGTACCGGCCGGTTCCCGCAGGAAAACACCGGAAATAGCCGGAACATGGAAGCAGTATTCCGGCCGGAAATTTTCGGAATTTTTTCCGCTGATTTTCCGCTCGGTTCCTGCCGGAAAACACAGGAAATTGGCCGGAATTCCCCGGAAAAAATCCGGAGAATTTCCGGCCGGACTACTGCTTCCATGTTCCGGCTATTTCCGGTGTTTTCCTGCAGGATACGGTGATTTTTCCCGCATTTTCCTGCCGGTTCCTGCAATATCCGGTGGCCGGAACGATCGACCTGAGATACGGCACCGTATTACTGCATCCACTCATACGGAGTAATACGGACTATTTACGGCCGTAAACTAGCCGTTTTTTACCGTTTACTGTCCGAAAACGACCCCGTAATGGGTACCCGTTTTGATCGACCCGGGAGTGGATGAAATTGGTTATGATAATATTGGTGGTGTTGGCAAACCGTTACCATACATAAATCAAATGGTGGAATTATCATTAAAACGTCCACTACTGTTACAAACAATTGATGTTAAACCACCACGAGGTATTCTTTTATATGGACCACCTGCCATAGGTATGATAAAAATAATAGAGCGTTTTTTTAGAAAAAGAAAAATATTTATTCTAGGTAAAACTTTAATTGCACGTGCCGTGGCTAATGAAACTGGTGCATTTTTCTTTTTAATCCATGGACCGGAAATTATGTCTAAATTACCTGGTGATTCTGAATTTAATTTACGTAAAGCATTTGAAGAAACTAAAAACGTAAAGTTAATTTGCTAGTTAATTTCTAGAAAATTAAGAAGACAAATTGAAGAAGTTAACTGTATATTAATTATAATGCAATTTTTATTTAAATAAAGTTTTCTTTTTGTTTTTAGAATGCTCCAGCTATTATTTTCATCGATGAACTTGATGTAATTGCACCAAAGCGTGAAAAAAGTCATGGTGAAATTGAACATCCTGTTGTTTTACAATTATTAACATTAATGGATGATCTTCAACAATGTTCACATGTGATTGTTATGGCGGCAACAAATCGACCAAATTCAGTTACTCCAGCACTTCGTCGTTTTCATCATGAAGTTGGTATTAGAATACCAGATGCTATTGGTCGTTTAGAAATTCTTCATATACATACAAAAAATATGAAATTAGCTGATGATGTCGATTTAATACAAATAGGCAATGAAACTCATCGTTATGTTGGAGCTGATTTGGCATCATTATGCTCAGAAGCTGCATTACAACAAATTCGTGAAAAAATGGATGTCATGGATTTACAAAACAATACAATCAATGTTGAAGTACTCAATACATTAGTGGTTACAAAAGTGAATTTTCGATTTGCACTTAATCAATCAAAACCATCAGCTTTACGTGAAATAGTTGTTGAAAAACCAAGAACAACATGGGAAGATATTCATGGTTTAGAAAATGTTAAAAGTGAATTACAAGAACTTATTGAATATGATGTTGTATATCCGTACAGATTTCTCAAATTTGATCAGACGTCATCAAGTGATGTTTTCTTGTATGGATCACTGGGTTGTGGTAAGTTCATCAAAAAAAAAAAGAAAGAAATTTTTTCATCTTTATTTATTAATATTTTTTTTATTTTAGGTAAAACATTATTAGCAAAAGCTATGGCCAATGAATGTAATGCTAATTTTATTTTGGTTAAAGTTCCAGAATTATTAACTATGTGGTTTGAAGAATCAGAAGCTAATGTACGTGATGTATTCGATAAAGCTCGTCAAGCAGCATCATGTGTAGTATTTTTTGATGGATTAGATTCTATTGGTAAGAAGAAGATTTTAAAAAAAAAGAATATATTTTTGTTTTTGTTTTTTTTGTAGCTAAATCTCGTGGTGGTAGTGCCGATGATGGCGGTGATGCAGCTGATCGTGTTTATAAACAAATTTTAACTGAAATGAATGGTATCCGTGCAAAAAACAATGTTTTTATTATTGGTGCTACCAATAGACGAATTATGATTGATTCAGCTATACTTCAACCAGGTAACAAAATGAAAAATTATTTATTTTATTTAGAAAATTACGATTTTTTTTTTGTTTTTATTTAGGTCGTCTTCATCGTTTGATTTATATTCCATTATCTGATGATAAATCTCGTATGGCTATACTTAAAGCTGTTTTAACAGAATTACGAGGAGCAAAAGATGGTGTTTTCAGTCTATTAGCAAATGAAACAAAAGACTTTAGTGGTGCAGTTTTAACAAAAATGTGCCAACGTGTATATAAATTAGCTATAACAGAATCAATTAAAGAAAAAAAAACGCATTGGACAAACAACAATGAATTTTGATGAACCAGCTACTGTACTTGAAATTCGTTGTAATCATTTTGAAGAAGCTGTAAATTTTGCACGACGTTTAGTAAATGAGAGTGATAGACCTAAATAGTTTTTATTTTTTTTTTATTTTTAAAATAAATATCTAAAGATTCTAAATTGAAAATATCTCACTAGGAAAAGTGTAATGAAAGCTTGTAATAATTATATGTTCTATTAAATTTGAATGAATTCTCTTAGATAGAATATATCAATGACATAAGACAATCAATAGAAAGATGAAATATTTTGACATTCGTTGACCTGATAGTATATTAAAAACGGCAGCAAGTTAAAGATGTTATTTTTTCTGCTAGTATATTTTGAAGTAATTTCATTTCGTTCAAACCCATAAGATGAGTCTGATTGCAAGAAAGGTAGTTTACGTTAACTGAGACGGATAACAACTTCATATCGCGCATACATCAAATCCAATTATTGAAATTGTTTTGAACTTTAGATCGAATGCAATCAGAAATTAATGTTCATTTATTCTTTAATTTGAGTTAGATCGAAAAAGTAAGGACTATATTTACATTTAAAATGAAATCAAATCTTTTTGTATGTCTCCAAACAATTGCGGAAGGAGCATTTTCATTTTACCTATAACTCTGCAGCATCACAAAATGTTGTGTGATTTTTTTTTATAAAATGAGAAACGATCATTAATAGTTGATATTTCTTTATATTGGAGAAATATCATTAGCCTATAAATACAATATTTATCATGTTTTTCAGTTTATTGAATAAATCAAAACGAGAATACATCTACTAATACAACGAAGGAAAATAAAGAAAAACATCTTCCGAATAAAACAATGATCCTAGCGTATCTATTCGTTCCACCTTAGCACAATTGCGTCGTGTTTCTTTTCTTGTGAAGTCTTTTGTTACAGCTTTTAAATGATCAACATCGACTTCAAATACCGTCAGACAAGGTATGAATGCCTTTGTTTCATTTAGAAATTGTTCAACATAATCTCTATGTGCATATCTCACATCGAGTCTAGTCAGATGAAGGTATTCAATAATTGAGTGTAATTGACAATTATCAGATGAAAATGTCATAAGATCATCTAATACTTGTGATTCTTTATTAAAAATACGTAAATACTTCAGTAATGGAAACGATCGGTTAATTCGAATGAAGAATTCATGTTTGAATGGATTAGTATCTTCTACAAGTAAAAACGTAACATTACTGAATACAATATTTGGAAATTTATTGCCAAGATGTTTGAGATAATCAAATTCAAAAGGAAGTGAGAAAATCGAGCATGCAGCTATTCCACCTTGAATATAATTGACTATATTCGTGACATGTTCTTGTTGTCCAATATTTGTTAATGTTTGTTGAATATCTTCACTAGATAACTTGTAGGATAAATCAACCGTTTTCACATAAGTACAAATATAGAAAGTGAATGAATGAAGTTGTGGCATATAATCCAAAATATCATGTTGAACATAAGTACCATCAATCACTGTATTTCGACCTTTTATAGGAAGATATAAAGTTAATTTTTCCAGATTTGACATACGACGAAGAAGTGATACAATTTTATCATATTGTTTAAATCGAAAGAACGATTTTAATGAGAAACATTTTAGATTAAATAATTTATCCTACAGAAAGAAAGAAATGTTTTTTTGATAATCTACAAGATTAAGTCATAGGCATCATTATTTTACACATGATGTATGATCTATATTCTATCTGTGAATGACCACAAATGACAAATCTATTAGTTTGATTTTCTCATTTTACAGCATAACAAACGAGTGTTCAAAGAGCAATTAAAGTTTCAGACAAATTTCCAATCATATCTCAATTATTGGAAAAGTTGTTATTATAGAAAAACTCGTTCCATTCTATGCTGATGATCATTCATATATGATAATATTTAATCAATCATGAAACAGAATAGTCTAGTTTTCAATATGAAACTTATCCGATAAAATATTATATAATTATAATTTCTAGCAACAAATTTCATTGATTCTTTTATTAAATTCAAATGTCTAGTAAATACAAATTTAATGTCGATGATTTTGATATGTTCATCAAAATCATATCAGTTTTCCCCCCTTGTCAACATGAAACTTAACCATTCACTCTCTTATTTGAATTTTTTGAGATCACTCGTTAACTACATTAAAATAGTAATAATCTTTATGTCATAAATAAAATTATTTGTAAAAACTTACCATATTGTGAACAATTCTTGAATACTCGTCTATAGAATAGACATTAACACACAATGTTGTCAATTTTCTAAGTCGACCATCAAGTAAATAAAGACAATCATCAAAAGTTTTCACGTTGATATATAAATGAGTAAGAATCGGAGATGAAAAAGTAGTCGATGGCAAATAACAAAGTGATAAACCTGGATACATTGATATAGCAGATGGTCTCATGATACTTAATTCTTTTAAATTTTTGAAGAAGGTCAAGATGTGACTATATACGTTTGTAGTATAATTTTTCAATGAACGTATCATTCCGTCTTCATCATCATTGATTAGAGTAAGGTTTGTAATTTGTTCTTGGCAAATAGATCGAAGTGATGCTTCCTCTAAAGGAGAAAACAATGAAATGAAACATATTGTAGTCTATTCTATTTAACACTTTTATTATTTCTCAACTAATCAAATTCATATTAAATGCTTACTTGTAAGATAATCTAAAGCGAATTTTTGTTCGAAATGAAGAATTTTAAGTTCAGTTAGATTCGGATAGTCAGTGGCAAGAAGAAAACGTTTCATACAAAATGAATCAAAAATAAAACATTTCACATTATGATGAATTCTTGGTAATATATCGATGCAGAATCGATCGATTAAAGAAAAATCACAAATGGCGACAAGCTTCAGAATGTTGGTGAAAGTGTTTTCTTGTGCAAGAATGTTAAGTCGTCCATTATTAATATCCAATAAAGAATAAAGTACATCAACATTGTTCAACTTCTTCAAAATCATAAGTAATATTTCATCAGGTAAATCCAGAAGATGAACATTTGATCGGTTCATATTTTATTATGACTGTGATGCTTTTCACTACGACAGAGCTATATATACCTATATTGTTCATTGTTTGCATCTCACTACTTTGACCTCAAACAGACTAAAAAAAGAAAATGAAGTAAGCAACGTGATTGATCTATTCCGACTTAAATCATGTTTTTTAGACAAATTTATTCGTTAATTCAGTCTTAATTCGTTTTATTTTTTCCATTCTGTTTCGGCGTTTTGCACCATTGTTAAATTGTGAATAAGTAAACTTTTTCACAAACGTAAAACATTGATGTATTGTTCGATCATAGTCATTCATTGTTGTGTGCATTTTCGAAAGAAATTGAAGGATGACATTGAGAAGAAGAAAGGATATATTTTTCTTATACTAGAATCAGTTGAATTTCATTCGTTTAGTATTTTTTACATTCGAGATTTTTCCAATTTAAAATCAAATCTTAAATTTTTGCGAAAAGACAGTTCTTTGATGGCCTCAGGTCTTTTAGTTAGGAGGAAATTTCACTAGATGTTATAATAATAGAAATGTATAGATCTGGATGTGATCTAGATACACTGCATACACACATGTGTATTGTGAATCTGACGTTTTTTGTCCACTTGAAAACAGGGTTAAGCCATTTGATATCTAGTATAATCTCGTCAATGTTGAACTAACATCTTTTCATTATAGAAAAAAACCGTTAACAAGAGGCTTAGAATTCGTTGAAAGGAGAAAAAAAAATTCTGAGAAAAGTATGCATTGTCAAGATATGTGTAAGGATACATACGTACATCGTTATGTTTCGTCAAGAAAGATCACATCACATCTATGCAATGAAACGACAGATATTGAGAGAAAGACCGAAGAAAGAAGTGACTAAAACATAGGCGGTGATCTCGACATAAAAATTCTTGAGAAACGATTGATATTGACTTTCAAATTGTTTAGAAAAGAAAATTTTAATGATGAAATAATGTGCAATAAGATATATAAATAATAGTTCGAAGTTTGATCTTAATCTTGAAAAAGGTTGAATTTAGAAAAATAGCGAAGTAATTTTGGAAAAAGTTCCTAAAAGAATACGAGAAATGTCTTCAAGATTAATTCGATTACTTGAAAAGAAACCCATGCGTGAGTATATTAGAAAATTTTTCTATTGGAACTTTTCAATACATATCGTAGATCGCGAACTTTCAGCTCGTCATTATTATAGTTCTGTGAAACTATCATCAGAAGAACGAAATTTTCAGTTAACAAAAGAAAAGAAAATTTATTTTTGAAATAAACTTTTTCAATCTACACACAGAGAACAGATGAAGGCTTTTGTAGCTTACTTCTCTTTACTTTTTTTTATTAAGATATTCAAATAAATAATGACTAATGCAATGTAATGCTTCAAGAATTTATTGTGTAACTTTCAATAGTATAGAAAAAAGTGCTGAGAATCTTTAGATGTCTTTTATCAAAATAAACTCATATATCGTTTTGAAAAGAACATTAAATTTTCCTTCGATTATAATAGAAAACAATAAGAATTTTTTCTAAAGATGATTCTGCAAAAAAAGATTAAAATAGTTCTTGACCAATTCGTACATGTCATGCATGATGAACTTCATCAAATATAACTGATTTTGGTTTCTTCGATTTTTAAAAGAATACATCAATGATAAAACATATGAATAATTCCTATTAATCGTAAATTATAATAAACAAAACAAGAATGAATGATAACGATAATCAGTGTTTTTTTATCCAGGTTTTTTTCTCCGAAAGGGCGATTTGAAATTCCGAAGGGGCGAAAAATTATTTTCGGGAGAGCCAGCTGTGTTCGTAGTGCGATGATCACAAGTCTCTAGGGGGCGAACTCGATTTTCGGGGGACGCGGCGCCCCCGATCACTCCTCTAGATAAAACATTGATGATAATCAAAGTCAATGAAGAGAATTTATACTTATTTGTTTCTTCAATACTAAAAAGATTGTTGTTAAATCAATGTGCGATATTGAATTGAATAATTTATTAATTAAATAAGTAATCGTTCTTTCTTTTCTTTTATTTTTAAATCATAACAAAAAAAAATAATCATGTTTAACTTCCGCATTGAATAATGTATATAGTTACCGACGATATCTTATTGTACGATGATTTAATAATATAGATAATTAATAAGAATTTATTTTAATCGAAAACTCTATGATTTCAATGGATTAATTATAACTAATCATTTCTTAGATACAAAAAAAAATTAATTGGCAATTAAGTGAAATTGATTAAAATGTTTTGATATATGGGGTGTGGGTGTGGGTATGGGTATATGTGTGGGTGTGGGTATGAGTGTATGTGTGGGTGTGGGGTGTGGGTGGGTGTAGGTGTGAATCAAAAGATCAAGGACATCCACACCCATGCCCACATCCACATCCACACCCACACACCCATAACCCACACCCCTCCACCCACACCCGCATTATTAAGTTATGTTCCTAAGAATAGTCATCCTGGTGATATCAGCAGTATCATCAATACCATTGACAAATACGTTTGGACTCAACAAACACTCATGAATATTGGCGATAGAAAAGGCAAAATTCTCGATGCGGCTCTACAATTTAGACAACCAAAAACGGTCCTTGAACTCGGTAGATTCTCATTGAAACATATTCTCATAATTTCTTCTTTTTTTGTTCTTATAAAAGGTACTTTTCTTGGCTATAGTTCATTGCGCATGGCTCCTCATCTAACTGAAGATACATGAATTGTTACTATCGAAGTAAATCTTGAATCAGCAGCTACTGCTCGACATATTCATGAACATGCCGATGTTGCAAATCGCATACAAATTGTCATTGATCAAACTGACCGAGTGATTCCTCGTTTGAGTAAACAATTCAATGTTGATTCGTTTGATTTTATCTTTATTGATCATCATAAAGAGGCCTACTTAAGTGATTTCAAACTACTTGAAAATGTCGGTTTGATCAAACATGGTACAATGATTGTTGCTGATAATATTATCTATCCTGGTGCATCTGACTATGTAAACTATGTTCGAAATAATCTATATTATACATCAACATTTCATGAATCGACTCTCGAATATGATAAGAATATTCGTGATGGTGTAGAAGTTTCAATTCAACAATAAAACATTGAAAATAAATGATTGCGAAGACCTTTCGATCATTTCGAGTTTCGCAATTTACAATTCTGTTTGACCAATCATACCAATATATATCCTCTCTCAGGCAATGACGTCTTACAGGAATGATCTATCGATTATGCATCGAACTGAAATATGTGGAAATACTTTTTTGTTTTGCCATTGATGGCCGTATTATTCTTTGTAATAGCTTATGTTAAATTGTTACTTATCAAAAAAGTTAAATAAATCGTTTTGAATCTTAACCAATTTGAGTGTAAGAAATTCCTCCGGAGTCGTCTAATATAGATATTTTTCTCTTATATCATTTGCACATATTAATTGTTGATATCATTCACTTTTATCTCTTGAAATAGTTTAACGAAATCTTGAATAAAAGACAACAATGATTATAGATTTGCTGAATTATCAGAAAATGAAATTCATAAATATTTTATTTAGAGAACAAAAAAAATAAAGCATAATTGTTAAATCTAGAGCAAAAATATGATTGTATCATAAACATAGTGCACCTAATCTAAAATAACGTGCAAAATAAAGCATAATATTAACTGTCCAATATAAGCCTTCAGTTTTATTAATATTAAATGGATCATTTAAAGATATAAATCGAGCAAATTTATAATAATAACGAAAAGGTGCCATATAATATTGTGCTAAATGATGATTATTAACATTTGCATAACAACTTGCTAAAACATTGTTTACTAATAAAGTACCTTTCATTGTTAATGGAGCATAATAACCTTTTTTCATTTCAATTGTTATATTTATTACTGGAGAATATGTTAATTTTCCATTAAATAGAACAAATAAATAATCTCCTATTTTAATTTGTTTTGCAAATAAATAATTTTCATTTCCATGTGAATTTATTGTTGGAATTAAATGATATTCTGTTAAACTTATTTCATTACCAGTATCTGTTTTTAATGTATAAAATAACGCTAAAAGAAAATTATTATTATATATATATAATTATTAATAATTATAAATAAAATACCTTGTTTTGAAATTTGTTTATCTAACATCATTATCATTTCTGTTGAAATTATTTTTGATTGATCAATAGTTATTATTTCATCACTAGATTGAAGATTACCAATTTCTTTATATTCACCATTTGATAATTTAATTAATGAATCACCAGAAAAACATTGAGCTCCTATGTAGGATGAATGTGAATATACCGAAGGGTCTTTAATAAATCCAGTATTTTTTTTTTATTTTAGAGGATTTATTTTACAATATTTGATCTACCATTTTGAAAAGTGAAGGTCAGATATTTTGATTGTAGAAGAAATGGTTATAGACAAAATAAATCCTATTTAAGACTCATTCGAGGCACTATTAATTCGTTTTTTTATTTGTTTTTCAACGGAAAGCATCGAAGAAAAATTCTGAAGAGGAAAATGACCGATCTTTCACCGTTTAAAATCAACCAGTGATATTATACATAAAATCAGTGTTAAAATAATATTAAAAAAAAAATTTACCTCCATCATGATGATCATCATGGTCATCATGGTCTGATGCTGAACTGTCAATATTTAATAATATTATAAATCCAATCAATATTATATAGAAAGTATTCGTTTTAGAATGCATTTTTAATTTTAATATCAATCACACGAATTTTTTATTAGATAGACAAGAATACTTTTAAATTACGATTTTATTCAAAATGACGAAGTTATTCGTTTAAAGATAAATATTTTTGTCAATTTTATTTCATTTATATTTGATCAATTTGTCAAATTTACTTTATTTCATCAATAGAAATTTTACTTGAAAGCAAATTACAAAAAAAGAGTTTATTAAGTTTAGTTTTTCTTTCTTCATCACTTTAAATATCTTTTCTTATTTATTTTAAATTAACAATAAAAATTGATTCTTAAAGTAATGAAATACAAACTTCATTTTAGGATGAACGTCATGATGAAATAAGCTATCACAATACATAAATGTATTTTACAGTGGCTGATAAAAACCAAGACGAAATCAATGAGAAACATCGAGAAAACAAGCAATGAGGCAGAAAAAAATAAAAAGCCGCTCTGTCTTAGTGTGCGCCCCAACAAAACTGAAGCTTTTATGACAGCCTACCAATCATTCACGGCATCGATACTCATGGCTTCGGCCTTTGCATTGTATCCTTTGCTTTTTTGTTTCTTTTATACGAAGAAGGAAAACTACTAATGTGATATTTCAAACTTTATCCTAAATTTTGTTCTTTGACCTCTCTGAAAACAATGTTACAGAATAGAATTCATATCTTTTCAGAGAATTCTATGTAATTGTTGAAAGGGTGTGCGTGTGGATGTGGGGTGTGGGTGTGTGGACGTGGGTGTGCGTGTGGGTGCGGAGGTGGGTGGGTGTGGGTGTGGGTGTGGGTGGGTGGGTGGGTTTGATTTTGGTGGGTGAGTGTGTGGATGGGTGTGGGTATGGTTGTGTGTACTCATTTCAACTATACCCACATCCACACCCCACACCCACACCCACACCCACCCACAACCATCCACCCCAACTCCGTTCTACTCAATAAACAGAAGTCGAATGTTAGATTTTCATTCTGAGCGAATTTATTCAGGTTATAAACAAAACATACCTAGAAGAGTCGCTATATTACAATGTATTTTAATCTTCGTTCAAAAATGTAGAGCTCAATCATCTATGAAGCTCGAGCTTTTCAATAGAAAACAGACATCTGATTTCATGAGTGCATGTGAAATTTGTTGGATTAACAAATCATCCAGTAATTTGTTTTGGATATTTAGTAAGAAAATCTATCAGACAAAAAAACTTCTTTGCTTCTTTTTACTACGATTTTCGATGATCATTTCTGTGCTCGTCAGAAGTCTTAGCTTATCGTGTTCGATTGCTGAAATACACAAAAGAATACTCATCCCATAAGTATAATGAGATCCATGTTTATATCACAACCGACAGAACGGTGCGAATTTTTGCTTTATAGTTTTTCTAGGCGTTTAGCGAACTAAACTGGTCTCATCTCTAATGACTACTGATTGGAGTACACGAAAAGTATCCATATACATAAAATTGCTAAAGCACTCTCACGAATAATTTGACTATTCATGTTGGCAAGTCATACTCGCTCGATGAATATATTCACTAGAGTGATGGAATATAGGTGCCACAAAAATGGAAAAAAGATGTCTCGTTTTTTTTACATATAGTTGACAGACTCAAGGGCTCCTGTACAGTCTAACACAAGGTTCAAGTATGAATCAATAGAAATAGCATTTGTATGTCGACTATAATTCAAATTTTGCTATACTGATTACAATTTAACGGGTGTTCCATAAAGAATGGGTCTGTCAGTATTTTAATGATATCTTTGTTAATATTTGTTTATTCAGACTTTATTTTTTTAAAAAGATTCGTCTTTTAATTCTCTACAAAATGGTATATTTTTTATTAATGTAAATGGTATCTTTCATTTAGTGGCGTCACCGGAAAAAGCCGGATGGTTAGGCACTGCCTTAAAAGCTTTCAAGGTCATTTTGGGTACTCCTCAGTGTTTCTTTTTTTTTACAGAACAAGAATGTCATAGTGTGTTGATCTTTATAGCAGGTTTAAAAATCATATTTTATTTATTGGGTAAAAGATATTTTTCCCATCACAAATTTTCGCTTTAATAAAATCCTACTATTTTTGTGCGAATTAGCAAAATCATCCATGAGTTTTTCAAAATTAATGCCAAAATCACATTCCACTGCTAAAACGCATAAATCGCACAACCTAATATCTGACATTGTACTGCGTATGGTTGTTTTTATCAGTTTCATCTTGCTGAACGTTCTCTCACACGTAGTCGACGAAACCGGTATGGTCATAGCAGCAACGACTAGAGACATTGTCGTTGGAAACAGAGATCCGCGAGTCAGTCAAAAAAAGCACCTCGCCACCGTCTCGCCACGAAGCGATTCGCTCATTGCCACTTCGCCTCGCCTCGCCTTTTGGCCTTCAACTCGCCACCGCCTCGCGTAGGACTTAATGTAAAAAGAGACGTTTTCTTATTCACTTTTTAGCCCCATCTAAAACTTACTATTTCTTTTGTTTCATAACAGACGTATTCCTAGTGGCGGAGATCTCCCAATCTTGAGAAAGTTTCACTCTTTCCCAGCAAAATTCCGGAGTTTTTTTGGGCTTTTGCTCACTAGTTTTCAAAAAATTGCTCGATCGTCCCTAGGTTTGATCAATTTTAGCAAAAATTTTCTTATCAAACTCGTTATTCATAGATACCCCCAATTCTTGCGACTACGGCGGACTTCTGAGATCAAATAAAGTACAGGATGTCTGGCAAGTCATTCACTAAAAAAAACATTCGTATTTTTCATCATAGCTCTATTGGATGAACTAGTTCTTTATAGTTATGGTAGAGAACAGTTCGAAGTTTTTATTCAATAATGTGGATTTCTTAAATACCTAACAAAGTAACACAGTTAGATTCAAGACACGACTAAAATTCTTTTTCAAGACGCTAAAGACCAGTATGTAGGATTATGTTGAATTTATTGCATTTTATTAATGTGCATTTAATGGCATTCAAGCCTATTTTTCTTTCTTTATAAGCATCAAAATAGAAAATATTCAAGGAACAGTTCTGTATATTTTTTTTCGTATCTCGTAAAAGGACTTTTTGTGTATTGAACCAGAAGATGTTAGTTATGAGAATATTTGAGATATATATACTATGGAATACAAACTTAGCACATTTCTTTACTATTAGTAGAAAACTAGTCCATCTAATAGAACAATGACCAAAATATAGTTTTCTCTTTATTCGATGACTTTCTGAACATTTTATACTTTTGATTCATATAAACAGTTTCAAAAAAACAAAATACAAAAATGGATAAGGAAACAAGAATGAATAGATATGCACTGTCAACCTCGTTCATATAGTCAATTAAAGTGTCTGCTACTCCAAAAAGTGAATAACTATCATTTATGTAAATCCAACAGGAAGAGAAGAATGAATGATAATTGAATAAACAATTATGTAAGTAACAACAAAAACGTTTGAGTGATATCCTAATTTGACAATTCTCATTCAAGCTTTTGGTTAGCATGCCCATCCTCATCACGAAACAGTGATAGAAAACTAAGTATACAAAACTATTACGTCAATCTGGATTCTAATAAATCTTTTATATTTTCTCGCTTTATTCAAAATATTATCCTGTTAAATCATTCAGTGGGACATAAATGCATGTAAACTGTTCTCTTTATTTTATGTCGTTGTTATTGTTTGCTGATGATAGTGGATGTAGTCACTAGTAGCTTGAAAAATCTCTCGAAATTTTTGATAAAGTTTACATGTTTTCTGGGAACTATATACTTACTTATTTATTGAACTATTATTCATTGTTTCCTTACTAGTATATCTATGAACATGAGAGTTATTTAATTTGATTTCGTTATCTATTTTTGTATTTTTTCGGATCTATAATAATATCTATGCAATAAAAACTGGAGTGGAAGGAGACGAGGAAATCGTCTAAATTTCGCAGTGCCTCGTACTCGCCTCGCTGTCGAGAATCTTGCCTCGGCGCGAGGCGAGGCAGTGTGGCGAGACGATTTGCCGATCTCTGATATGGTTACAACATCTTGTTGCTTATCGAAAACTATAATCTGGTACAAATACTACTAACAACAAAAGATTACACTTTCTCTTTGCGAATCATTTGAATAAAAAACCTATCAACTTCAATCGAATGATTATTCGTTTTTTATTTAAAAAATGAAAAGTTTTCAAAATACAAAAATTGTGCAAGTTTAATATTAATTAATGCCGATGTTCAATTTGTACAAAAGCGCCATGTTCAGAACGAAGAATAATTCCAAATAAAATATTCAATTCATCACGTGATTGAGAAGTTTTTAATTTAAATTGTCTTAATATCGATGATAACACGACTTTTTCTTCTAACATAGCAAATCGTTGTCCGATACAATTTCTTGAGCCAGCTGAAAATGGAATAAATGCATAAGGTGATCGATCAGCACTATTTTCTGGTAAAAATCGATCTGGATCAAATCGATTGGGATCAGGAAAATGCTTCGGATCACGATGAACATAATAAATACTTATAGCAGCTGTTGAACCTCGTAAAATTTTAAAATTATCTACATAAAAATTAATCGAATATCTCAAAGAATATTTAGATTAACTCACGATACATAAAATCTTCTTGTACTTCACGTGCAATACCTGGAACTGATGGGAAAAGTCGAAGTGTTTCTTTAATAACACATTCCAAATAATCTAATTCATTTAAATCTTCCATTGTACATGGGCGATCATAATCATCACCTATAATCTTAACTTTACAAAAAACTCAATGAATTTTTATTTTGAAAATTACCGAAAACTTTATCGATTTCCTCATGTAATTTTTGTTGAACTTCCGGATGTAATGCAATCATAAAACAAGTAAAATTCATTGCTGCTGCAGTTGTATCATGTCCCTTAAATATCCAAAACAATAAGAAAAAAGTATGTTATCGATTTTGTTTCTAATACTTCAAACATAAATGTATCAACTTCTTCTTGAATATCAGCGAGTGTTAATTGTTCATCATGCATCTGTTTTAGAAGTAAATCTGAATAGAGAAGGTCGATTTTACTTTGAGAATAAATGATAATTTACCAAGAAATGCAGAATGTTTTCCATGAACTTCACTAGCATGAAATGCTTGAGCACGATCATGAATAACTTTTTTTGTAAATTGATGAATGATTTTTAAACATCGATCATGTTCTCGTCCTTCAGATAAGAATTTAAATATTACATCAGGCCACATCCATGGCATACGTTGACGTTTTAATATTATATCTGTTATTCTAAACAAATTATTCATAAATTTTATTTTCAAGGATTTGATTTACTTTAAAACAGCATCAACATATTGAGAATTTCTATTATGTTGAGCACCAATATTCAAACCCATTGCAGCTTCTAAATTATTTCCATACCAACCTTTAGATAAAAATTATGGAAAAAAGACTAACCACAGATAATATCAAGAGCGCATGATGCAATATATGGATATAAATTAACTTCTTTTTCTGATTTAATTGAAGCCAAACGTTGAATTAAAATAGATGTTTGTTTATTATAGATATCAACAAAATTATTAAGTAATTCTTTATCATGAAAGGCAGGTGTTAGAATACGTCGACGATTCTTCCATTTTGCTCCATTGCTAAAAATAGATAGCTTCTATACTCTCACAAAATCAGTAAGACTCACTTTTGAAAGGTGTGTTATAGTAGGTCTCCGTTGAATCTTATAAGAGAGCCTCACCAACTGATGCTTCCTGTTTGAGCTCATATTTTGCTCATTCATAGGGCTGATAGCTTAGATAAAATCCCTGACAGGATTCGTTTCATTAGGACTTTCTTCTCGAGTTCTAGTCATTTTACTGAATTTTAAGTCTATCACAAGATGTCATAAAAAACCGCAACAAGGAATTTCTGCCTGGAAATTTCCTAAATAACAGAACTCATGGTTCTTATTATATCCTGACAGTTTCATCTCAAACGGATAAGTTTTTTTTAACACATTGAACCCGATTAGATTCTACGTTAGCAAATAATATTCTTCCAGAGGGTACAGCTCCAAATACAAATGAGATGAATAATGAATTTTATGCCAAACGAAATCTTGTCGAAAACGGGATTTAGTAGTATAACTAGCAATTCACAGAATGACTATGAGCTAAAGAATTACCAAAAGTTCCAAAATTTTCAGATATATAATTGAGTATTTTTATAGATAGTCAACCACGAAAAACAAATAGATCTCAGAAAATGTCCCGTCTATCAGACTTTGTAGAGCTCTCTTTGCCGATCATTTAATAAAAAAGATTTTTTAAATTTGATAAATAAATGACGGTGCTAGAGTCAAAATACTGAAAAAAAGTTATAGCTCTAGCAGACAGAACTGTCTCAGATTTTCAGTATTTCGACTCTAGCACCGTCATTTATTTGTCAAATTTAAAAAATCTTTTTATCAAAATGATCGGCAAAGAGAGCTCTACAAAGTCTGATAGACAAAAAAATTTTCTGAGAATCTTTTGTTTTCATGGCCGACTAACCACTGTACAATATAGTGGGACCCACCGGTGGGTCTCATCGGGTTGAATGTGTTAACCCTTTGAGGACCGATGGGTCATTTTTAACTCACCTATTTTTCAGTAAAGAAAAAAATGTTTAGTTCACATTAAACTATGAAATATGTAAAGTCATTAAGATCATAAACAACTGCATTTGTCATCCCATACTTTTCTTTTCTTTTTTTCCTTCTCTCATGTAAATTCTTTTCAAATATCCTTTGTTCTTGCTGCCAAGATACAGTGACGTGATAATTTCTCTCTTCTCTGATCTTTTGTTTCTCGAGAATATTCTCATTCTCTATTGGCTATATACGCTCCCACTCTTATGGACGAATTTAATTTGTTCTTGAATTTGCAAAGCATGTCATTTTGGTTTCAGTATCGGAGTCTTTCTGTTTCGGCAATGAACGAATAAGTTGTGGAAGACCTCTTTCTAAAAATAAGTCTAGACTAGCATCACCAAAAACTATCCTTAATTTTGACAATGAAATGCATTTGTCTGTGAAAGGAAAAAGAAGATGATGTGCTTATTGTGACACCGAGGAAGCAAATTATCGATCCAAGATCTAGTGCTTTAGTTGCAAATTGTTATCTTGTTTAAAAGATGAAAAACATTATTTTTTTTTGATTATCATAACATTTTTATATAGCCATTTTGAGTTAAAATAAAATAAAAAGGTTGAAAAATGTGTTTTTCGATCAAAAAGAAATTCGGTCCTTAAAGGGTTAAGAAATGAACTATTTTTGGAGCTGTTATGAGAAAGTAGTGGTTTTTGCAAATGTATCATCTCGGGAAAGAAGCATTTTTTTTGCTGAAACTCTCAGAATATAATAAGGACCATGAAGTCTGTTACCGAGAAAATTTTCACCTGAAAATTTCTTGTTGCGGTTTTTTGCAGAATGCCCTGTGATAGGCTTAAAATTCAGAAAAATGACCATAACTCGAGAAAAAATGTATAGTGGGACGAGCCCTTTTAGTGATTTTATCTGAACTATGAGCCCTACGGATGAACAAAATATAAGCTCCAACAGAAAGTATCAGTTAGTGAGGCTTCTTCATTAGTAGTAGTGGATTTACCAAGAAGAGGGCGGAACAAAGGAGCGGGCACTCCTCCATTCTTTCAAAAACTTCCTTCGATTTTTCACTGCAAAATCAAGCAAAACTTGGCTTCATACTAGCTTGAATGAGCTTCGAAAACTGTTGTTTACCTATACTGCCTCCCGCATTTCCACTAACATTCTATATCGGCCATTGAATCTTTAGAGAAAGAGAATTCCGTACTATCCAAAATGATCTTTTAGTATGATAGATTTTCGTCTCTAAGAAACTTTCTGATCAGAAACCAAGCAGAAATTTCATTTTCTTTCTCGAGACTTTTTTAAATATTTGAATAAACCTTTCTATAGTATAAACACACTAACTGCATAGAAAAGAAATGCATCCTTCTTACAATCAACCCTCGCTCTCGTTTTATTTTCATTTTCGTTAAAAAATAAATCTGAGGAGGTCAAGTCTTGAAGTGAGAGAGAGATATTCTCGATTCTAACCAACCTTGTTAATAAACCTGTTTTAAGCCATGGTTCAACATATGCATAATCCGATGATTTTGTAATATGTTTTGAACTACCAAAAAAATGCTAAAGTAAATCATATCATTTTTTTTTCTTTCTAATATAACAACGAATAACAAACCTCAAGCTCCACTGGATGAAAGAAAAAAATTATAGGATGTGTACCAACCCATATACAATACAAAGCCGAATCTTTACTTTGTTCATAAAATGTCTCAAGTTTTCTCGAAAATTCTATAAAGTTTAATCATTATTTTTCTTGAGAATTTATTTCTTACCATACGGATTTAATGGTAAATTGAATAGATTTCCTAGTAAAGGTAATCTATGTGGTGGACATGGAATATGTTTATAAGTTTGTAATACTTTAATATAATTAATAATCCAACTTTTAAATCGAAGAATAATAAAAATAATAAATAATAATATCAATAAAAACAATACCATTTTTTTACTTTCTAAAATAAAATTAACAATTGTCTTTGAATTTCTCTAAATTTTATTTTTAAAGTAGGAAAAAAAGAAATTTCAATTGAGCCATATTATAACAAAAAGAGAGTATTTAACA
Organism: Rotaria sp. Silwood1; assembly: GCA_905250075.1. Lineage (NCBI taxonomy): Eukaryota > Metazoa > Rotifera > Eurotatoria > Philodinida > Philodinidae > Rotaria > Rotaria sp. Silwood1. The sequence goes on along the minus strand of CAJNOP010000004.1, from coordinate 3,191,785 downwards.
AGCAAATATATATATGGGCGTGCTCAGTTGACATGAGGCCCCGTTTTGATACAGTCCTATT